>NIVC01000085.1:477500-552500 GCA_002269645.1 Macrostomum lignano | reverse complement strand
AGCAAAATCCTAAGGTCAATAATCAGTCAGTTCGATTTCAGTAATGCTAAGAAATTTTCTAAAAGCAAATAAAAAATCTAAATTTGAATATCATATCAAAATATAATAACCCCACGTAAACAGGTGCAAATGTTCTGAAAGATGAGCTCTTACTCATAAAATCTTACCGCAATTCAGCTTAGCTAATCTCATTTCAAACATACTTCTGACTACTCAAAAACCTCTTATAACTTCTCTCTGCTTCTCCTACCGGCCTTACTTACTCGCTCAAATCACAGTCTCCCCATCACAGTCTCCCCCTCACAGTCTCCCCCTCACAGTCTCCCCCTCACAGTCTCCCCCTCACAGTCTCCCCCTCACAGTCTCCCCTCACAGTCTCCCCCTCACAGTCTCCCCCTCACAGTCTCCCCCTCACAGTCTCCCCCTCACAGTCTCCCCCTCACAGTCTCCCCCTCACAGTCTCCCCCTCACAGTCTCCCCCTCACAGTCTCCCCCTCACAGTCTCCCCCTCACAGTCTCCCCCTCACAGTCTCCCTCTCACCCTCTCCCCCTCACCCCCTCACAGTCTTCCCCTCACAGTCTCCCCTTCACCCCCTCAAAGTCTCCCCCTCACCCCCTCACAGTCTCCCCTCACAGTCTCCCCCTCACCCTCTCCCCCTCACCCCCTCACAGTCTCCCCCTCACCCCCTCACAGTCTCCCCCTCACCCCCTCACAGTCTCCCCCTCACCCCCTCACAGTCTCCCCCTCACCCCTCAGTCTCCCCCTCACAGTCTCCCCCTCACAGTCTCCCCCTCACAGTCTCCCCTCACCCCTCACAGTCTCCCCCTCACCCCTCACAGTCTCCCCCTCACAGTCTCCCCCTCACCCTCTCCCCCTCACCCCCTCCCAGTCTCCCCTTCACCCCCTCACAGTCTCCCCCTCACAGTCTCCCCCTCACCCTCTCCCCCTCACCCCCTCACAGTCTCCCCTCACCCCCTCACAGTCTCCCCCTCACCCCCTCACAGTCTCCCCCTCACCCCCTCACAGTCTCCCCCTCACCCCCTCACAGTCTCCCCCTCACAGTCTCCACCTTACCCTCTCCCTCTCACCCTCTCCCTCTCGAGCTACAAGTAAATTCTGATCACCACAGCCGTCAAGCATCTACAGCGAGGGTCGACAAGCTTTTTTACCTCGAGGTAAAACCAGATAACGCATGACTGCGGGACAGAGGAGGGGAGAGAGGAGAGGGAATAGAGAAGAGAGAAGAGAGATAGGAAAAAGGAGAGGCTAGGAAATGAAGAAGAGAGGAGTGACGAAATAGAAGAGGATAGAGAGAAGAGAAAAAAGAGAAAGAAGAGGAGAGGAGAGGAGAGAAGAGGAGAGGAGAGGAGAGGAGAGGAGAGGAGAGGAGAGGAGAGGAGAGGAGAGGAGAGGAGAGGAGAGGAGAGGAGAGGAGAGGAGAGGAGAGGAGAGGAGAGGAGAGGAGAGGAGAGGAGAGGAGAGGAGAGGAGAGGAGAGGAGAGGAGAGGAGAGGAGAGGAGAGGAGAGGAGAGGAGAGAAGAGGAAAGAAGGGAGGAGAGGAAAAGAGGAGAGAGAAGATTAGAGCGAAAAGAGCTGAGAAGAGACAAGGCCTTAAGCGGGCCGGATTGCTATTGTGCAGTTTCAAATGACCCAAGGGCTGGATAGAGAGGCTTTGAGGGCCGCATGTGGCCCGTGGGTCGGAGGATGCCCCCCCCCCCTAATCTAAAGTTTACTTTGTTTCTAAATTATTGTCTAAATTATTGTCTAAATTATTAGTTCTATTCACAAATCCGGTATAAGACCAGAACAGCAGGTAAAAATCTCTTAATTACTCAAAAAGGCTCCATGATTTCAATTTGCAGCTATAATTAACTAATCAAAAACTTGCACTTTTGTTCAAAATTGAACCGTAGGACAGTCTGTGTTTGGGTTAATAAGGGCACCAGACTCACAGACTGTTGATGATAATGATGATAGAGAACAGCTTCCCAATGAGCGTTGGCTCAAAGCATCTGAGCAACTCCCCATGAGCCACGGCATTTCAGCGAGTTCACCATGAGCCTTGACATCTCAGCAGCTCCCCCAGCTAACTCAGTTAGTCAGCTAGTTAGTTAGTTAGTTAGTTAGTTAGTTAGTTAGTTAGTTAGTTAGTTAGTTAGTTAGTTAGTTAGTTAGTTAGTTAGTTAGATAGTTAGTTAGCTAGTTAGTTAGTTAGTTAGATAGTTAGTTAGTTAGTTAGTTAGTTAGATAGATAGTTAGATAGTTACTTACTTAGTTAGTTAGTTAGTTAGTTAGTTAGTTAGTTAGTTAGTTAGTTAGTTAGTTAGTTAGTTAGTTAGTTAGTTAGTTAGTTAGTTAGTTAGTTAGATAGTTAGTTAGCTAGTTAGTTAGTTAGTTAGATAGTTAGTTAGTTAGTTAGTTAGTTAGATAGATAGTTAGATAGTTACTTACTTAGTTAGTTAGTTAGTTAGTTAGTTAGTTAGTTAGTTAGTTAGTTAGTTAGTTAGTTAGTTAGTTAGTTAGATAGTTAGTTAGCTAGTTAGTTAGTTAGTTAGTTAGTTAGTTAGTTAGTTAGTTAGTTAGTTAGTTAGTTAGCTAGTTAGTTAGTTAGTTAGATAGTTAGTTAGCTAGTTAGTTAGTTAGTTAGATAGTTAGTTAGCTAGTTAGTTAGTTAGTTAGATAGTTAGTTAGCTAGTTAGTTAGTTAGTTAGATAGTTAGTTAGTTGTGTAAGAGGCGTGAATGTTTTCGCTGTTGTGTGGTTGTTATTGGGTCGGAGTTATTCATCTGCAAATAATCGCGATGTACATTGATTGATGTACATTGCAAATATATAAATCGTTGCGCGTGGCTTTAGCCACTTCGTGTGTTTTTGGTCTCGCTTAACTCTCGCCTTCTCTCAGTTTACATTGGTGGCAGCGGCCTCAGTTGCAAACCGGCTCACTTATGGCGCACGCAAATGCACTTTTACCGCCAAAGTTTTCTGGCTCAGACGATACTGATATCAACATGTGGCTGCAGATGTTTGAGGACTTTGCAGCAGATTCTGAGTGGAACGACACCAAGATGGCATCCAAGATCAAGCTGCTTCTATCAGGTGAAGCCCTCGTGTTCGTCTGGGACCTGCCAGCGGCCAAACAGAGCAGCTACAAGATCTTAAAGGACGAACTCGTCAAGTTCTACAGAGGCAAGGATAACACTTTTCGCGCTATGTCTGAGTTCGAGAGCCGGAAGCGACGCCAAGGAGAGTCGCTGAGGGAGCTGTGCTACGCACTCAAGCTTCTGTATCGAAAGGCACGCTCGGAGCACGCTCAAACGGTGAGAGATTGCGAAGTGCGACACCGACTGCTAGCTCTGCTGCCGACAGAGATCCGTGAGGCTCTGTTGAAAGCTTCGGATTATGACAGCAGCAGTCCTGAACAGCTGGCAGACCGCGCCACAGCGCTGGAGAGCATCGGCAGCAAAGGAGCCCCGGCAAGCGTCGCAGTGACATCGGTGAGCAGCCAAGTGACTGACCGGCTGGAGCAAATGCAAGAGCAGTTGGCGGATCTGGCTGCGACGGTCGCCACCATTGGCAGCCGCGGAGGACAGCGCGGTGGGAGAAGGAATGCAGCTCGTGGAAGAGGCAGCACCCGTGGAAAATGCTTCAACTGCGCTCAGCCCGGTCATTTCGCTGCTCAGTGTCCAGGCAAGCAAGTCGCTCCAGCTGTGCCGTCTGTGCAGCCGCTGCTCAGGCAGAGGACACCGGGCCGAGGTCTGCCCGACCCCGGCTTCGGGAAACTTCTGAGGACTGGTGAGCGCGGGCCATCACCAGCCCTGCCTAGCAAGGCCCAAACCGTCTCAATATTTCTGCCCGGCAGCATTGCTGGCCGGCCCTGCAGGTGGCTGTTCGACACTGGCGCACAGGTAACTTTAGTTTCAGCTGCGCTGCTTCGAGTTCTAGGAGTCGATGCTCAGCTTCATCCTCCTATCAGCACTCCGGTCGGTATCGATGGTCGACGCTTGGAGTCTCCGGCGAGTGCAACGCTAGCGATACAGCTAGAGGGACTGCCATCCGTGGAGCACCAGGTAATGGTGGTTGCCGGGATTCAGCCGGAATGCGTGCTCGGTATGGACGCCATCGGGAAAATGTGCTCAAGTTTTAGCGTCAATCTCCCGGCGTCTTCTGTCCAGCTGGGGTCAACCAGGATCTCGATCTTGCCGGACAGGAGCTCCTCGCAGGCCTGCCGAGTGGTGCCCACCGCCGTGATTGCCAGAGTTGCCAGCACCGTGTCCATTCCAGCCCGCAGCCGCGTCATCATCCCAGTCAAAGTGCCATCGTCTGTCGAGCAGGGTCTATTCGAGCCCAGCTCAGATTTTATCGACAAGACTGGCCTGCTGCCAAACAGGGCTCTGGTGGTCTCCAGCGTAGACGGAAATCTCCCAGTGGGCGTCTGCAACGTGAGTGCCGACCCGGTGGTGCTCTACCAGAACCAGGCAATCGGCAACTTCGACGCTGCAGAAGTAAACGGAGCAGACGGTGAACCTGGTGAAGAGGAAGCTGGCTTTAACATCAACCCGGAGCTGAGCGAGTCGCAGCGCGAGCGCATCGAATCCTTGCTGTGCCAGGCAGAGCAGGCATTCGCCAGGCACGAGTTTGACCTGGGAACAACACACCTGCTGCAACACGAGATTAATCTGGAACCCGGCAGTCGCCCCATCAAGCATAGGCAACGGACCGTTCCCCTGAATTACCGGCAGCAAGTGGACGAGAAAATTAGCGAGATGCGGCGTCACGGGATTATCGAGCCGTCCTGCAGTCCATGGGCGAGTAATCTGCTTGTGGTGCGAAAGAAAAACAACGAGATTCGAATCTGCACCGACTGGAGAGCCCTCAACTCGTGCACCGTGAAGGACGCCTACCCGCTGCCTCCGCTGTCTGCTGCGCTGGACGCGCTCACTGGAAGCAGTTGGTTCAGCACTCTTGACCTCCGCCAAGGGTTCCTGCAGGTTGAGCTGCGAGAGCAAGACCGGGAGAAGACCGCTTTCTACACCACGCAGGGCCTGATGCAGTACAGGAAACTCGGGTTCGGCCTCTGCAACGCCCCGGCAACCTTTCAGCGCCTGATGGACCTAACAATGGCCGGCCTGAACTGGACAGAGGTGCTCACGTACATGGACGATCTGATTCTGTTTAGTCAGACCTTCGAGAAGCATGCGGAAACACTGGAACAGGTCCTGGGAAGACTGCAGTCTGCCGGCCTCAAATTGAACAAACGCAAGAGCTACTTCTGCTTCCAGGAGGTTGAGTACCTAGGACACAAAATCTCGGCAGAAGGCATTCGACCAACTCAGGACAAGGTCAGCGCTATCCAGTCCATCCCGATACCCGAATGCGCTGAGGATGTTCGCCGGCTTGTCGGCATGCTGGGCTTCTACCGGCGTTTCGTTCCGCACTTCGCCAGCATCGCTAATCCGCTTCATCAGGCGACTCAGAAGAGTCGACAGTTTCAATGGACAACTCAGTGCGATGACGCTCTGCGGAAGCTGAAGTCAGCTCTGTCGACACCACCCGTACTGAAGCTGCCTGACTTCTCCAAGGGATTCCGGTTGTGCTGTGACAGCAGCGGAGTGGCCATCGCCGGCGTCCTGAGCCAGCTCCACGAAGATGCCGAGTGTCGGGTAGCCTACGCGTCGAGAGTCCTGAACAAAGCGGAGCGCAATTATTCGACTACCCACAGAGAGCTTCTTGCGGTGGTCTGGGCGATGAAGCATTTCCGGAACTACTTGGCGTCCGCTGGCGAAATTCTCGTCTTCACCGACCACAAGCCGTTGCAAGGGCTGCTCAACACCAAGGAGCCAGAAGGCCGGCTAGCCAGATGGATTACGTTTCTGCAGGAGATCAACTTCAAGCTGCTCTTCAGACCTGGTCGCGAAAACGTGGTTGCGGACGCACTGAGCCGAGCAGCGGCGACCCGGCTGCACCCTGCCTGGTCGGACAACGACATCCGTGTAGCGCAGGCTGACGACCCAGTGCTAGCGGCGGCTCGACAAGTGCTCCTCGGACAAAGGCCAAGACGTGGCAAGGCTGCAGATGACGCAGAACACCTGGTGAGGACAGAGAAGCTGGACCTTGGTGAAGATGGCGTCCTCAAGAAGAGTGGCCAACCCGTCATCCCGCGGCAGCTTCGCCAGGACCTGCTGCAGCTGCTGCACGACGATCCTGCAAGCGGGCACCTCGGAACCGAAAGGACGCTGGCCAGAGTCGTCAGCAGAGCTTGGTGGCCCGGCCTAAAGGACGACGTCCAGCACTGGGTGAGCAGCTGCGAAGTGTGTCAGCGTCGCAAGGTACCGCATCAGCACCAGAGGGCACCGCTGCAGATCAACACCGTGCCATCAGCTCCTTGGGAGATGGTGCAGGTGGACATCAAAGGGCCCCTCCCAGAGACTGAAGCCGGCCTCAGGTACATCATCTGCTTCACGGACGTGTTTTCCAAGTGGGTTGAGGCGACCGCGGTGTCCAACATTGAGGCCCGGACGGTTGCGGATGCGCTGCTAAGGAGTGTCGTTCTTCGCCACGGAGCGCCCGAAGTCATCCACTCCGATCAGGGTCGTCAGTTTGAAAGTGACATCTTCCAAGAGCTGTGCCGCCTGCTGGATATTCGCAAGACAAGAACGACACCCTTCCATCCCAGCGGCAACCCTGCAGTCGAGCGGTTCAACCGAACATTAGGCGACATGCTGGCGGCGTACTGCATGGAACAGCAGAACAAATGGGCGGACTTCCTGCCGTACGTCATCTGGGCGTACAACTCTTCAGCGCACTGCACCACCAAGAGGTCGCCCTACGCAGTGCTTCACGGATGTGACCCCAGGATCCCGGCAGAGCTCAGTTTACCTGCAGGCGGCGAAAGGAGGCTCGTCACGGACACGCTGGCAGACGCTCGCACCGGCTTGCAGCTCGTGCGGCAGCGCCTGCAGTCGACACAGCGGTCACGGAAGCAGCAGTACGACAAGCGCCAGCACTTCACGCCGATCCAAGTCGGGCAGCTGGTGATGCTCAGCAACCCGGCGGTGTTGAAGGGCCAGTCCAAGGCTCTCCGTCGGCGGTGGCTGGGACCGTACCGCGTGCTCGAGAGGCTGAGCCCCGTCACCTACCGGATCTCAAAACCCGCCGGCCGGAGACGAAGCACGGTGGTGCATCACGACCGGCTCAAGCTGTTCGTGCGCAGGCGGCCGCAGCCCGCTTTCTGGCAGTCCGCCCCGAATCCGCCCGCTGCAGAGGCCGGCCGACCGCCCAGCCCGGCTGTCGATCCGCGGCTGACCTGGACGGACTTGCTGGATGAGCCGACCGCAGTCGGCCCTCGGCGTTCTGCAAGGACTCGAAGACCGCCTGATTTTTATGCTGCGCAAAACTAGTTTACTGGTTCATTTTTTGCTATTCGTGCATTTTTAATTCTCATGGTTTTACTGCCTCTTTTGTCTTTTCGCAGTTTTTTATTATCCTCAATTTAGGGAAGGAGTGATGTAAGAGGCGTGAATGTTTTCGCTGTTGTGTGGTTGTTATTGGGTCGGAGTTATTCATCTGCAAATAATCGCGATGTACATTGATTGATGTACATTGCAAATATATAAATCGTTGCGCGTGGCTTTAGCCACTTCGTGTGTTTTTGGTCTCGCTTAACTCTCGCCTTCTCTCAGTTTACAGTTGGTTCGTACTCAGATTTCTCATTCTCAGTCATAACGGGCTTCAACTTAAACTTTTTGCCCCCCCCCAAAGCCACCAACCAAAAAAGCAACAGGATTTCTGTTCGCGCATTAAATTAGCAAGTTTTGTTCACTTTGGCATCCTTGACTCAGCAGTCTGTGATTGGATTAAAAAGGCCATCTGACTAGTGGTGATGGAGAACGGCTAAACCAGCTCGAATTCCCCCAGCAATTATCGGTGACATTCGCCCATTCCATTTGTTCCCGTTGCGCCATTGCGCATTTTTTTCGCAAGACATTTCTTCGCTCCACTATATTGTGGAGCAAAGATGAATTGGCAGACTTGCAAATTCCATTGGAGAAAATTGGATTAAATCCCTGATCCCCACAGAAAAGCAAAATGGAATGTGGACTCACGACAGATTTGTTACCCCCAGGCGACGGCGCTGCTCATGTCACGAGCTGTCTCACACAGAAAGACAGTCAAGCGCGACATTTAGAGACTGAAAAAATCTCAGACAGACCTGCAATTATGTTGGGTTCGAAACTCCCCAAATATCAGAGGTTAGGCAATGCTCTAACGGGAAAGTTAGGACTGGGGATTCCGTTTGGGTGGAACTTTTTTCAGAGCCCGATCTTGTTCCTTCTAATTTAGCTAAATTAAAAGTCAACTTGTCAATCAGTTTTTTTCGATTACACAGATTCTTTCTTAAGCCTAATAACTATCCTGTCGAGCTGAGTTAGACAAAAAATCATAGTAAACAAACAAACAAACAAGGAGCTGACGTGCGACGGGATACAGACTTGACAATTGACATACAAAGAAAGACATCACGGATACAAAACTTATATATTCGAATCTTATGAGCCCCATGTTAATTTAGGCATCGCTATAGGCTTCGCGCGCGTGTTTTAACAACAAAATATTTCACGCTCGAGTGCTCAGACTCAAAAGCGCTCAATGATCTCAGGGCCCTTAATAGACCTAATATACTGTATTCAGGGGGTGTGATCTCCCATGGCAGGGTGAGAGAGACATGTTCGGCAGAGCGTATATTGGCCTCGATGTCATGGCAACACCATAGAACCGTATGGCTTTGCTTGCGTCGGCTTCAATAAGCTCCCTCAATTATGACAAGCTGCAGTGACTTCCATGACTTTCCAATGTCCCGTGCCAGCTTCAGTGAGCACAGCTCGAGTTGGGGGTTTGGGAGGATTATTTGCTAGAAAGGGAGGCATATGGATGGTGGGGAACTCGGCTTCACAACTTCGCTATAAAAGAGTCAAAATTGACCAGTCAAGCAGATTTCTTTCTTTAACAACCCTGCCTGTCATAATAATATCTCTCACTTTCTTGTTGTCAAGGCATGCTGGATGCCTTGTTGGCTTTCCATATTGTCAATGGCTTCATTTAGTCTTTCATAGGCTGTCATAATTGATTGTTATTCTATATGGGATACATTTGAATACATTTGGGATTTTCCGCTGACTTGCTTAATTCTCTCTTTCATTGCTTTGGCTTTGAGAAGCCACTTTTGCTGGCCTGTTTTTTATCAATCTTCTCCTCTTCTCTTCTCTCCTCTCCTCTTCTCTCCTCTCCTCTTCTCTCCTCTCCTCTTCTCTCCTCTCCTCTTCTCTCCTCTCCTTTTCTCTCCTCTCCTTTTCTCTCCTCTCCTTTTCTCTCCTCTCCTCTTCTCTCCTCTCCTCTTCTCTCCTCTTCTCTCCTCTCCTCTCCTCTCCTCTCCTCTCCTCTTCTCTCCTCTCCTCTTCTCTCCTCTCCTCTCCTCTCCTCTCCTCTTCTCTCCTCTTCTCTCCTCTCCTCTCCTCTCCTCTCCTCTCCTCTCCTCTTCTCTCCTCTCCTCTCCTCTCCTCTCCTCTCCTCTCCTCTCCTCTCCTCTCCTCTCCTCTTCTCTCCTCTCCTCTCCTCTCCTCTCCTCTTCTCTCCTCTCCTCTTCTCTCCTCTCCTCTTCTCTCCTCTCCTCTCCTCTCCTCTCCTCTCCTCTCCTCTCCTCTCCTCTCTTCTTCTCTCCTCTCCTCTTCTCTCCTCTCCTCTCCTCTCCTCTCCTCTTCTCTCCTCTCCTCTCCTCTCCTCTCCTCTCCTCTTCTCTCCTCTCCTCTCCTCTCCTCTCCTCTCCTCTCCTCTCCTCTCCTCTCCTCTTCTCTCCTCTCCTCTTCTCTCCTCTCCTATTCTCTCCTCTCCTCTCCTCTCCTCTCCTCTCCTCTCCTTTCCTCTCCTTTCCTCTCGCCTTCTCTCCTCTCCTCTCCTCACCTCTCCTCTCCTCTCCTCTTCTCTCCTCTCCTCTCCTCTCCTCTTCTCTCCTCTCCTCTTCTCTCCTCTCCTCTCCTTTCCTCTCCTTTCCTCTCGCCTTCTCTCCTCTCCTCTCATGTCCTCTCCTCTCGTCTCATCTCCGTTCCTCTCGTCTCCTCCCCTCCCCACTCTCTTGAGACCTAGCAACAAAAACTAAAACCAAAGAACTTGGTACAGGCCCGTTTCATTCTTAAAATTCTTGCCTTACATGCGAAGGTGAAAATTGAATTCCTATGTGTGACACTTCGTCAGGTTTTGAAGTGCCAATGCCAACTGAATTCACTCGCATCCGATGATGGGTGTTTAGGTGCAAATGTTGCTCTACTCCATGTCTCCTATTTGCCCCTCAGACTTGTTGATGCAGCTAGGCTCTTTATCTTTTTGTCGCGCTAAAACTCTTCTTCATTTTGAAAAAAGGTGTCAAAATGAGCTGTTAGAGAGTTTCGGTGGCACAGGATGGTGAACGAGGTGTGACTTTAGTTCCGAGTCCTCTAACAGAGTCAGACTCTCAGATTCCCGCAATTGTTAATAAACACCCCTAGCTTCATCATCAAGGTTCGCGCATGTGACGCAGCGGTCAGGTGCGACCTCCCCCACCTGCGGTGAAAATTACAAACCCCGTTGCCTCGCATCTCGATTTGAAACTTGAAAGCAATTTCAGTTGGCAAAAATGAAAATGATTCAAGCATTGGATGATGGGCAGGCTGAGAGCTCGCAGCCCCTCAGCAGCCAATGGGAAGTCAGCCGAGACTGCATCGAGAAGAAACTCTCCACGGAGCTCCACAGAGTCGGAGGCGGGACCCCACTGGCTCAGCCAATGGCAAGCCGGTTGGGGGCGGGTCCTCAGCCCCAACCCGCCCCCCTTGACCCCCGGACATCGCCATTCTCGCCCACCCTGTAATAACAAATAAGTAGAGGTTTCCAAAGCCCCCCGAGCTCCGCCCAGTTTCGCATCAAGCCGAAGTGAATTTTGCACAGGAATTTTGTTAAGCCGTTGACCGCGCGCAGTCCGAAGGCTGTAATTTTTGCCAGTAATAATAACCGGGGGCAACTCATCTTGTATGCTTTGTTACCCCACAGCCTAGGCTGACCCGTTCATTAGCATAATTAGCATTTACTACTCCCGAAGTTTTTATTTCATTGGATAGAAACTCAGTACTGCTACTGATATTAAAGCGCATTTTGAGGACCAAAGCGAACTCATGTACAACACTACTGATTTCGGCCGCTATCACCAGGTAAGTCTTTGTAGTGCTTGCTTGTTCGTTTAGTATGCTACTATGAGATAAGAAATCAAATAAACTAAGGGCTCTAATTCTCAGATAATCCGCCCTCTGAAAATCCGCCCCTTGGAAAATCCGCCCCTTGGAAAATCCGCCCCTTGGAAAATCCGCCCCTTAGAAAATCCGCCCCTTGGAAAATCCGCACCTCTGAAAATCCACACCTTTGAAAATCCGCCCCTTGGAAAATACATCCCTTTGAAAATCCGCCACTTGGAAAATACATCCCTCTGAAAATCCGCCCCTTGGAAAATCTGCCCCTTGGAAAATCCGCTCCTCTCAAAATCCGCCCCTTGGAAAATAAATCCCTCTGAAAATCCGCCCCTTGGAAAATCCGCCCCTTTGAAAATACATCCCTCTGAAAATCCACCCCTTGGAAAATCCGCTCCACTGAAAATCCGCTCCTCTGAAAATCCGCTCCTCTGAAAATCCGCCCCTTGGAAAATCCGCTCCTCTGAAAATCCGCTCCCTGAAAATCCGCTCCTCTGAAAATCCGCCCCTTGGATAATCTGCCCCTTGGAAAATCCGCTCCTCTAAAAATCCGCACCTTTGAAAATCCGCCCCTTAGCAAACCCGCCCCTTGGAAAATCCGCTCCTCTGAAAATCCGCCCCTCTGAAAATCCTTCCCTTAAAAAATCCGCCCCTTGAAATGTCACGAATTCAATGCCATTCTCACGTAGCAAAGTGAGCAATGTAAACATCTGTTCGAGTAGCAGATGAAGGTCATTATACAACAGATATAACATAAGCAACATTCGTAATTATGATTATGCAGCTTCATCACTGGAAGCTGCTCACTTGGACAGTAGCAAATTGGCCGCATATTTTAGTCAAGGCAAAGTTTGCAGTGTGTCATTATTTCGATAGGAGACGCTGCTCTTGCGTGGGGGGCCACCCAGACAGTCAGTCAAGTCATGAATTCGTTATTGACTCTGCCTTCTCGCTATAGGTCAGACTGTAGTGTCAGAAATTTGCTCACCAACTGGACAAACAGATGAGGCATATCTGATGGGGGAGGCTGGCAATGTCTGAGAGACTGACTAAGAGAGAGAAAGTGAAGGACAAATAATGAAAGGGTGATGGAGAGAGAGATGCAGACTGAGCAAATGGATAAAGACGGTGAAAGGCGAGGGAAGAGGAGGTTAGAACGAGAGGGTAGTCAGGAGAGGGTAGATAGGAGAGGGTAGTCAGGAGAGGGTAGTCAGGAAAGGGTAGATAGGAGAGGGTAGTCAGGAGAGGGTAGTCAGGAGAGGGTAGATAGGAGAGGGTAGTCAGGAGAGGGTAGTCAGGAGAGGGTAGTCAGGAGAGGGTAGATAGGAGAGGGTAGTCAGGAGAGGGTAGATAGGAGAGGGTAGTCAGGAGAGGGTAGTCAGGAGAGGGTAGATAGGAGAGGGTAGTCAGGAGAGGGTAGTCAGGAGAGGGTAAATAGGAGAGGGTAGTCAGGAAAGGGTAGATAGGAGAGGATAGATAGGAGAGGGTAGACAGGAGAGGGTAGACAGGAGAGGGCAGACAGGAGAGGATAGATAGGAGAGGGTAGACAGGAGAGGGTAGACAGGAGAGGATAGATAGGAGAGGGTAGACAGGAGAGGGTAGACAGGAGAGGGTAGACAGGAGAGGATAGATAGGAGAGGGTAGTCAGGAGAGGGTAGTCAGGAAAGGGTAGATAGGAGAGGGTAGTCAGGAGAGGGTAGTCAGGAGAGGGTAGATAGGAGAGGGTAGTCAGGAGAGGGTAGTCAGGAGAGGGTAGTCAGGAGAGGGTAGATAGGAGAGGGTAGTCAGGAGAGGGTAGATAGGAGAGGGTAGTCAGGAGAGGGTAGTCAGGAGAGGGTAGATAGGAGAGGGTAGTCAGGAGAGGGTAGTCAGGAGAGGGTAAATAGGAGAGGGTAGTCAGGAAAGGGTAGATAGGAGAGGATAGATAGGAGAGGGTAGACAGGAGAGGGTAGACAGGAGAGGGCAGACAGGAGAGGATAGATAGGAGAGGGTAGACAGGAGAGGGTAGACAGGAGAGGATAGATAGGAGAGGGTAGACAGGAGAGGGTAGACAGGAGAGGGTAGACAGGAGAGGATAGATAGGAGAGGGTAGACAGGAGAGGGTAGACAGGAGAGGGTAGACAGGAGAGGGTAGATAGGAGAGGGTAGACAGGAGAGGGTAGACAGGAGAGGGTAGACAGGAGAGGGTAGACAGGAGAGGGTAGACAGGAGAGGGTAGACAGGAGAGGGTAGACAGGAGAGGGTAGATAGGAGAGGATAGATAGGAGAGGGTAGACAGGAGAGGATAGATAGGAGAGGGTAGACAGGAGAGGCTCGACAGGAGAGAATAGATAGGAGAGGGTAGACAGGAGAGGGTAGACATGAGAGGATAGAACGAGAGCTTAGAAGGAGAGGTGGGAGAAGGTAGGAGGAGAGGGTTAAAGAAGATATACAAGGAGGGGGCGAGGGGCAAGTGAGGAGGGTGGAAGGCAGTCGAAAAAGGAAGTTCAGGCATTTTATTTCTCAACTTACCCAACCCTGTTCTCCAAAGTATTTTCAGCTTCGCTGAACCAAAACTCATTCTAGCAGTGAGCACTGAGTGAGCAGGGTTTTGACAAGTCCCGAACAAATGCGATGCGACAGCCCCCCTGAGTTCCCTCACCTATGAGCACAATCCCCTAAACTGACTGCGAGGCTAACCTTTCTTCAGAGATTTGAAATCGAGATGCCTTTTTGCACCCCCTAGGGGGATTGGTGTTGGGAATTTTATCTCTCGCGCCGCTCACCCGAGGCAACGGAGATGGTTGAAGGTCGCTCAGCTTTCACCGCACTGGCATCCTAACTATTAATTATGATGATGATGACATTTCTTGATAAGAATTCTCCAATTGGACGTGTAATGCTTTTAAACTCACCAATTGTTCCTCGATTTTCTGAATCAATACAGGAAGCTGTTCACCTACATCATCATCATCAGCAGCAACAGCTTCATCAGAGCACTCAGCTGCCTAGCGGTCCAGCGGATTCTCAGCTGCATCACCACCAGCCGCAGCAGCATCAGCAGAGGCATCTCCGCAGTCCTCCGGAAGCAGCTTCCGCTTCAGCCGCTCTGGTCGCTCCGGCAGACAGCAGCGGCAGCCCGGCTGCGCCTTCGCCGCTGAAGGCGTCTCCTGCCGACTCGTTCAAAGATGCCACAGCGGCCGCTGCAGCCGCAGCGGCTGTCTCTCTGGCGCCGTACTTATATCCGACGCCGCAGAACGGACAACAACAGCAACAGACACAGCATCAGCAGTACCTGCCTCACCATCAGCATCATCAGCATCATCAACAGCCGCAGCAGCCGCCCCGGCAACAGCAGCAGATCATTCAGCATCCACGCAGCGATCATGCAGCTGAAGCTGCTGCCTCAAAAACTACCGATAGATTCGCTGCGGCAGCCGCGGCGGCAGCGGCAGCGGCGCTCTACCATCACCACCCGGCCGCCTGGCACACCCAGTCGTACCTGTCGGACCTGCCGCACGCCTTTGGCTGGCTACACGGACATCCGGGAGCTGAGCAGCCGCAGACAGTCGCCTACCATCAGCACCAGCATCACCACGCCGCGACTGCTTACAACGGCTCAGGCGCACCCGGTGGCAGCTTCTATTCCAGTCAGCAGCAACTGAGCGCCGGTCAGCCGTCTCCAACTATGCCTCATCACTATCAGCAGCATCAGCATACCGGATACTTTGGAGCTCATGCTCAACAGTCGCAGTTGCATCTGCCGCAACCGCCGCAGCATCAGCAACAGCAACATCCTCCAAATCAGCCACGCCAGCAGCAGCCGCCGCAGCAAACGCCAACAGCCGTGAAGTCACCAAAAAAGTCTGGCAGCGCCTCCAGTCGAGCCACCTGCGACTGTCCGAACTGCCGCGAAGCTGAGAGCCTCGGATCGGCAGCTGCCGCTCAGACTCGCCTGCGGCTCGGAGGCAGCGGCGGCAGCGGCGGCACCGGCTTGCACAACTGCCACGTCCCCGGCTGCGGCAAGGTGTACAACAAGACCTCTCACCTGAAGGCGCATCTCCGCTGGCACACGGGCGAACGGCCTTTCGTCTGCAGCCTGGCGCACTGCGGCCGTCGCTTCACCCGGTCGGACGAGCTGCAGAGGCACGTGAGGACGCACACCGGTGAGAAACGCTTCGTGTGCCCCGTGTGCGGCAAGCGATTCATGAGGTCCGACCACCTGGCCAAGCACTCCAAGACTCACACAGAGGGCAGCCAGTCTGCTCCCATTGCAGTTGACGACGGGAATGGCGGGGACTCAGTCTGAGAGAAGTCCCGGATGACAGTCCTCATTCACCGTGCACTTTCTGCTATGAACTTCGTGTTGTCATTCATTTTCCTGATATTGCCTACTCTAAGATTCTCGACGCTGACCTACTCTACCTAACGATTCTCGACCCTGACCTACTCTCTATCCAACCATTCTCAATCCTGCCCTACTCTCTATCCAACCATTCTCGACCCTGACCTACTCTCTATCCAACCATTCTCAACCCTGCCCTACTCTCTATCCAACCATTCTCAACCCTGACCTACTCTCTATCCAACCATTCTCAATCCTGCCCTACTACTCTCTATCCAACCATTCTCGACCCTGACCTACTCTCTATCCAACCATTCTCAACCCTGCCCTACTCTCTATCCAACCATTCTCAACCCTGCCCTACTCTCTATCCAACCATTCTCAACCCTGCCCTACTCTCTATCCAACCATTCTCAATCCTGACCTACTCTCTATCCAACCATTCTCGAACCTGACCTACTCTCTATCCAACCATTCTCAACCCTGACCTACTCTCTATCCAACCATTCTCAACCCTGCCCTACTCTCTATCCAACCATTCTTCTTCTAACTTACCTTCACAAGAAAACACCGTCTTAACTTATTCAGTTCAAAATTACCTTAAATGCCTAAATGTTATTTCGTAATGCCATTGAAGCTTAAAAGCCAAAAATATGTAAGGGTGCTCTCTATTTCCCTTGAATCTTGCCACCTTTTTTGTACATGCAATTTTTTCCCAAATCAACTTGGTTTCAGTCATCCAATTTCGGATAGTTTAACCCAATTTGTTGCGTATCAAATCAAGTGATCGACATTTTTTATGTACTTTGTTTCTTTAAAATGGTGCTACATATCGCCACGCAAGTGTCAGATTATATTATATCACATATTTTCTGCTTTCAACCGTGCTGTTTTGCTTTTGCTTTTTTCTTAGACGATTCTCTAAAATGCGTTTGGGCATTTCTAGGGATGATTTGTAAAATTCACTGTCAATACCTGCGCTGATTCTTCAGGTGCTAATTAGTATGTAATTGTTTCTACTTCTTACAATTTGAACATTAAAAATAAAAAATTGCTTACATTGTTATCGATGTTTGACAATGCGGTTTACATAACCTAAATGAATTGCAGAGATTAATTTACTGGAGAGATCTCATGCCACCACATCACAAACAGCACCTCAAGTTGCCATGCTGCAAATTGCTTTTACAGACAGTCACGCAATGTCAAGCGTCTTCAGACACCCCCTGCAGCAATTTATTAATTAATAATATTGTATTGTCACAAATTTGACACAGGTCATATTGGCGTGTCTTAAAAACCTTATTTATAACAGTAGGCTATCTTCAGGAATTCGAGCAGATTCAAGTGCTTGATGGACCTCAAGTTCGGTACCTGTATCTATAGAAGTCTCAATTAATTGACAACAGGAAACTTCGAAACTGGCAGTGTTAACTATCACTAAAGTTTTTGAGCATTCGATTTTCTAAAGTTACTTTTACATCGTTGACGCGGAACGCGTCTTATTCGACGATAAATTGACAATCTCGGCTTGAACTGCACTTCATTTTACGTCGCTTTGTGCATGTATGTCTCTTTGATAATGACTTATTTAACGGTTTTTTTGAACAAGCACTGAGTATTTGTAATCTAAACGTTGACTTTGGATGTTATGCTCAAACCATCTTGCCAAGGTGCCGTTGCGAAAGCAGTCTTCTTTACTATAGATGAAATCGTCTTAAGGCAATCCCACAAATAGGAGACACTGGTTCACACTTTCCTGCTGGCTCTAGGTTAAAATTTGTCCAAGTCACGCGACAGAGAGAGAGAGCGTCAGGCGATTCACTGAGAGCTATCCTGGGCTCTGAAAAGTTAGCTTTTCTAAGACTTTGAAGAACTTCCATTTCGTCAGTCAAAGACACCGATCGAGCCGATAGCGTGCCAAGTGGCGCTTCAAAGTCGTCCTATGCAGCTGCAACAACAACAACAATGGCGTCATCAACAGCAGCCAGCAAAAACTGTTAAGAAGAAGCGGGTCAAAGGCTTGCGTATTTCTCTCTTTTTGCGCCTCTGTCTGTGTGTCTGTGTCACCGTGCGTCCCAGTGGGAGGTCTCCCTACACCAAACGCTCTCAGATCCATTTGAACTCTCCCCTACTGCCTAAGCTTGTACAATCGACAGATCGAGCTGGGGCCATTGTCACAGCTGAGATAATTTCCCAATAGAAAACTTCGGCAAAGAGTTGCACGGTTGAGGGAGTCTGGACAAAGGGGATGAGGGGGGGGCTGCGGGTTTTGATGGAGGACGAGCTCAGAGCAGTCCACCGCGACTCTATAGGCACCGAATACTCGCTCAAATACGAGCTGCTCTCTCGCGCGCGCGCCTCCGGTCCAATTTCAAAAAATTCCATCCAGCGAAACCTGTGATTATCTGGTGGGCGCTTCGGGGCTCCGCGCGCTCCGGTGTCTCGTTTCAGACAGCTGGGTGCAGCTCTGCCATGGAGGGCACGAGGCCCGTCCCGCATACCAGCGCTGGGTATTGCATATACTATGAGGGCTGAGGCTCTCGCATGAAGCTGTCACTCCTTCACGCATTGGTCTGAGGCCTAGTATGGCTACGGCCTTGGTAGGACTCCGAAATCAATTCACTCGCGTCAATACAAAAAGTTATAGATAGATAGATAGATAGATAGATAGATAGATAGATAGATAGATAGATAGATAGATAGATAGATAGATAGATAGATAGATAGATAGATAGATAGATATATGCCAAGAGGTGTCAAAACTACTTGCATTTATCTTTTTTGTCACTGCATCACTTTTTTTCTGGACTATATTAAATCACAGCCAGACTCAAAACAACTCAAACTACATCAACTCTCATAAATTTGATTTTATCTCTCAATAATCATATCAGTGCCAGTAATCTTGTCCCAGACGCACTCGTGAGCAGCTGAGCTCAAATCTGAGTCTTCACCGGAGTCTTCACATACAGAATATGTAATCTGACAAGTGCGCACCGCATAGCAGCTTCATCTTTGACGGGATCTCTATTCAAATCTGCAGCCAAACCCCGACGAGTCCTGACTTTCGTCCTGTGCAAGCTATTATTTTGACACTTTGAAGTGGCCGCGAATACACAGATTTACCTATTCTGAGAGAGATTGAGAATTGAAAGAAAAAACACGACAAGAGATGGATGGACAGATAAAACTGAGAGATGGCGCCACAGTGATGAAGCGGTCTGGGCTGAGTGATGCGAGCCAACAGCTGTCACACTGCTCACTGAGTGCTGCTATAGACCTGTTGAGCAGTCCAAGCACTTCTCAATGGCGCCAGCGCGCTTCAAGCTGATAGGGCGGCATCGGAGAAAAGCGACTAACATTCTCAGCATTAGCATGAGACCTGTTTTGTGTGTGTGTGTGTGGGTTTGAGAAGACCCTGAGAACATTCTCAAACCTAAGTTTGTGTAGCTACATTGCAATAGAATTGTAACAGGTCCCAGGGCGGGGGGAGGCTGCAGCAGCTGTGGCCCCCTCTCGAGTGGCACCCCCGCTGCTTCGGACAAGCAATTATGACATTTATTCTGACAGTCTTTTGTGAGAAGCAGGGGCGGAGGGCAAGTCACTTAGAATTGGTGAGGGGGGGGGGTGTTTCTGCGTTCAAATTCAGCCGTGCAACTCTCTCTGTAATGGCAAATAAACAACAAACTTCATTAAACAACTTTCGTTCTCAGATGGATAGATTGTTGTGTTGGTTATAAACAAAAAATACATCCCACTCCTAGTACTATTAGTAGTCATTGAAATCAATAATTGAGTGGAACCGCATGCTTAAAAATGGTTAAATCACGTTCATGCATATAGTGCGATCGTCAACAATTCATAACAATTTTAGCAGCATCAGTATCAGTAGTACCTAAAATGGTATGCACTTGTGCTGATAAATTTTACATTAAATTAATTTTCAGTTCAAGTTGTCACTCTAGAGTTTCTGGAGTCGTCACTCAGGGTAGTCACTCCGGTGTAACTCAGGGTAGTCACTCCGGTGTAGCTCAGGGTAGTCGCTCCGGTGTAACTTAGGGTAGTCACTCCGGTGTAACTGCGGGTAGTCACTCAGGGTAGTCACTCAGGGTAGTCACTCAGGGTAGTCACTCAGGGTAGTCACTCCAATGTAACTCAGGGTAGTCACTGGGGTAGTCGCTCCGGTGTAACTCAGGGTAGTCACTCCGGTGTAACTCAGGGTAGTCACTCCGGTGTAACTCAGGGTAGTCACTCCGGTGTAACTCAAGGTAGTCACTCCGGTGTAACTCAGGGTAGTCACTCCGGTGTAACTCAGGGTAGTCACTCCGGTGTAGCTCAGGGTAGTCACTCCGGTGTAACTCAGGGTAGTCACTCCGGTGTAACTCAGGGTAGTCACTCCGGTGTAACTCAGGGTAGTCACTCAGGGTAGTCACTCCGGTGTAGCTCAGGGTAGTCACTCCGGTGTAACTCAGGGTAGTCACTCCGGTGTAACTCAGGGTAGTCACTCCGGTGTAACTCAGGGTAGTCACTCCAGTGTAACTCAGGGTAGTCACTCCGGTGTAACTCAGGGTAGTCACTCCGGTGTAACTCAAGGTAGTCACTCCAGTGTAACTGAGGGTAGTCACTCAGGGTAGTCACTCCGGTGTAACTCAAGGTAGTCACTCCGTTGTAACTCAGGGTAGTCACTCCGGTGTAACTCAGGGTAGTCACTCCGGTGTAACTCAGGGTAGTCACTCCAGTGTAACTCAGGGTAGTCACTCCGGTGTAACTCAGGGTAGTCACTCCGGTGTAACTCAAGGTAGTCACTCCAGTGTAACTGAGGGTAGTCACTCAGGGTAGTCACTCCGGTGTAACTCAAGGTAGTCACTCCGTTGTAACTCAGGGTAGTCACTCCGGTGTAACTCAGGGTAGTCACTCCGGTGTAACTCAGGGTAGTCACTCCAGTGTAACTCAGGGTAGTCACTCCGGTGTAACTCAGGGTAGTCACTCCGGTGTAACTCAAGGTAGTCACTCCAGTGTAACTGAGGGTAGTCACTCAGGGTAGTCACTCCGGTGTAACTCAAGGTAGTCACTCCGTTGTAACTCAGGGTAGTCACTCCGGTGTATCTCAGGGTAGTTACTCCGGTGTATCTCAGGGTAGTTACTCCGGTGTAACTGCGGGTAGTCACTCAGGTTAGTCACTCCAGTGTAACTCCAGGTCACTGGGGTAGTCACTCCAATGTAACTCAGGGTCACTGGGGTAGTCACTCCAATGTAACTAACTCAGGGTCACTGGGGTAGTCACTCCAATGTAACTAACTCAGGGTCACTGGGGTAGTCACTCCAATGTAACTAACTCAGGGTCACTGGGGTAGTCATTCCATAAGAACGTAAACATTGAATACATATTCACAATATTTAATGAGTAGAAGACCACTCATTATAACGAGACGTAAAACTCAAAGATAGTGTTATTTTTTGGAGGCCAATTTCCAGGGAAATAATCCTTTGCAGATAGGAAAAAACTTCTTTTTTTATCACAAAATCAATTATTGCGTTTGATCTGGGGCAGTGAAGATTACTATTCTTTTACGAGTTAATTTACCAGCATGCACAGCATACTACTCTGCTGTATTTTATATAGTATTCGCAGCGAAAGTATCATTTTTAAATTGTTTCTTTATTTTGTTCAAACAATAGGAATTGTTCCCGCATTGGCTGGATAGACATTCAGAATAGGGTGGAAGCTTTTGGGGTACAAGTTTAAAAAATTAAAATTGTTGAAAATCTTTTTAGTCAGGAAATATCAGAGAGCGTGTAAAATCATACATAGGGGGGCCGTAGCCCAGCGGTAGCGCGGCTGCTCTGGTGTGCCAGCGACCCAGGCTCGATTCCAAGTGCAGTCACATTAATTTGGGGCTGAATTGGAATTTCGGCTTGGCTCGCTCGTGCAATTAACGGCCTTGAGAGCCAACCCCCCAAGGCGCAGTGAAGTGTACATGCCTAACAATTAATATAAAGTTAGGGCCGCTGTACACTCCTATGTGAGTGTGTGCCTGCGTAACGTATCCGCGCGCTTGTATGCCTGCTCAGGGGAGTCGGCGGAATGGGCAGTAATGCCTCTCGCCGGTTGTGTGCCAATGACGCTTAAATTGCGCCAGGGTGCACACAACCCCCTGCCTCTAAAAAAAATCATACATAATACGAGCTATATCAGAGACAGGGGTGTCGGACCCGGGGGGCATGGGGGCTGGAGCCCCCCTCACTTTTTAGTATGATCCTGCAAGTGCCCTTTTGAGCTTTAAACAAGTGTCGGCCGGTTCTGGGCTTTGGCTTTTCGGATTCTTGGAAGCTAAGGGTACAAGCTGACAAAATACCTCGTAGTTCATGTTTTTCTCAATCACATTCCACTATAGTTTTATCTAATGTGCCTAAGCCTAGTGCTTTTAGTGCACGGGTCGGCAAATTTTTTACCTAAAGAGCAAGATTGAGAACCCAGCGCAATGACTCTTTCTTGAAGGAGTCCCTTTCGACTGCGGGGCAGAGGAGGGAGATAGCATAAGGAATAGAGAAGAAAAATACGAGCTTGGAAGAAAACAGAGGCGAAGGAAGCAAGAAGAGAGTAGACGGGTCGCCATCATAAGCGCGCACCGGCACAAGCGCGCCTGTGTATTTTATGTCAAAGTCTGGCACAGGCGTGCAGAGGCATAAGCGCGCACGTTTTAACGTGCACAAGAGCGCGGTAGAAAGTGCTCAGCATTGGCATAAGCGCGCACTTCTGGCTCTGTGTTGCAAAAGCGCGCAGTCAAAGTTTGGCACGAGCGCGCAATGCAATAAACAAAAGCAATCAAGTTGCTCTGTCGTCTGTCACAAAGTAGTCGATTGTTTTTGTACGAAGGAAATTGAATTAAAGTCCTTTCGACCAGTACTCAACAAAATGAGCATGTAGAGATCTCCAGAAACCATACAAAGTAAACTACTATAAGTAGTAACATAAAAATGCGAAAAACTTGAATGCTATAAAATTGCAAAATTGTCATACTCTATTTTAAGACCATGAATACAAAGTATGATGAAGCATCGAGACAATTTACATTATTGAAATATGATGAAATAAGATGAAATCTGATGAAATATGATTAAATATTAATCGCGCTACTAAGAATATACCAAAAATTCGACTATAAATATAAACGCAAAATCCGAGCTGAAACCTCAGACTCGGAGCAGCCTCAAAAGATCTTGTGGTTAGTCAGAGCAACTAATTGAGGCTATATCTCTGGGAGATAAGATTATCAATTGAGAAGAGTTGTTCAAGTCTTCGTTATTTGATAAATTGAGAGCGATTATATTGCCGGCCATTGTTGATCAGTTGATTTTACTGAGACTATTCGAGGCCTCCCATTTTCCTAAGGGATTGGATAGGATCTGCGGACCGATTCCGATACCCTTAGAGGATTACTGACTGTTGATTTGGATTATCCTAGATTAACCGATAGGAGCACACGACTCCGATTCCGTTAGTTCTAGAAGAAGACGCCCCTTTTGGAGGACCTCGTGTTAGAAGTTGATTTTATTAGGGCGCACTGTGGATACTGATTTGGCACTCGAGGAAATATTGCGACGTCGACTTTACAGTTCTGCTCTCACTCTCGGCCGATTTTGGACTTCGAAGACTTCAAGAAGATTCCTCCGGAGAAGAAGATTGAAGAAGCGAGCTCTACTTACGTGCGCACAAAGAAGATTTAAAGAAACGAGCTCGGAGAACCTGCCGACACAGAAGAGGAGCCCGCCACAGTAAGTGAACACTTTATTTTGCTCCCAGGCTTAAGTGTTTGGAAGTGGGAGTTTTCGGGAGACTGATCACCTCCCGAATCAACTATTCAAGCAAAAGTGTGCGCCTAATCCAGCTACTGGGATGGGAGACAGATAAGGATTAACCCAATCAAGTAAGCTTAGGTAGCCTCTCACCCAACCAATCAGAAACTCAACAGTCGGAGACCAGGTAATCCACAGTGACCGAATCGGCTTAGTGCTTCGCAGCTGTAGGCCCGGGATGATGCTATCTTGATCTTCGCTGATAGCAAGCAGGTGGTGATCTTGACCCTGATTATCGCTGCTGACGACCGGGGGGATTCGTCCTTGATGATGATGGGGGGAGTCGTGATCCGGGATCAAGAGACGTCGACGGTCGGGCTCAAGCAGTTGGGGTCCAAGACCGAAGTTGCAACAGTTTCCACCGCCTTCCAGCCGGGTTTGACTCGAGCGGGCCTAAAACGCCGATTGATATAGCCGCCAACTGGACCGCAATTTGTTATATCGGAACACCTCGACGCTGATTGGCTGAGCGTTATAACTGACGTCAAATTAGTGATTGGCTGAGCTTGTTGCCACTCAAACTCACGTGACCAGAATATCCTATCAGTTTCCTCGGGGCCATAAAAAATACGCCAGGTGCTGTCATAAATCACTCAAAATCGCTACATAATGATTTATGATTTTTCGCGTAGGAATTACAAAAATCAGTGAAAAAATATACATTAGAAAGTTCTTATTAAGTAGAAAGTGAAGATGGAGAAGAGAAATCGCTAATTGCTAATCCTAAAGTACTTTTAGGGGTAAAACGCATCTGTCAGAACTGTCAAACGCTTGAGTGAACACGAACAATAGGCCCTGACCTCATAAATCTGATGGTCTGTCAAAAATGATGAGAAAAAAGGTACCGCCCGCATCCTCTCGGACCATCTGGCGCCAGCCTCAACACTGAGTGAGGCGTAGGTGGCTGTCAGCCGGAAAACTGCCAGCCGACAACTGCCAGCCGGAAAAATGCCAGCCGACAATTGCCAGCCGACAATTGCCAGCCAAGAAAACTACCAGCCGACAAGTTCTAGCTAATTGAATCTACTGTAGCCTACTTAGTAGCTAAGTAAGAAGCACGAAACTGTTTGGCTAGCAAAAGGCTTGTGGGGTAGCATTAAATGTCGCCCTTACCTTCCCTAATTTTTTCAGATTTCCATTAGAAGTATATATGTGAAGGTGAAGCCATTCAAATTTCGTATTTTAGGTAGCCTTTGCTCTTTCTTTGAAAGCTTTGTTTAAGTAAAGTAATTTAATAGACTTATCTAGGATTGCGTCATATAGCAATCGCAGTCGCAAATGAAATAATAAAGTAAATGAACTTCAATTAGGAAATATTTACAATAGGCATTACAGAATGCCTTCTTCTTCACATATATACTTCTAATGGAAATCTGAAAAAATTAGGGAAGGGAAGAGCGACATTTAAGGCTACCCCACAAGCCTTTTGCTAAACAGTTTCGTGGTTTTTACTTAGCTAATAAGTAGGCTACAGTAGATTCAATTAGCTAGAAATGAACTTGTCGGCTGGCAGTTTTCCGGCTGGCAGTTTTCTCGGCTGGCAGTTTTCCGGCTGGCAGTTGTCGACTGGCAGTTGTCGGCTGGCAGTTTTCTCGGCTGGCTATTGTCGGCTAGCAGTTTTCCGGCTGGCAGTTGTCGGCTGGCAGTTGTCGATCGGCTGGCAGTTTTCCGGCTGGCAGTTGGGGTGGACCCGCTTGCTCTCCTTTCCTGTATGCTATCTGTTTGCATTTCTTCGTTCTTTGTGAGGCTATTTTGTCTTTCTTCCCCGCTTTTCTGTGCGTCAAGTGAGCCTCTGATGCAAAATTGTTTAATTAATGACTTATTTTCTTTTTTTCCTTGCAACAATATTACCCAAATAATACAATAACTAAATAGTGCACATATTTTCTACTCGACTCTTTAGAACCATTTGTATTTTCTTTCGTTGTTTAAATCTCGTTCTATCAATTCCGGCGATTAGCCCTCCTGCCACTTCAAAGATAATAAGAGACTGTTCTGGCAAAGAGTACCCGGGGTTTAAGTGCGTGGGCAGCCCCAGGGAGAAGGCCACGGCCGTGGGGTGGTCATTTGACCTTTTTTGGAGCACACTAGCTGGTTTGAAAAGTAAGGTTGCACGCTTGTCAGTTTAGTCTCTGCGCGCACCCACCCTGCATTGTTATTGCATAAGTCAGTTTTTTCCTTCCCCGCTAATCACACCACTCACGGACTTGTACATCGCGTGTGTACATCTAGAAATCAAAGGTCAAGCAAAATATAAAGCATACCCTGGTAGCTTCTTCGCAGCCCACTGGGGCACCCTCCTTTTTTGCGCGTTATAGCCTATTACTTTTCATCGCATTATAATTCATAGGCCTGATTTTAGTTTTTATAGCTCTAAAACATTTGGTAGCAGAGCGTGGTTGTCATCGATAGTTTTTTTTCACGCTAGCCAACTATAGAAGAATGAGGAAACACAGGTTGAATCTGTTGAACATCCAGACGATATCAAGTTGCAGTCGTTGCGACGAGAAAAGTCAAAGTTTAAGTCTGTGCTGACCAAAAACAGAAATAAGCTAGCCTGGCTGCTACAAGACGGATTCGACAAGAGCGCGATTCAACGACAATGAGAAGTCGTCACCGAGATATTCGAAGGTACAACCGAGACGCTGTACGAGCTGTGCGATGAGTTGAAACGGCAGAAAAGCGGCGCAGCTCAGTATTCTCGGCTGCTCGACGAAATTGACGTCATTGAGGACGACTACTGGACGACCATGCAAGAGGTTCATCGGTACCTCAAGGACTACAGAGCAACGACAACAGCACCTGCAGTAGCGGCGGCACAAGAGGAGGCAACGGCAGCGACGTTGAAGACTTCAGCAGCGGCGGCAGCGGTGCAGGCCAGTCGAGAGCGGTGATTCGAATTCAACGCGGAGTCCATGCAAGGCCAGCGGCAGCAGACTTCGTACAGAGACTATTGAAGTATAGGTGTCTTGCCTGTTGTCTAGAGGCCTTCTATAGGAGCGCTGCCACCAATGAAGTGTTGTTATTTCCTCGATAGCGTCTAGAGGTGTCCTAGCAGATCTTCTGGCTCCTGGTCGGTGACCTCCCGTTGGCGGTTTCTTAGAAAGTAGTTCTCGTAGCGTCGGTAGTGCTGCCACCAGCTTTGCAGAGCCGCAGCCTTCGGTGAGGCGCTGAGCTCGTAGAAGCAAACAACTAAGACGAGAGAAAGAGACTCGCACTTCGTGCAGATTTAGCAGTTCTCGCGCAGAGGTGCCCACCGTCAGCAGTCCCTGCCGGGCTAGTGCGGGGTGAGAGCGAAAGTGCTAGCTTCGGGCGATCCGAGCTGGCCTGCTAATTGATAGCAGGAACAATCAGAGGCAGTCACGCGCAAAGTCGGGAGTTTGGAGTTCAATTTAAGCGCAAACTTGGCACACAAACTTAGAGTGTTTGCTAGACGAGGAGAACCGGTTTGGAGCTCGGGAACGGAGGAAACGGCCGAAACGCTAGAAACGCTTGTCTGAGCCAAGCCATGAGAGGGGCCGCATTTATAGGGAGGATCGATTGAACCATAGCACGAAAGGCCCCCGCTGAGAGTCATAAGTGACTCTGTTGCTATTTTTAGCAACAACAAGCGGGCCCTGCCTCAGAGGAGGCAAGGGGGGTCCGGGCGCACGTGATCTCCCCATAAACACGAGCCCAGCGTACAATGATGAAATCATTGCACTTTGGACTAAAGAAGGAAGAAGGCCTTGTCATGTGACTGACTCACATGACAAGGGGAAAAGGCCCACAAGTGAAGGCACTCGTGACCGTGGGACCGGAAAACAGAAAGGCACTCCAAATTTGGAGATGCCTGACAGAGAACGAAACAGAGGCAGGCCAGACCAAGCTGTCTGGGCACTGCAAAAAGGGAAAACGAAACAAAAGGGGCAAACGAGGACAAACAGACGGACAGGCAAACGGGCAAGGGACAGGCCAGAGGACAGGCGGGAGGGACAGGCAACTGCCCAGCGGCAGACAGAAACCTGGGGCGAGGGTGAGGGCACAGCTGACTAGTGCGGCGCCTAACTAAACTAGCGACTCACTACACTATGGTGGTGATTTTGGTTTTTTGCCTTCTTCCAATCAGCATGCGGGCGCCGAGATGGAAGCGGAGGAGGAAGACGAAATCGGTAATTCATCGGTTCATGAGTTGTCCAAGGATTTATGGAAGATGCTGCGCAGGGTGGAGATTCCGACTTTCTATGGCGACAAGCCGCAGTATGAAGCATGGAAGGCTGCATTCATGGCTTGCATCAATAGGGCACCAGCAACTCCAGAATTCAAGCTTCTTCAGCTAAGCCAGTATTTGAAAGGAGCGGCATTGAAAGTGATCGAGCACCTTGGACATTCGACTGCGGCTTATGAGGCGGCGAAAGAGAGGCTGGAGCGCGAGTATGGCGGCAAGAGGCGACAGTTGGCTCTTTACTTAGAGGAACTGGACAGTTTTCCACCTGTGAAGCAGAATAGTGCAGAGGAGCTTAAGAAGTTCGCAAACATCCTTGATGTGGCCGTAATTAATTTGGAAGAAGCAGGCAAAAATACAGAACTTAGTGATGGACTGCTTTATGCTAGGTTGCAAAAGAAACTTCCGGAGCCGATGGTCGCAGCATTTCGCCGTTGGGTGTTAGAGAAGGAGAAGTCAGAAGACGTGAGAACACTCCGTGAGTGGGTGTTGCGCGAAGCCGAGTTTCGAACTCAGGCAGCAGAGATTGTGCACGGTGTGGCCACCTCCAGCCAGGAGCACCCAAAGACGGAAGGGAAGCAGAAGACCT
The DNA here is from genome assembly GCA_002269645.1 of Macrostomum lignano. Classification (NCBI taxonomy): domain Eukaryota; kingdom Metazoa; phylum Platyhelminthes; family Macrostomidae; genus Macrostomum; species Macrostomum lignano. The sequence continues at coordinate 524,259 of NIVC01000085.1, read as the reverse complement.
TTCATGTACGAGCGTAGGACATCAGAGCACGAGCTCGCGTAGGGAGAGCTATTCTTGTGTTGTCTGCAAGGAGACACACGCTCTATGGAAGTGTCCAGCGTTCAAAAAAGCTGTCGTCTGAGAATCGATGGAAGGCTGCTCAGGAAGCAAAAGCGTGTTTCCGCTGTCTGGGACATGGTCACACAGGTCAAAATTATCGACGAGGTCGCAGGTGTGGTATTGACGGATGCGAAAAATCCCACCATCTCCTGTTGCACTTGAGCGCTGCTCAAGTGTAAAATCATACATAGGGGGGCCGTAGCCCAGCGGTAGCGCGGCTGCTCTGGTGTGCCAGCGACCCAGGCTCGATTCCAAGTGCAGTCACATTAATTTGGGGCTGAATTGGAATTTCGGCTTGGCTCGCTCGTGCAATTAACGGCCTTGAGAGCCAACCCCCCAAGGCGCAGTGAAGTGTACATGCCTAACAATTAATATAAAGTTAGGGCCGCTGTACACTCCTATGTGAGTGTGTGCCTGCGTAACGTATCCGCGCGCTTGTATGCCTGCTCAGGGGAGTCGGCGGAATGGGCAGTAATGCCTCTCGCCGGTTGTGTGCCAATGACGCTTAAATTGCGCCAGGGTGCACACAACCCCCTGCCTCTAATAAAAATCATACATAATACGAGCTATATCAGAGACAGGGGTGTCGGACCCGGGGGGCATGGGGGCTGGAGCCCCCCTCACTTTTTAGTATGATCCTGCAAGTGCCCTTTTGAGCTTTAAACAAGTGTCGGCCGGTTCTGGGCTTTGGCTTTTCGGATTCTTGGAAGCTAAGGGTACAAGCTGACAAAATACCTCGTAGTTCATGTTTTTCTCAATCACATTCCACTATAGTTTTATCTAATGTGCCTAAGCCTAGTGCTTTTAGTGCACGGGTCGGCAAATTTTTTACCTAAAGAGCAAGATTGAGAACCCAGCGCAATGACTCTTTCTTGAAGGAGTCCCTTTCGACTGCGGGGCAGAGGAGGGAGATAGCATAAGGAATAGAGAAGAAAAATACGAGCTTGGAAGAAAACAGAGGCGAAGGAAGCAAGAAGAGAGTAGACGGGTCGCCATCATAAGCGCGCACCGGCACAAGCGCGCCTGTGTATTTTATGTCAAAGTCTGGCACAGGCGTGCAGAGGCATAAGCGCGCACGTTTTAACGTGCACAAGAGCGCGGTAGAAAGTGCTCAGCATTGGCATAAGCGCGCACTTCTGGCTCTGTGTTGCAAAAGCGCGCAGTCAAAGTTTGGCACGAGCGCGCAATGCAATAAACAAAAGCAATCAAGTTGCTCTGTCGTCTGTCACAAAGTAGTCGATTGTTTTTGTACGAAGGAAATTGAATTAAAGTCCTTTCGACCAGTACTCAACAAAATGAGCATGTAGAGATCTCCAGAAACCATACAAAGTAAACTACTATAAGTAGTAACATAAAAATGCGAAAAACTTGAATGCTATAAAATTGCAAAATTGTCATACTCTATTTTAAGACCATGAATACAAAGTATGATGAAGCATCGAGACAATTTACATTATTGAAATATGATGAAATAAGATGAAATCTGATGAAATATGATTAAATATTAATCGCGCTACTAAGAATATACCAAAAATTCGACTATAAATATAAACGCAAAATCCGAGCTGAAACCTCAGACTCGGAGCAGCCTCAAAAGATCTTGTGGTTAGTCAGAGCAACTAATCGAGGCTATATCTCTGGGAGATAAGATTATCAATTGAGAAGAGTTGTTCAAGTCTTCGTTATTTGATAAATTGAGAGCGATTTTATTGCCGGCCATTGTTGATCAGTTGATTTTACTGAGACTATTCGAGGCCTCCCATTTTCCTAAGGGATTGGATAGGATCTGCGGACCGATTCCGATACCCTTAGAGGATTACTGACTGTTGATTTGGATTATCCTAGATTAACCGATAGGAGCACACGACTCCGATTCCGTTAGTTCTAGAAGAAGACGCCCCTTTTGGAGGGCCTCGTGTTAGAAGTTGATTTTATTAGGGCGCACTGTTGATACTGATTTGGCACTCGAGGAAATATTGCGACGTCGACTTCACTGTTCTGCTCTCACTCTCGGCCGATTTTGGACTTCGAAGACTTCAAGAAGATTCCTCCGGAGGAGAAGATTGGAAGAAGCGAACTCTACTTACGTGCGCACAAAGAAGATTTGAAGAAACGAGCTCGGAGAACCTGCCGACACAGAAGAGGAGCCCGCCACAGTAAGTGAACACTTTATTTTGCTCCCAGGCTTAAGTGTCTGGAAGTGGGAGTTTTCGGGAGACTGATAACCTCCCGAATCAACTATTCAAGCAAAAGTGTGCGCCTAATCCAGCTACTGGGATGGGGGACAGATAGGGATTCACCCAATCAAGTAAGCTTAGGTAGCCTCTCACCCAACCAATCAGAAACTCAACAGTCGGAGACCAGGTAATCCACAGTGACCGAATCGGCTTAGCGCTTCGCAGCTGTAGGCCCGGGATGATGCTATCTTGATCTTCGCTGATAGCAAGCAGGTGGTGATCTTGACCCTGATTATCGCTGCTGACGACCGGGGGGATTCGTCCTTGAGGATGGTGGGGGGAGTCGTGATCCGGGATCAAGAGACGTCGACGGTCGGGCTCAAGCAGTTGGGGTCCAAGAACGAAGTTGCAACAGTTTTCACCACCTTCCAGCCGGGTTTGACTCGAGCGGGCCTAAAACGCCGATTTATATAGCCGCCAACTGGACCGCAATTTGTTATAACGGAACACCTCGACGCTGATTGGTTGAGCGTTATAACTGACGTCAAATTAGTGATTGGCTGAGCTTGTTGCCACTCAAACTCACGTGACCAGAAGATCGACCTATTAGTTCCCTCGGGGCCATAAAAAAATACGCCAGGTGCTGTCATAAATCACTCAAAATCGCTACATAATGATTTATGATCTTTCGCGTAGGAATTACAAAAATCAGTGAAAAAATATACATTAGAAAGATCTTACTAAGTAGAAAGTGAAGATCGTGAAGAGAAATCGCTAATTGCTAATCCTAAAGTACTTTTAGGGGTAAACGCATCTGTCAGAACTGTCAAACGCTTGAGTGAACACGAACAATAGGCCCTGACCTCATAAATCTTGATGGCCTGTCAAAAATGATGAGAAAAAACCTACCGCCCGCATCCTCTCGGACCATCTGGCGCCAGCCTCAACACTGAGTGAGGCGCAGGTGGCTGTCAGACCAGCTCAAAAGCAATGATTTATGACCCCAAAAACGTGCCTATGTTATTATGACTACAATTATGGCAAAATCATATAGCTAAAAAGGTCCTACTAGTATGAATTCTAAGAAAACTACACAAAAAGGAAAAAAAATGCCTATAGCCTGCTGTTAGTAGGCTAACAAGTTCGGAACCCATGTGCCAGCGTGGAATTTGGAAAAAAGTGCGTCCTCGTCACAGGTACTCATGGAAAAAGAAAAAAGCAAAAAAGAAAATAGGCAGCTAAACACAGATCAGATAGCCTATGCTCAACAAGAAATTGAAGAATTGAAGTACATGAATTTAAGTACTTAGGAATTATCTTTGAACCAGAAAAAAGTTTTTAAAAATGTACTGCTTATGAAACCAAACAAGGCTGCTCAGCTATGTTCTCACTACTACACTAAGTCAAAAACACATCTTTGGAAATTATTCTCATCAAACGGCTTTTTAACTCCCTTGTTACACCTGTTGTATCTTTTTTATTTTTATGGCTGTGAAATCTGGGACCTCTGGCTACCCTTTCGGAGCTAAAAGATATGGACTCAATCCAAACGAATTTCTACAAACACCTACTCAACCTACCAAAGTGATTGAGTCCTTGTGATTCTCGCAGAACTCAAATATCCCACCTATCTCATACCATACTTTTAAAATTTACCTAATATACTGGCTCAAGTTGAGGCACAAAAAAACTCAAACGATACTACTATATTGAAATTTCTGAGTCAAGCAGCAGCCGAATGACCCTTAAAAACTGTCATAAAAAATTGCAAAGTATAAACCTAGAATGCTTGACCTCAATGAACCCTATAGCCAAAATTTTAGTGAAGATAAATCAACCCTAAAAAGAGAGCTGGAACTAAATTGGGAGAAAGAATTCTAGGGGTGAAATTGAAGGATCAAAGTCGTTCAAAATATTTCAAGCATGCCCTTAAACACAAAAGGACTCGCAGACCCGAGTTGCAAACTTACTTCCCTAGTGTCCTTAGAAACAAAAAGTTCCTAACAACCACGTTAAAGTGTGAATTCTTACCTAGAAAATTCGTACAGGAAACGTGTAGGTTGTGTGGGAAAGAAGATGGAAATAACATACTACACTACGCTGCTGCGTGTTCCAATTCGATTGAGATTAGAAAGAATACTTCTCGGTCTAGAAAGCCTAAAGCCAGAACACTTTTACAAAATTGGCTATGACAACATGCAACGAAAACAAAATCGAAAAAGACCTTACTGCAATCCAAAAAAAGATTTATAGTTTTCCTATCTGACACTAGACTGACTTGAAGATCTTTTTGTGGCTTTCAACATAAAGTTTTATCACTGCTTCGTCCGAAGGACCTGTTTTAAATATCCGAAACTATGATAAGGGAGAATCTTTGTTACACACCGTTTCGTTTTTCTACCCTCCTCAATTGTTGTTGATATCATGCTTGCTCTCCTTTCCTGGGTGCTATCTGTTTGCATTTCTTCGTTCTTTGTGATGCTTTGTCTTTCTTCCCCGCTTTTCTGTGCGTCAAGTTTTATAGTCTCTGATGCAAAAAATTTATAATTAATGACTTATTTTCTATTTTTCCTTGCAACAATATTTCACAAATAAAACAATAACCATATAGTGCTTACATGTATTTTCTACTCGACTCTTTAGAACCGCGTTTGTCTTTTCTTTCGGTGTTAAAATCTCGTTCTATCAATTCTGCACCTACACCGCAATTCACAAATGTTAAATTAAACTTTTTTACACCAATCATTTCAACTTCAATTCGATTTTAAGTTTCCTTTGTACGACCTAATAGTGTTTAGTTTTCAGTCGTTAATAAGCTTTTTTAACATATAGAAAAAAGTGCTGTCGCGTGCTTTCAAATTAAGTATTTACAAAACTTAACTGTCAATCGTTTATAAAATAAATTTACTAGAACACGTACTATTAAAACTTCTCTATGCATTTTTACGCAATACGCATGTATATACCCTTGCGCATACTTTTGATACACAAATTTTCAAACAATTTATTTAACAGTTAAAACAAATTCTTAAAATGCAATTGTAATACGGTAACGGTAATATATGCTTTACGAGCTATTTCGAATTCTTTATAAAAAATCGCTTTTTTTCAAGTCCCGGCTTGATATCTTCTATTAACCTCGTTATTTATCGATATTCTCATTCGAGATCATTTTAAAAACTAGTCCTCATCATTTTCACAATTTAAATCTTAGGACGAAAACCAATCTCAAATTATATATAGTTCTTACTAGTTAAACAGGCTGTTTGCATGAGCCAAATTACTACTACTACTACTACTTTGCTTCATCGTGCTGTTTAATAAAAATCTTATGTGGCACAGAAACTGCATCAGAATGCTAAAAGCGCTTTAGACAATGCGCGCCAAGCAATAAGTGGCTTTAGAAAGTACTATAAATCCCGTTATTTTTGCTTTCTAGTAAAATACTATCCATATTGTTTCATAGTATCATACACAATGCATTGTATTATTTATTTTATCATATCTACTATGTCTATAGTTTGCACAGTGTAAAAATCTAAATATAAGCTAAATTATATAAAATTCGATCCACCTAATACCAACCTTATTAATTAAAGTTCCATAGTTTCGTCATAAAAAATTGATTACTTTTCATCATGATTGCTTATAATGCGAAGTATGAAACAGTGTGCTTTGAAAATTTGGCAGCCCATTTTTACAACTTCTTGAATTAAATCAAGTTAATTTCTTTGAATGAAAAGGCACTCTACTTTGCTAAATTAAGCTTGAAAATTTTAAAGTTAGGACTACAATTGTGTCCTGAATTTATAAATTATTCTGCATTTCTTGTTTGATGTTAAATGAATTAATTATGCTGATTCCACAATGCCAATTTCTGTTATACAAATCGCAAAAATTAAGATCGAAGTAGTAAAGATTGTGCAGGCATGGTATGCTGTAAATCCCTACTGGTATCATTTAAGGCTATGATTTTTAAATGGTCAGTGTATATATATATATATATACTTTTGCATATTTTATTGAAATAAATAATTTTGAATTACAGTTTTTTAGAAAAAAAATGTGCACACTGTGTAATGTATTGCAGAGGCCAAAAAAACTTGCTAATCATTTCAGAAAGTCAATTTCTTAATGGATTCGGGGATGTGAACTTAAGCTCCAGAATGGAGCTTGATTGAGGCCAGCTGACTAAACCGACTGGAATCGATAACTTCTTGTCGGCCCAGATGACTACAAATGCTGACGCATCCCACGAGTCTATTCTACTGGGTCCTGGGGAAGAAATGGGATAAATTGGGATTTCATGTGAACTTAAGCTCCAGAATGCATTAGCTAGGATTAGCAGAGGGAGGGTGAAGTAAGGCGGGCTTGGATTTTTGCGAAAATTCGATTGGTCCTCCAGAACAATTTTTGTGGGTCGCCTCCTAAGGTGGGGGTGGGGGGGCGACCGCTTCCCCACCCGCCAGCCGAGTGGCGCTGATGGCACCTTATGGTCTTGGGCAATTAGACCGTAAAAAAGTCGCAGATTAAACCAAAAACTGAAATGTGAGGGCCATTGACTGGCTTCTTGGTTTAAAATAATCACTAACCTTAACATGGTTTGAGGGCTGCATAACACTGCGCGTCCTCGAGATAAACTCTAGAGCTTTAAGTTCACATGAAATCCCCATTTATCCCATTTTTCCCAAGGACCCTGTAGCATAGACTTGGGTGGAATGTGTCAGCGCGTTTGTAGTCATCTGGGCCGACAAGAAGTTATCGATTCCAGTCGGTTTGGTCAGCTGGCCTCATTCGAGCTCCATTCTGAAGCTTAAGTTCACATCCCCTTTCAGTTTATTAAACAGCATCAAAACAGTTTTGAAGTTTCCATGCATGCAGCACATGAACTTTTGGCTGCAAGCTAATGAGCGAAAATGGGATAACTGGGGAATTTAATATGCCAGAATATGTAATAGACTGGATATAAATATACTGGTGAATGCCAATGCTGTGCAGCAATGCCATGATTCCCTCATTTGCTTAGAAGAGGCGGCGCCGAGTCAAAGGCATCAATGGGTTGCACAGCAGAGCCACCTCCCTCCCTCCACGTTTACCTGCACGATTTTGGCAGCCGATTGCTTTGATGCCTGCCGCATTTTTATTACAGAGATTTATTTGCGAGATCATTCGCCTCTTATCATTTTTGCTGCTGCCGTTCTGCTGTTTGTGCTGCCGCTGCCAGAACTGCAGGATTTTATATCGCCCGCGTCCTCCTCTCACTCGAAACGACCATAAACGCGAGAGAGAGAGACTAACCGCTTGTCCCGGGCAGACAACTATCTGAGCCAGTCATGGATGCCGTGTTCAGAGGGACTAGCCATTGCGGCTGTTTTCAGTTGGTCACGACTTTTCTGCCATTCTTTATTGCCGTAGTGGCGCCAGTGCACATTCTGGGACCAATTTTTGTTCTTTACGTGCCCAACCACAGGTGAGACATTTAATCAAAAGTGTTGGGGCTGGAATTGAAGTTTACAATGGAGAAGTCAAATGTCAGGAAGGCTGTCTAGCCAGCCAGGCCTCTAATGATCAAGCGGACAGCTAGAGAGTCAGTAGCCCAATTCCACTAATCAGTTGCAAAAGCAACAGCAGTTGCCATGGTAACCAAGTTGACAACTCGACATCCGCGCAGGTGCCGTCTCCCTCCCTCCTCTGCCTGGTCAGCCAACGATTCGATTCTCCCCGCCAGCCCCGAGCACGCAGCCGCCATCTCCGACTTCATTCCTACCGTTGACAACAGCAGCGAATTCGACACCTGCCACTACAGACTCAACGGATCCGTCACTGCCTGCAGCGACTGGATATTCGATTCAGAACAGTTTGAGTCAACTATTGTTACTGAGGTGACTCATCACTTATGAGTGGGACAGGGGGAGAAATGGGAGATTGGGGAGATGGGTTTTACCATAGACATGTTTGTAACGGGATGGGTTTTACCATAGACATGTTTGTAACGGGATGGGTTTTACCATAGACATGTTTGTAACGGGATGGGTTTTACCATGGACATGTTTGTAACGGGATGGGTTTTACCATAGACATGTTTGTAACAGGATGGGTTTTACCATGGACATGTTGGTCAGCTGATGGCAGTAAGAAATGGCTTAGTGTTTTCCAGCTTAGTAACCACTAACCTGCAATCTGAACACCACAGTACAAGCTGGTCTGCTCGCGACAGAAGCTGACCACCATCCTGTCAACTTGTACTTTCGGCGGCCTTCTGTGCGGCATCTTTATCTCTGGAATGCTCTCGGACTGGTGAGTTTCGCTCGGCTGTCGGAGTTCATGTCCACATCAAATCGATCGGTCTGTCTCCATTTTTCTGTCACTGAATATTTTAGAAACTTACAATCTAGAATTTGTCTCACCGTACAATGCCGCAGGCTTGGCAGGCGTAAGTGCCTCCTGCTGTCTGTCTGGCTGCTGACGCTCGCCGACGTCGCGGCCTGCTTCACTGTCTCGCCGATCTACTCGGCGATCGCCTTCCTGCTGGTTGGTGCCGGAATCCTGCCAGCCTACACAGTCGGCTACGTCATGCTGTTCGAGCTGGTTGGACCCAAGGCCAGGCACCACGTTGGTTCCATCACCGCCTACTGCTCGGCGATTGGGGCCACAGTGCCGCCGCTTATTGCCATGACAACCAGGTAAGTTGGAAAAAAATTCAATCGAAAAAGTTCTGATAAATTCAGCCTGACACCTGTTTGCTGCCACGTTGGGTGATTCACTGATTCATATTTGACCAAATTTGATGCATGAGTTTGCATGAGTAAGAAAATGAGACTGATACAAGCAGGTGTGAGTCTCGTGTCTAACATACCTTCATCATGTCTGTCATGTCTCAGGTCATGGCGCGGTTACTCTCTGGTGACTCTGTCACTGACGTCTCTCGCCCTCGCACTCGCCCACCTCCCGTATTTTGCACCTGAAACTCCTCGTTGGCTGCTGAGTCGCGGCAGAGACTCCGAGGCTGCCGCAGTTGTTCGCCGGATGCTGCGAATGAACGGAGCGAAGAATCCGCAGCAGCTGCTGAAGGAGATGCGGGAGGCGGGTCGGAGACTGACGGGAGGGACGCAGTCGGTGACGAAGTCGATGATGCTGCTGGCGAAGTCACCGAATCTGGTCATGAGATTCTGCATCATCTGCTGTAACTGGTGAGTGCATCATGTACTCTGTGCATCGTGTGCTGTAACTGGTGAGTGCATTATGTACTGGACCTCAAGTTTCACTGTTCAGGTTCGGTGTCTCAGCTGCATTCTACGGCATTTCGATGGCTTCAAAGAACCTACCAGGTGGTATATTTTTCATCACCGGAATGCTCGGGTTGGCCGAGTTTCCTGCCGCGCTTTTCATGCAAGTGGCCGCTGACAGAATCGGCAGAAAATCAACCTACCTGACGTCGTTAGCGGGCTCTGGATTCTTCATGCTAGTGCTGGCGCTTACTAGCGTTTGGGCAGCTGGTGAGATGGCGCGCAGGTCTGTGACCGTCTGTTGTCAAGCAATCATGCAATGACGCCATCATATGTAGAATGCACTGAGTACCAGCTTTAGGATATCTTAAAACTGTTCACCTTTGTCCTGAAAACTTGATACTCTTCTTGAGCTCAAAGTTACCTGCTGGCGTATTTTCGGGGGCTTAAAGACTTGTGTGAAGCATAAGACTTGCCGCCTGTACAAGCTTGTACAGAGTATTTTGGTGTAGTGTTTAGTTTGGATTAATCACAAAACCGTTTTCTGTGTACTCGATCCACGATTCCTTCTCAATCCAATCCCCTTAGGGTTAACTTGGGTCATCGTTGCGTTGTCGCTGGCCAGTAAGATGTTGATCGGCGTCTCCTATTTGATGGCCTACATGTGGACTGCGGAGCTGGCGCCCACCAGTGTTAGAGGCGCTGTGCTCTCGATAAGTTCGCTGTTTGCCAGACTCGGGACTCTGTTTGCGCCTGTGCTGGGACACCTGGTGAGTCGTTGTGTCTTGACGCACACCACCAGCTCCTGATTTTCACGTCGAGATCACTTCTCACTTACCCACAGGACGTCTTTATCGGCAAGGAATTCGGTCCCGCTGTTGCCTTCCTCGTCTTCTCAGCCTCCTGCTTTGTCATCGCAGGCCTCGCCTGCGCTCTGCCTGAGACTCGCGGCATGCCGCTGCCGGATACGGCGGAGGATCTGCTGAAGAGTCGGTGAGTCAACTCGAAAACTTTGACATCCCGACGCAACTGTCTTTCATTCTTTGTTCGCTCAAAACTATTTTCAGGCGTGCCAATTATCGACTGACGGATTCGACAGACGAGAAGCAAAATACGCAGTTTGTCGACGAAGAGAAGTCGAAGGAGAGCGACGCGTTGAAGCCTGCCGACAATGCCATCGATGCCGCTTGAGTCGGTTATCCCGCTGTACAGTACTCGTAGCACTAAAGAAACCCAAATGTCATATCAGGTGCTGCCGCAGCAGAGAAGATGGCGGATTGAATTTCTTCTTCTCCTACTTTTTCTTTCTCATTTTTCTTCGGTTTGAACTTTTTTCTCTTTTTCCTTTACCTTACATGTATTTTACCTTCTTTTGCCTCCTAGAAATGCGATTGACAGTTTAGCCTGAAGCATTCTGCTTCGAAGTCTAATCAGCGCCTCTCATTAGCCTACATGATCTTTGGTCCATAGACCTTGGGCCTTTGATTTTAGGCCACAGACAATCTGTATGTTGTTCTGTTTACAACTGGGTGCTAGGAATGTTATGGTAAAATCATTTCTTTGACTCTTTGATTCGCATGACGTGCGTCATTATTTGTTATGATCATATAAAGCTTTCAGTAAAATATTTAAAATATACTGTTGTTTGTCTCGTCTCTCACTTCTATGGCTCTAGGTCTACTCCAAGTATCAATGTGAGAGCCAAATAACTGAGGCAGCGGATTCGACTGACTTTTCCTGATGATGCAAACACTTGATGGTTACTTACAACCGTTGTATTTTATCGTCACTGGTTCTGTCTCGCATAGAGGCGCCTAATCGCAGTACCTCTGTGACACTTGTCTCTGCCTGGTCGAAAGCTTGTAATGAGTTAGTAGGCTGGATTGTAGGGTAATAGTCGATCAGGAAGGGCCGTGGGTAGCTGTATAGGAAGGCAGGCCTATACCTGTTCCAGTTGATGCTCTGACGGTCTCCCTCAGCAGTGTCCTCTAGTGAACAGCCAGCTTTAAGCTGGAGTATGCCAGAACCTAAGCCTGAGTCTAAGCAGGACGGAGCCGTTGGCATGGCCCCTATTTATGTGGTGGGTTGGCGAAGCAAAGGGTGAAATAGTCCCGGCGATTAGCCCTCCTGCCACTTCAAAGATAATAAGAGACTGTTCTGGCAAAGAGTACCCGGGGTTTAAGTGCGTGGGCAGCCCCAGGGAGAAGGCCACGGCCGTGGGGTGGTCATTTGACCTTTTTTGGAGCACACTAACTGGTTTGAAAAGTAAGGTTGCACGCTTGTCAGTTTAGTCTGTGCGCGCACCCACCCTGCATTGTTATTGCATAAGTCAGTTTTTTCCTTCCCCGCTAATCACACCACTCACGGACTTGTACATCGCGTGCGTACATCTAGAAATCAAAGGTCAAGCAAAATATAAAGCATAGCTTCTTCGCAGCCCACTGGGGCACCCTCCTTTTTTGCGCGTTATAGCCTATTACTTTTCATCGCATTATAATTCATAGGCCTGATTTTCTTAGTTTTTTATAGCTCTAAAACATTTAATAGCAGAGCGTGGTTGTCATCGATAGTTTTTTTTCACGCTAGCAAACTATAGAAGAATGTCAGGCGAAGAGGAAACACAGGCTGAATCTGTTGAACAGCCAGACGATATCAAGTTGCAGTCGTTGCGACGAGAAAAGTCAAAGTTCAAGTCTGCGCTGACCAAGAACAGAAATAAGCTAGCCTGGCTGCTACAAGACGGATTCGACAAGAGCGCGATTCAACGACAATAAGAAGTCGTCACCGAGATATTCGAAGGTACAACCGAGACGCTGTACGAGCTGTGCGATGAGTTGAAACGGCAGAAAAGCGACGCAGCTCAGTATTCTCGGCTGCTCGACGAAATTGACGTCATTGAGGACGACTACCGGACGACAATGCAAGAGGTTCATCGGTACCTCAAGGACTACAGAGCAACGACAATAGCACCTACAGTAGCGGTGGCACAAGAGGAGGCAACGGCAGCGACGTTGAAGACTTCAGCAGCGGCGGCAGCAGCGGCGCAGGCCAGTTGAGAGGGGTGATTCGAATTCTACGCGGAGTCCATGCAAGGCCAGCGGCAGCAGACTTTGTACAGAGACTATGGTGGTGATTTTGGCTTTTTGCCTTCTTCCAATCAGCATGCGGGCGCTGAGATGGAAGCGGAGGACGAAGACGAAATCCGTAATTCATCGGTTCATGAGTTGTCCAAGGATTTATGGAAGATGCTGCGCAGGGTGGAGATTCCGACTTTCTATGGCGACAAGCCGCAGTATGAAGCATGGAAGGCTGCATTCATGACTTACATCGATAGGGCACCAGCAACTCCAGAATTCAAGCTTCTTCAGCTGAGGCAGTATTTGAAGGGAGTGGCATTGAAAGTGATCGAGCACCTTGGACATTCGACTGCGGCTTATGAGGCGGCGAAAGAGAGGCTGGAGCGCGAGTATGGCGGCAAGAGGCGACAGTTGGCTCTTTACTTAGAGGAACTGGACAGTTTTCCACCTGTGAAGCAGAATAGTGCGGAGGAGCTTAAGAAGTTCGCAAACATCCTTGATGTGGCCGTAATTAATTTGGAAGAAGCCGGCAAGAATACAGAACTTAGTGATGGACTGCTTTATGCTAGGTTGCAAAAGAAACTTCCGGAGCCGATGGTCGCAGCATTTCGCCGTTGGGTGTTCGAGAAGGAGAAGTCAGAAGACGTGAGAACACTCCGTGAGTGGGTGTTGCGCGAAGCCGAGTTTCGAACTCAGGCAGCAGAGATTGTGCACGGTGTGGCCACCTCCAGCCAGGAGCACCCAAAGAAGGAAGGGAAGCAGAAGACCTTTTTATGTAGCACATCAGAGCAAGAGTTCGCGTAGGGAGAGCTATTCTTGTGTTGTCTGCAAGGAGACACACGCTCCATGAAAGTGTCCAGCGTTCAAAAAGCTGTCGTCTGAGAATCTATGGAAGGCTTCTCAGGAAGCAAAAGCGTGTTTCCGCTGTCTGGGACATGGTCACACAGGTCAAAATTATCGACGAGGTCGCAGGTGTGGCATTGACGGATGCGAAAAATCCCACCATCTCCTGTTGCACTCAAGCGCTGCTAGGTCGGAATCGAAAGAGAAGTCAGAAGGAAAAGCCGGTGCTGAGCAAGAAATGCAGTCGCAGCCGAAACCTGCAACCCTGACAATGGTAGCTAGAGAAGCCAGTGCGGTTTCACTCTGAACGGTTCCGGTAATTCTTAAGGCGAATAGGCGCGCGGTGAAGGTCAATACCTTACTTGATGAGGCCAGCACAAAGACCTATTTGAATGCGGCGATAGCATCCAAGCTTGGCCTGCACGACAAACAGGAATCAATGCAGGTAAACGTGTTGAACGGACAGGTGGAAACCTTTATAACAGCACCAGTGTAATGCACCTTGGAGAGACGAGAGGAGAGACGAATAGAAGAGAGAGGAGAGAAGGAGAGAAGAGAGGAGGGAAGGGAGAAGAAGAGAAGCAAAGGGAGAGGAGAGGAAAGGAGAGGAGAGGAGACGAGAGGAGAGGAGAGGAGAGGAGAGGAGAGGAGAGGAGAGGAGAGGAGAGGAGAGGAGAGGAGAGGAGAGGAGAGGAGAGGAGAGGAGAGGAGAGGAGAGGAGAGGAGAGGAGAGGAGAGGAGAGGAGAGGAGAGGAGAGACTATAAGAAGAGAGGTGAGAGAAGAGAGCTGAGAAGAGACACAAACATTGAGCGAGCCGGATCGCTATTGTGAAGTTTCAAAAGACCCGAGGGCGGGATAGAGAGGCTTTGCGGGCCGCATGTGGCCCGCGGGCCGGAGTTTGACGACCCCTGCTATTGTAATTTTAGTATTCAGCCCTTCTCCTTTGGCGCCTCTGATCGAAATTCCGAGTCCGCCGCAATCCCCAATCACTAAAATGCCGTCAGATAAAACAATAGAGACAGCGCCAAGAGGAACTGAAGGAGGCAGCCAAGAGATCCAGAAAATTACTGGTCTCGACCTTGCAAAATTCATTCATTTGAAATATTTACTAAATAAATTGATAGTACAGTACTGTTGCGAAATGTTTGAATTAGTTGAAAATTGGAGCATTTTCAGACTTTTGGCTACTTCCAACACAGAGCTGAATATTGGAGCTGAGCTGCGATATAACAGCAGGATTTTGGGTGCCCTTAGATTAAAAGAAACTTTGTGCAATGTGTCCTCACACCAAGAGCCCCCCATTCTGAAATATTTTCCGACACTGCTGATCAGAGTGCATATAAAATCAGACATTATATATCAGAGAGCGTATAAAATCATACATAATTTATATCAGAGAGCGTGTAAAATCAGACATTATATATCAGAGAGCGTATAAAATCAGACATTATATATCAGAGAGCGTATAAAATCATACATAATTTATATCGGAGAGCGTGTAAAATCATACATTATATATCAGAGAGCGTATAAAATCATACATAATTTACATCAGAGAGCGTGTATAGTCAGAATTTATCAGAGAGCCTCTACAGTTTTCTCATATAAAGTCAATTGTAAAATTTTTAGTTTAATCTGCTGAATCAAGTCTCTCCAGCTTCTGCCTGACCCAGCCGATCTTCTTCTCGTCCTGCGTCTCCATGGCGACGCGTCTCTCTTTCTCGATCATCTCCATCTGCTGCAGGCTGAGCTCCACGTGCTCGCGGCAGTCGCTGTAGTGAGCCAGAGTGAGCAGCTCCTCCAAGTCCGGGTCTCCAAGCAGCTGTTCAATCCAATGATCGAATGCGATTGCAGGTGCGCGATTGCGGAGCAGCTCAGCTTGGAGACTCCAGCTCAGGCAGCGGAAGTTCACGTACAGGTGGGAGGAAAGAGGCTGCGACAGTCTGGCTGTGAACAGAGTCTGCGTGAACTCGGGAAGGAATGGGAAGCGAGGCGGAGAGTCGCAGGGGAGGCAGAACCTCCACGCCCAGTCTGAGACTTTTGGCAATTGAGGGATATATGTCTCTTGAATATCCTGTGGCTTCAACCCTGACTCAACCTGATGTCTCTGCAGCTCCGTCGCGAGTCTCTCAGCCTCCTCAGATTCTCCGAACTTCAAATGTGCCATGACTGTCATGCACAGGGCGGCGCACTTGCACCACTGCAGCTCGTGCAGGAGACTGAGCTGGCTCATCAGGGTGCTTCTGTTGCTCGTTTCCGACTGCAGCTCGCTCACACACTGGTGCACCACACTGTACACGTCTGCGAACTTGTAGTACATTTTTTCTGAATAGCGATCACTTTCTTCCCTGATCTCGGTGACAGCAGGCGGCGCTGTCAGAGGCAGCAGAGTGAACGGGTGAAAGTAGAACTTCTCTGACTGCAGAGGTCTCACGTGAGTTCTCAGCTGGTCGACCACTCCGCCGATGTCACTTCTCAGCTCACGAAGTCGGTCTCGAACCCTCGCCTTTGTGTTGTCGAAGTCGCCGCCGATTCCAGCGTTCTTGAAGTAGAGCGGAGCGTCGGGCATGAAGAAGTGCGGCATGCACTCATCGGGCGAGCATCTTGAGTCGATGAAACTCAGCATCATGTCGAGAGACTCGTTGAGCAGAGCGATCAGATTGTGGGGCTGCCAACGAGCTTTTACCCAAGATCGTTTGCTTTGCTTCTCCAGCATAAAAAAGAGCAGAGTCTTTGCATGGTAGGTCTTGAGTCCAGGTGTGTCCAGAGTGAGCGGCAAGTGTCTCTTGAAGATGAACTTGATGAGTGTAAACAGCTGGCCCTGGACTGTGCTCAGCTGTCTCATGATGTCTTTCTCTTGGAAGCTGAAGCTCACTCTGAGCTCGTTGGTCGAGCTCGGTCTGGTCGCCCGCACGAGGTGAACAATAGTATAACTGTGTCTAGTATTAAGCAGTTTTTCAATTCTGTCCTCACAGAAGCTGCTGCAGCAGTCGATCGCATGGCACGTGTCCTGTGCAGGCCGAAAACCACATGCTGTGGCTGCCACTGCAGGTTGGCTGCCTGCAGAGCGCAGTGAGCGGAGAGTCGCATTGCGATGAGGAAAAAAGATGGTTTGGTTTGAAACTGCTTTTATACGCCGCTATTCTTTCCTGGATATTTCAGATAATTTATTTTCACACATAATTCAGTCAAAAAAGTGTTCTTGTTGTTTTGTTGTTATTACGCAGTATTACCTTTAATTTTATTTAGTAAATGATTGTTTAAGCTCGTAAATGACTCTACGAACTAGTTAACAAGAACCAATTGTTAGGCTCGTAACTTTTTTAAAGCATTGATGACGATAATCGATTGATTTACAATACTTGATTTTTGCTTTGCACAGCTGCTAAGCCCTCAAGCAGACTATCTGAAAGACTGGCGCAGCAGGCTTTCTTCCCTTACTCAGGGCTTTCTTCCCTTACTCAGGGCTTTCTTCCCTTACTCAGGGCTTTCTTCCCTTACTCAGGGCTTTCTTCCCTTACTCAGGGCTTTCTTCCCTTACTCAGGGCTTTCTTCCCTTACTCAGGGCTTTCTTCCCTTACTCAGGGCTTTCTTCCCTTACTCAGGGCTTTCTTCCCTTACTCACATCAGAAACCAATCTCTCACTCTAAGCCATTGTTCAAAAGTTCTTCGTCTCATTGCCCTGTTGCTATGTTCAGCACCCAAGCCGACATTCGCAGTCACAGAAGCTGCTGGAGGCTGGGCGCCACTCGGTTGTGAATTTAAAATTGAGCAAAGTTAATGGGCTTCCAGTTGCATGCGGATCTCAGCATTGTGATGATGAACCCAGCCTCACTCACCTGCTCCTGCTGCCACCTGTGCGTGGCCCTCCTCGACCTGCAGCGGAGTGGCGTCTCTGCAGCCGTCGCAGCCACCTTCCAGATGGAGCTCTTGCTCAACAGCCAGCACAGTCCAGTCAATGTCCGAGTCTGCAGCTGTCCTGCCGTTCACTTGCACCAGACTGTTGGCCCAGCCCTCTGCGTAGCTGCCCGTCATATTTCTGCGATAGCCATCCTGTGTGAGGACTCGAGCGACTTTTTGCAGCCAATCAGCCAGTCTCTGCTGACACTCTGCTCTCTGCTCGGTGAATCCCGCCTTTCTGAGCAGTCGATGCAGCTGATTGCTCAGGCGCCTGTGGAAGCAGCATGTGAGTCTGGTATGATCCGAGAAGCGGGAGAGCTGAGAGTGCATCTGCTGCAGCACTCAGTCCAGCCCAATCTCTGCTGAAGTTCGCTGCAATTTCTGTCCCAAGCTATCATTCACGCAGCAGTGAAAGCCGAGACTCACCAATGGAGGCCCCAATCCAAGCGTTGCGCGCCTGCCTGCCGAGTCTCTGGGACTCTGCAATGCGTGATAGAATGCCGGTCACAGCAGCTTAGCCTGAGATTTTTATTCGCCATAAAAAAATTCATTGATTTCGAAACGCCCGTAGCTCGTGAACTTTCAGTCGAAACACCCCAGTGGAGCTCTGCTTCATCAAAAATATCTCCACAGTTTAAGCAGGAAGAAAACATATTGTAAAAGGAGGGACAATAAAATATAATTAAACCAGGGAATTTTATGAAAATACTTCAGTGCTTGTTGAATTAAAATATATAAGAACTTGTTTTCATTTTACCCGGAAGTGCAGAACCATCTTCTCTCCTCTAGATTCCTACTCTTCTTTTCTCTCTCTTTTCCTTTTCATCTCTCAAGCTACCTGTCTAACTCTGATTTTTCTCCTTACAAAAAAGCTAATGAAAACTTAAATTTTACATACATGCACTGTGTCTTCTCAATTATAGCTCAACAGCTCACCTCGCTCCACCTGCATCCAGCAGCCGCAGCACCTGCCGCTGCTCAAATCGCTGTGCCACCTGCGCACACGTCAGACCCCGACCGTCTCGATGACTCGCATCCGCTCCTCTGTCCATCAGAGCCTTGGCTGCTCGCACGTGACCGGCTTCGCACGCTCGTGACAGAGCAGTCCGACCCTGACTGTCTTCAGCACGCACTGACGCACCGAGATCGATGAGTTTCTCAGTGAGCTCGTGATGACCCGCATCAGCTGCCAGCATGAGAGCAGTGGCTCCAGTGCTGTCTGGCAGATCGACATGCTCTGCGCTGACTCGCTCATCATTGATCAGCGTGACAGCAAGAGCGACGTGTCTTTGAGAGATGGAGAGACGGAGCAGCTGTGTGATGTGAGCTGGCTGCATTCGAGAGAGGGTATCGGTTAGAACAGAGTTCCTGCCTTCTATGGTCATTGCTGCAGTGAAGCTGAGGATAGTGCTGTATTGGAAGAGCCAGTTGGGTTTGAGGCCGAGGAAGGCAACGACATCGTCACGAAGACGAGAGCAAGCCGTGACTGCGCATCGGAAACGGAGATTCGCTCTCTGATCCGGACTTGAGAGACACGAGATGAGGAACTTGATGACTTCTAAGTGACCATTGTATGCAGCAGATGTCGCTGCTTGAATGCAGCACTGATCTCTGTTTTTTTGGTGAGAGACTGTTTGCACCAGTAACTTCACCACTTCTAACTGACCCTTGAATGCAGCAAGTTTTGCTGGTTCCATGCAGCACTGGTCTCTGTTAGATTGGTCAGCGACTGTCTGCACCAGTAACTTCACCACTTCCCACTGACCCTTGCTTGCAGCATATGTTGCTGGCTCCATGCAGCACTGGTCTCTTTTGGTTTCATCAGTGACTCTCTGGATCAGAAACGCTACCACTTCCCACTGACCCTTGCTTGCAGCAGATTCCGCCGCCTGAATGCAGCACTGGTCTCTTTTGGTTTCATCAGTGACTCTCTGGACCAGAAACGTCACCACTTCCCACTGATCCTTGCTTGCAGCAGATTCCGCCGCCTGAATGCAGAAATTATCTCTGGTAGTTTCATCGGCCACTGTCTGCACCAGAAACTTCACCACCTCTAAAACACCACTGCTTGCAGCAGATTCCGCTACCTCCATGCAGCACTGGTCTCTTTTGGTTTCATCAGCCACTGTCTGCACCAGAAACTTCACCACCTCTAAAACACCACTGCTTGCAGCAGATTCCGCTACCTCCATGCAACACTGGTCTCTGTTGGTTTCATCAGCAATTGACTGCACCAGAAATTTCAACACTCTCCATTCATCTTTGATTGCTGCAGTTTTCGCTGCCTCCATGCAGCACTGATCTTTGTTTGTTTCGTCTGCAAATATTCGCACCGCAAACTTCACTGCTTCCAACTGACCAGACTTTACAGCGAGTTGAATCATTTCTGTGCAAAACTGAGTCCTTTCTTCCTGTCCTGATCGAAGCCGTCGATGGGCTCTCACTGCCCAGACGATTCCGAAGATGGCGGTTCCATTGACGTCGGGTATCAGGTTCATTGTTCTTGTTGCTCAGCTGTTTAGAACTGTAGCCGATGACTCAATTTCCACTAGTCAATTTCTCAGACGTGTCTAAAACGGGCGCGAGACTGTCATTCAGAATGCTGTGAGATGGTTGCAGGCATTTTTTTATGTTTGTCTGAACTGATAAGTTCCTCTTGAGCTAAAGAATTTCAAGTAAAATGCGAAGAGAACGGATAAAGGGGAGAAAGTGAAAAGGGAAGGAGGGAGGGGGGAGTGTGAGAGTAAGGCTATAGCAACGAAAAGCGAGGAAGAGAGGCGAGGGAGAGAGGGAAAAAGGGGAGAGAGAGAGGAAGAGAGAGTGTTAGGGAGAGACAGGAGGGTGAGAGAGGGGAGTGAGATATTAAGAGAAGGGAGATAGAACGGAAGGAGTGAAGGACGGGAGAAGAGGTAGGGAGAGAAGGGTGGGAATGAGGGGGGGAGGCAGAAGGGAGAGAGGGTGAGAGATGAAGAGGAGAGAGCTGCTGTGTTGGCATTAGCGTTGAGAAAATATGAGAGTAGTTGGTGAGAATTAAGGACAACTAAACTAAAGTATATACATTGCATTAGTTGTCTTTGTTGAGAAATTAGACAGGAAAAAATAAGAATTACTTTTCTGAGTATCTACTCTCATCTGCTAAGAACTGCGCAGTGTTAGGGCTAAAAGAATAGTCTGTATCCGAGCTAGATTGTAAAGTTACTTTGTGAATCTCACCTATGTTGCTTTGGCAGTCAGAGTTGCAGATGGTTCAAAAGCTGCTCGAAAGATTTTACTGCTTGTTTTTCTGCGCTGCCACCTTTTAAAAACAAACTGTTGAGTATTGACCACCCCGGGCCTTAGCAACCGAAACTTCTCTTCTAAAGTAGAAGCACTGATCGAGGCCACACCTATGTAGCCTCTGTGCCCCCCCCCCAGTATAACAACGGAGAGGCTGCTGGGCTGTTTGCTAAACTGCGAAAAAGGTCCCTTACCTGTACTCTGCATGTTTAATTCCGTCTCTTTGAAAAGAACATACTGGTAGAAACTGCTTTAGCAGAGGGAGGGAGTCTTGGATGTACGATATTCGGTTTGTCTTGTCTGTCTGTGGGGTCTATTCCAGCTAGCTAGCCGTGCGCTTGCCATTGACTTCCTTTCCTTTCTATTTAATATAGTAGACAATAGCTAGATTGGCTTTGCTCACGGGCGCGGTTGTGTCTCTGCTCTGCTTTGGTAGCAAACAGTGCGAAAGTCAATTAGAATGACAGAGTGCATGGATGCTTTGCTTTTCTTTGATGGTTTCATAAAAATCAATCAATGCTTTACTATTATTTAGACATTTCTTTTTTAGACAATTATTTAGACCTTTCTTATTTAGACAATTATTTAGACATTTCTGGAGGCCTTTTTGAATTACATGTATTCTGACATATGACACTGCATTCAGACAAAATGAATAATTACTCGTTGTAGAGTAATTATAGTTGCCAATGCACGACTTACATGTGTATACTAAAGCCGACATTTACTTTTTTATTTGCAAGACTTGTTGCCTAGTCGTAAGAGCGGCAGACTCACGACTTGCAAAGGCCGGAGGTTCGATTCCGATTTGTGTCCTTGAGCAAGACACTTTACTCTGCATTGCTTCAGTTCACCCAGCTGTAAAATGGATGCCAGCATTAGCTGGGGTAATATGAGGCTGTGTGTGGCGACCCCCCAGTCCTTGGACTGAACAGCCGTACGCAGCCTTGAGATGCCCCGTGCAATAGCTGCGGCTGAGCTGTCGGTTGCACATCTGGCCCAGTTGGAGCAGGTACAGCAATTTGTTATTAGCTATTTTTTATTATTGAGTATTATTAATATTACTCAAATTTCAGAATCAAAATACTAATTTTATCATAATTTAGTGGATAAGCTCATTCCATGAACTCCTTAATCTTGTGCTTGTCACGTGACTCCTCACCGAGTCGATTGCCGCTTTCAATTTGTAGCAGAAAAAACCCATACACGAAGACTAGCATAACTTATTTCCACACCATTTAGCTTTTGTTCCTGGTTTTATCTTAAAATTATTAACGCGTTTAGAATTCTAATCTGTTTCACAATGACTTCCTGACTCGCCTATTTGATCCGATGAATCATTTAAAAGTTAAAAGTATATTTTTGACTCAGATGTTACTCTTCTCAGTGCAATGAAACACGACGTCCAGAGGTCATTGATCAAAGCCTATTATATCTATAAAGTGTTTTCAATTTAGCCACGAACAAAGCCATTATCATTGGCTGCCACCAGACTGGTCGAGTTTCCAGCATCAGACAGAAGCATGCGACAGGTGAGCTGAGGTTGCGAGAAGAAAATTGCATGGCAACCAACTACAGAGCATTTAGTAGCGCAGTGCAGTAGGCTCGAAGCGCGAACAGTTGCAACCGATGGGGACAAGTTTGAGTTGCCCATTCCAAGCAGTCGGTCATCTTGTATTTTAATAAAGTGGTTTATTTCTGAAATTGAAGTCATACTCTTGGGTCATTGTAAAGACGTTGTAGCTCGTAAAACCTATCCAGGTATTTTACTCGTAATAGTCCATAATGATGCAAAAGGTAAAAAATGAGCCACTTAGATTGTTTGTACTTACCCAGCAGGTATTTATTTTGATAAATGGAATTTTTACCACTATCTCCGCAGATCTGGTCGGGATTTCCAGTGCATCTCATGCTACATCCGGTCTCAGGTGAGGCGCCATGTCGACCGAACTCATTGCCGCAGAAGCACTGCGAGCTGTACTGCACTCCGAAGTACTTGAAGTTGAAGAGCGAGCAGATGCGGCTGCAGAACTCCAGAGAATTGATCCCAGGAGCTGACAGGACACCGCCTGTGCCGATAGAGTAGCCTTCGACAGATCCTTTACCGGCTAGTCCGTTGAGGTCCCTGGGCCCGGGGTCTCTGTAGCAGCCGATGTAACTGAAGCCATGCAACCAGCATTGCGGCAGCGCAGCCGTGGAACGGAAGCAGCAAAAATGAAATCAAGCGCATTTTCGAAGACAGCTAGGTTTCTGCATGTAGCTCTCTCGCGGCAGCTCATTGCCGAGGGGGACTATATGTAGACCTAAACAGCAAGAGAAGTTGATTTTTTAGGAGAAAATTCCCAAGGAATCAAATTCACTGCACCTGGTGCTTCTGAATTGACAGACAGTGAAGCCAATGGCGTTTCAACAAGCAATCATTAGCGAGCATTGGAATGGCTTCTGTAACCGTATCCAGCTGCCAAACACCTGCTGCAGTTAATGGGAGCTTGAGAAATTGTTTGCAAATTTAGCGCGAGAGTTGTTTGAGTAGTAATAAGGAATGTATAGATGGATGCGTGTAAGAACTGAATCTTAAAGACCTCTGTCTTGAGCTGCAATTAAAGCCAATGTAAAAAATCAAATAGAAGTTAATCGGTAAAAAACCTTCGGCTTCAAAGCTTCGTTTCAGCATCATTAGCTTAGCTTTAGCATTAAGGGCGTTAGCATCTCATCGCTTTCCTCACTTCTTTTCTTCCTTTTCTTCTCTTCCTCTTTCGATCATCATCCCCAATTACGGACGTGCGTCACACACCTTGACTGGACTATTATTATCTGCTCAGTAAACTGCAAAAACAAGATCCATAACGTAAAAAATCCACCTAAACTGTGTATTTTCCTGTTTACAATTCCTCATGATCAGCTGCCTGCAAATCGATCTGCGCTAGTACATGTAGTACATGTAGACAAAATTCAAAACCTTCCATGTGTAAATTCTCTTTTATCCAAAGCTTGGCCCACAAAATTCATGAGCGGGCCCCTAGCCTGATGAGTCTTTCATCTTCCTGTCGAGTCTGCGATTTTATATGTACATTTACACATACATGTACAAATGCATTTTATTCAGAAATATACACATGTAAAATGCAGATCCATCATAGCTCCAAGTTTTCTGATCGATACTAACCTTATCCTCGCGCCTCTATGTACATGTACAACTTGAGATTTATCGTTTTTGCTTTATATACGGCAAATATTAAATTCACGCAAAATTAGGCTAATATTATAGATTTATAATAGAAAATGTTCGCATATGCGTAGATTACAATGCAAATACTTACATGCATTCAGTTAACAAATAGTTCTTTCAAAATACGATAAAGGACCAAGAATATGTCCTATTTATATTATTCCTTAAATTGGCCAAGCCGGCTGTCTTGTCTGAGCTACATGTACTTTATTACAAGTTACTAAGCTAGCTATACTTCGGTTTACTACTATATATACTACGCATTTGAGTTGATAGTCGTCTAGTAGGAAGAGTTCCATTTGGTCCGGCCAGCCGGCGGGCCGCGGTCGGTCCACTTAGCTTTAGATTATACACAAGATTAGAAATAAGAATCCGTTTTTAATTGAATGCTAATTTAGTATTGTATTTCGCTAAAATTTTTCTCTCGGTAATTAAAAAAAATTAAGAACATTTTCAAATGCGTATAACAAAAGTTGAAAAATACATGACTTTTTTTCAGCTTTTTATTGTAGAAAGTCGAAGCCAGTCCTAATTATTTAATTTTTTAGCATAAATCTTTAGAATGACAAAACTTTTTGTTGCATCTTTTTAACTACCTACATAAAAACATATTTCCTAGAAATCTACAAATCGACCTCATTTGAGCTTGTCAAGGCTTTTCTTGGCGCCCTAATTTCAAAATAGTTATCATTATCAAACCTAACCTGATTGTTTTATTCAAAATATTAGCCGCTTTAAATTTCTTTAGGTCCTGAAAATTTTAGTAGGCTAGTGCCCCTAGTACAGCTAGCAGTCTTCTTAGTAATTGGTCTTCGTCTTGACTTCACTGTTGAGTGTTGACGTCGTTGTGGATCCCTAGCGCTAGTTCGGCTAGCCCTATTTATTAATTGTTATATACACTTTTAACCATGAAAATAACGTTAGCGTAGTAATCCTTTAATATTAAATTTAGTCTTCATGGTGCCAGCCAGATGTGCGTTAATGCAAATGCAAATAAGGCCTAACATGCCATTAAATGTATGCATTGTTTATTAATGTGCTGCTAAGTTTTGTTTTTGTTTCCCTGCTCTTTGTACTATGGGAGCACAAAACACTAAAGCTGATGGTCTAGCCAAGAAAGACAAAAGATTACAATTGATTGGAGCTGGTGGAAATTATGGTCGTGGAATTGGGAATACAATTTCTAATTCAAGTCAAGGAAGTAGTATTATTAAAAGTGCCAGTAGTAGTGAAGGTAAGTAAAGAGTAATCTATTGCACTAATAAAAAATATTTTTTTAAAGACTATTTTTTATCTAATTAATATGTTGATTATAATGTATACATAAAAAGTGGTATTCTATTTTTGATAGCCATTATCAAATATTCCAGGTTTAAGTACTTTGTCTAAATGTCTAGCTAGGCTATTATATCATTGTTTTCCAATTATCTACATTGTCACTTTTCTATTTTTTGTCAACTATGTTGACAAGTTTGCCATAGTTTGCATGGTTAATGGTTATTTTGTCTACTGCCAGTTTGTCTACTATTCCTTTGTCTCATACATATGCAATAGTGATAGACCAATGACCAAATGTAGAGTTTTGCAAGTTTCCAAAACCAAATCCAAATGTAAAAAAGTAAAAGGTAAACAGTGGAAGTAACTATGACACCTTTTCATTACAAAAATGTATCATCATCTAATTAGTAATTGTATAAGTGCTGTATATTAATTTACTGACAAGATTCAATCTAGCTCGTGCTTATACTACATCTATCTAGTATCTGAATTGAATTGAACTTAATTATTTTATTTCTAATCTAATTACTAACTGATATTACATTTGTGCAATTTGATAACTTTACTATATATAGTGTACATAGTCTGTTACATTTGCATTTTGAAAAAAGAAAGTAATGATTACCTCAAAATGTTTTTGCAACTTTAGGTTAAATGCCTCATAGTTCCTGAAGTTAAGTAACTTTACTTAATAGCACTCTAGCACTTTAAGAATATATAATACTGCAAAAACAGACAATTGTTAAAACAAACCATATGATATTCAATTTTGAGTTCTAGTTTTTTTATTTACTTTCTTTTTTCAAAAGTTGTATTTCTTTTATATTTGCATAATTTTATTTTGGTTTTTTGATTTTTTCATATTTGGATGTACATTTGGAAATTTGGAAAATAAAATTTCTAAATCTGAAACATTTGGATTTCTAAAAAATAAGACTTTTTTTTATTCAAAATCTAAATACAAATATTCAGATTCATTACTAATGCGCAACCTTGGGAATCACTTGGCTATTTCTATCAGCAACACATACATGTAAGTCGCTATTGGCTAAGAGCAGTCACGTGACTATTAATCTATCCAATATTGACTTACATATGCATGTTGCCATTAGAAATGGCCAGGTAAATCCCTAGGTTGCACCTAAGTATGTTTTGTCTATAAGAATATAATAGTTGTTTTGTCTGCCATAAATAGTAATATACTTTAATAAGTGTAAAATGGCCAAATGTCAGTTGTCATTAATTTGAGATAGTGATTAAGATAACAATGATTAAGATATCAATATCATTTGTTAGTAATAATTACTTTAATGAGTAATTTCTGAATATTTTAGTTTGCCCTATAGGAAAAAGTTGTAAAACCACGGACGGTGTCCGGCGCACTTTTGAAATTTTTCTAAAGTGCAGTGTGCGCACAGGCACAGTGCCTGCGTCGCACGCGCTGCCCTTTCTTACTGGCTGCTGCTCTAGCAAATACATATACATGGAAATGGGTATAATACCTCTGTTGAAGGGGCTTATACACTTGTAATTTATTAAGCTTAGAGATGTTCCAAAAATTCAATGTCAATTTTCCAAAATTTGAAATTTTTTAGAGCAAATTTCAATTTCAAAAAAAATTTAGAAGTGAAAATTTTGGTAGTGTCTAAAAAGTCGCTAAAAATAAACTACTTTCTACAACATATACATGTATTACTTTTTGCTTAAGCAGTAAATTGAAAGTAAAAAAGTGAGTGTTGATCATACTAAACTTTGTTTTTCTGAATTATGATTTTGGGAAATTTCAATTTTGATTTTGAAAAGTTAGCGAATTTTGATTTCGACGAAGCTGCAGATCTTTCAGAACATCTCTAATAATCCTAAAGCGTGGTAAAATAGTTTGACTCTTTTCTAAAGCGTGCATCCGCGGGTTTTTAACATTTATTCCAATAGGGTTAGTTTGTATTTAATAAATTTTGCAATGGAACAAAAACCAATGCATTTTTGTCATGATCTCATATGACCCCATATTATCTATCTCTAACTGTCTCAAAGCTTCAAAGCTCAAAAACAGTTAGCCTAGGCCTAGTTAGAATTATTATTTATTAGAATTCATTTATTTTGTATTGGACAATATAAAAAATTAAATATATTCAATTTAAAGAAGCACAAGTATATGTAAGAGTGCACATGTTACTTTATAAAAGAATACCTATAGCTAAATTAACAAAGGAGGAAATGATATTTCTTAGAAACATTGCAATAAACAAAATAAAAAATACAAATATTATATCTAATTCTAAATCTAAAAATTACTTGCAAATTGAAATTTTTAAAAATAAACCATAGATTACTTCTGGCCATTTATAAAACCTATTTTGCTGCTTATGTTTGAAAATTCATTTTGTCTTTTGGTAGACAAAAGGATAGTAGATAAAATGACCATGTACTATTTGCATAGCTCATAATTGATATGCAGTCTAATAAAGTAGGCCTAGAAGTAAGAGATGCAAACCAAAGCAAAAGCAATAAAGTCTTAATTTGTATGTATGTAAAAATTAATTTATAGTTTTTGGTTGAGTTAAATTTATTAAAACTTGTTCAAATTGAAATTGATCAAGATTGGGATCTTACAACTTATGGTATGATGTTCACATAGAAAATTGTTTTTTTTTGTTTTTTCAATTTTATTGTATATTGTATTTTATTATATTTGTACATGGTAGACTACTGACTAGTGTGCATTGTTGTCTCTTATCTAGTCAATCTAGTGCAAAGATTTTGCAGCAATAAATTATCTACTGATATAGTGACAGTAAAGGTGAGAATTATCATAATTGTCATGATTGATAATTGATGACAATTGTCATGTCTTATGGATACCTAAAAAACAATACTACAATAACATAACTTGATTCATTGGTTTTTTGAATCTATTATTTTTGTGAAGTAAAATAGCTATATATAATATACTATGTTAAATAATTTACTACCCCTACTTAATGAATTTACTATATAGCTAAGCAGTTGACAAAAAAGTTGATATGTTTCCAACACTCATACATGTATGCTAGAATATTCTAGATAGAAATTTGCTAAAAATTTCTTGGTATACCAAAGGATCTGGCAATGCCTGGCATACATTATTGGCATATAAGGGGGCCTGACAAGTATCCAGTCAATCTAGCAATAGGATGATCTAGACAGACAATCTGGTGATAATAAACATTATTTATTTTTAATAGAACATATACAAACATTCTTCTAAGGATTAGAATTTAGCAGTTCAAAATACACAGGTTTCAATAGCTTGTTTTATTATAATGATGATATTGCATTATTGTTTTAAGGAATTTAAAAAATGGGAAACTGCATTAAATTGATGCATTCTTTTTTTCACTAAAGGAAAAGGAAAAGAAAAGGAAAGCACACTACCCAGTTTTATAATCAGACACATTATTATATTAGATTGTTGTGTCACCCTAAATTATGCTAGAAATATGCCATAATATACCGTTTTTATTAAAAAAGATACTAGCCATTATAAAAAGAAATTTTTATATATATAAAATTAAAAACTATACTTTAGCTTCTAGTCAATCTAGTAACAAGATGATCTAACAACAGACAATCCAATGACAGATTTTATATTGTAGATTTTATGATTTTAGATACAAACAAAACTTACATTACCTAATATACCCCTGGTATATAGCTTGATATATAATCATAGAGATTGCCAAGACAGCAGATAGGACAAAGTTCTAAGTCCCAACCAATGTAATATAATTAGCGTACAAAAATGGCCAAGTTTTAATTTGACATGCATAGTTAAAGTAGCTAAATTTTAATAAAATAATAATAGCTCCCAAAGATTAACAGAAAAATTTATTTAAAAAATTATGTTTAACTTTTCTAGGAAGTTAAAAGTAAAATAGAAATAATTAAAATAAACTAATTCATTATGGTTTGGTTTAGTGAAATTAGTTTTTATTTATCTTTTTTGCTAAGATAAAAAATTCACAAACCTAAAATTTTGATTGTCATTTTTTCATTTTTTTCTTTGGCATATTTTTTGTGCAATGTGTTGGCATACATTGGCATACTGGAGCTAGGAAAGTAAATTTCATTTTGGCATACACTAGTATATGATCTTGACACTGAAATTTATGTCAGGGGGTAAATTAAAAATTTTTTATCACTTATACCTGACTTACTAGAGGCTTAGGCCTAAACTGCCTATGTTGCATGCTTGGCATAATGGACTAGGGAGAAGGGGGATCATAAGGGATATTGTCATTTTGGTAGAAAAAAATGTGGTGAAGGACACAATGGCAAAAGTTAGATATTATTAGTCATTTTGGCCAAAGGGGTTTACAAATGAGAACCTCATAAATAATTGACCAACAAAATCATGTTAATTTGTCATATTTGTATAAAATTTGCAGAAATTGCATATTCGCCCTTTGTTGTTTAAATACTTAAGTTTTTCTTGGGCTATTTCTTTGTGTATTATAAATGTATATAAGTATCATATTGTATAAACATTTTAGATGCTATATTTGTTTAAATGAACAAGTAATTATTGTGTATAGCCTCAAAACAGTTCAATTTTCTGTTTTCTATTCATTTGTAAAGCAAGTGAGGCTGGGTCACTTAGATCTTTGGTTTGTTCATTGGTACTTGACACCAATGTAAATTGGGGACAGTGTCACAGTTTTAAGTTTGCACATTCAAACTAGAAAATCTTGTGCAGTAAAACTTGTCAAATCTACCAGGCTACTTTGTCTACTATTAGAGTCATGTCACAAACAAATGTGGCATTAATAGCCATTTACATGTAAAAATCATCACACATGTGCAGCAAATGGTCTTTTTGTTTACACCAAGTACAATTTCAAATTCTAATATATAAGTTTGGCTTTTGCTAAAGTGTCTTTTTGCTAATGTGACTGACACTGAATGGTAGCAATCCATGAATATGGCATAAAAACTATCTTAATGACAACTTTGTATGAGAGTTATTTATTTCAAAATAAATAACTTTTAAAAGAAAATCATTTTGAAAAAGCTTGTCACATTCTTAGTTTGTACTATTTGGTACATGATTGAAAATGTTTTTTATTATTACTTTTACCTACAATGCAATCAATACAAGTTATAGTATGATGGACATTAAAATTTTTATTTTTTTTTATGTCTGTACTTCCAATATGCCACCATGTTTCCCGACCTAAAAAGCTACAAAGTAGGCAAAAGCTACATGAAAAAATATATCAAATCAACTCTCTAGATGGCTGGTCAGCAAATGCGGCCACCGCAATTGGTGCTGCACCAAGTGGCTCACCACTACAGCAACAACAACAACACAAACTGCAACAGCAGCAATCAGTTCAGTCCTCAGACTCAATGCTAGCTCAAGCGGCTCCCTATCCTCCCGGTAGCCTGTGCGAAGGCGAGCCTCTTGTAGCCCTGTACGACTTCACCGCTACTAAGCCGACTCAGTTAAGCATCCGCCGAGGTGAACAATTGAAATTTCGCGGCCTAAACAGCTCGGTTGGCCACTGGATGGAGGTGGACAATCCGGTTAGCGGTTGCCGGGGCTGGGTGCCTTCAAGCTATGTTGCTCCGCCTAGGAATCTCAACTTGTTCGCCTGGTATCACGGCCAAGTGAGCAGGCGACGGGCTGAGTACCTGCTGAGCTCTGGTATCAATGGTAGCTACCTGGTGAGGGACAGCGAGTCTGAGCCCGGTCAGATGAGCATCAGTGTGCGATATAATAGCAAGGTGAGGCCTTTTGGGGTGAGGGGTTCAGTTGTAAGATGGCGTGGTCACTTGGGACTGTGAATGTTGCCGTTGTGGTGTCTTGCTGTTCTGACCGTGTTTTGTAACCGGCTCTTTTAGTAACGGTTCTTTCTCCCTCCCTTTGTGACCGTTTTCTCTTAGTGCCCATTCTTTTGCTTTTAGTGACCGTTATTTCTCTATTAGTGACCGTTCTCTCTCTATTAGTGACAGTTCTTTCTCTATTAGTGACAGTTCTTTCTCTATTAGTGACCGTTATTTCTCTCTTAGTGACCATTCTTTCTCTATTAGTGACAGTTCTTTCTCTATTAGTGACCGTTCTTTTGCTTTTAGTGACCGCTCTTTCTCTCTTATTGACCGTTCTTTCTCTATTAGTGACCGTTCTTTTGCTTTTAGTGACCGTTATTTCTCTCTTCGTGACCATTCTTTCTCTATTAGTGACCGTTATTTCTCTCTTATTGACCGTTATTTCTCTATTAGTGACCGTTCTTTTTCTATTAGTGACCGTTATTTCTCTCTTAGTGACCATTCTTTCTCTATTAGTGACCGTTATTTCTCTCTTATTGACCATTCTTTCTCTATTAGTGACCATTCTTTCTCTATTAGTGACCGTTCTTTCTCTATTAGTGACCGTTCTTTCTCTTTTAGTGACCGTTCTCTCTCTCAGTGACCGTCTATTGTGACAGTATTTACGACTATTTTCTTTGAAGCCACCTGGTTACCGTGGCAATGGCAACTACTCTCACACTTAACACACCACTTCATATACCCGCTACAAATTCAGATTTCTCACTCTCACCCCCTCCCCACCGGCCGCAGGTATTTCACTATCGAATCAGCCGAGCTGAAGGCCCAAACGGCGATCCAATCTATTTCGTCATCTCCGAGCACGCCTTCCCCACCGTGTGTCAGCTGGTGCAGCATCACTCTCAACGGCCTGACGGTCTCATGTGTGCCCTGCTGTACCCGGCGCCGAAGCGGCAACACAGGTCCGCTGCACGCGGCTGCCAGCCTGAGGACCTGTGGGAGGTGGACCGCACAGAGCTGGTGCTGCACAACAAGCTGGGAGCCGGGCAGTATGGAGACGTTTATCAGGCCGTGTGGAAGCGCTGGGGCAACCAGATGGTTGCTGTGAAAACTGTCCGCGTGAGTTTGGCGAGTTTTTTGGTTTGAAAATCATCTTGCACGATTTTTAGTTTAGATAAAAATCGCCCAATACCAGCTGATAAAATGGCCCAATACCAGCTGATAAAATCGCCCAATACCAGCTGATAAAATCGCCCAATACCAGCTGATAAAATCGCCCAATACCAGCTGATAAAATGGCCCAATACCAGCTGATAAAATGGCCCAATACCAGCTGATCAAATCGCCCAATACCAGCTGATAAAATGGCCCAATACCAGCTGATAAAATGGCCCAATACCAGCTGATAAAATGGCCCAATACCAGCTGATAAAATCGCCCAATATCAGCTGATAAAATCGTCCAATACCAGCTATTAAAATCGCCCAATACCAGCTTAAGAATCGCCCAATACCAACCGATAAAATCGCCCAATAGCAGCTGATAAAATCGTCCAATACCAACTGAAAAAATCGCCCAATATCAGCTTAAGAATCGCCCAATACCAGCTGATAAAATCGCCCAATACCAGCTAATAAAATCGCTCAATACCAGCTGAAAGCGTCGCTTAATACCAGCTAATAAAATCGCCCAATACCAGCTGATAAAATCGCCCAATACCAGCTTAAGAATCGCCCAATTCCATCTTAGTGCTAAAGTGCCAATAAAGCCTGATAATCATTAATAATAATATTTTATTTTAATGCTTGTCAAGTGCAACGCATTTTGACAGACTGTGGCCTGAAGGGTCAAACAGGGGATGGGGGAGAGAGTGAGTGTGTTGGGGCCAACCAATGACTCACCAGGGGCAGAACTTTCACCCCCACAACCCTCCCATCTCTTCCTACCCCAGCCAAAGAATTCCCATACCCCAGTCTCCGCAGGTCTTTCTTCATCATTCCAGCACCACCCGGCCAGATTATATAGATATGTTTATCTACGAGTATATGCCGCACTGTGAAGGCTTAGCAATATAATTCAAGGACTGCGAACTAAATTCTGGCTATAATTTCGTTCGTCAACTAAACTACTGCTGAAGTTTAACTCCAGATTTGATTTTTTATTTTATGATCTATTGAAATCCATAATATCCAATACTGTCTCTCTTCTCTTATCTATCCATTGGTCCGTATGAAATTCTGTATGCACTTCTGTTTACTGCTGCAGTTGTTAGCCTTGTAAACTCTCTGATCTCTCTGATGCCTTCCCCGCCTTCTAGCTAAATCTTGATGTTAGTTAGCCATGGTTAGTGCCAACCAGCCGTACTTGATCGTGTGGGTGTGTGTGTGTGTTTTTCCTATTTTAGAATAATTTTTTTTACTGAAAACTCTCACTCTTCCGTCCTCTCTTTCGCTCCGCTCTTCCGCCCCATTTTCCGCTCCCTTCTTCCGCTCTCTGTTCCGCTCCCCTCCACCCCATTTTCCGCTCCCTTCTTCCGCTCTCTGTTCCGCTACCCTCCACCCCATTTTCCGCTCCCTTCTTCCGCTCTCTGTTCCGCTCCCCTCCACCCCATTTTCCGCTCCCCTCTTCCGCTCTCTGTTCCGCTCCCCTCCACCCCATTTTCCGCTCCCTTCTTCCGCTCTCTGTTCCGCTACCCTCCACCCCATTTTCCGCTCCCTTCTTCCGCTCTCTGTTCCGCTCCCCTCCACCCCATTTTCCGCTCCCCTCCACCCCATTTTCCGCTCCCTTCTTCCGCTCTCTGTTCCGCTCCCCTCCACCCCATTTTCTGCTCCCTTCTTCCGCTCTCTGTTCCGCTCCCCTCCACCCCATTTTCCGCTCCCTTCTTCCGCTCTCTGTTCCGCTCCCCTCCACCCCATTTTCCGCTCCCTTCTTCCGCTCTCTGTTCCGCTCCCCTCCACCCCATTTTCCGCTCCCTTCTTCCGCTCTCTGTTCCGCTCCCCTCCACCCCATTTTCCGCTCCCCTCCACCCCATTTTCCGCTCCCTTCTTCCGCTCTCTGTTCCGCTCCCTCCACCCCATTTTCCGCTCCCCTCCACCCCATTTTCCGCTCCCTTCTTCCGCTCTCTGTTCCGCTCCCCTCCACCCCATTTTCCGCTCCCCTCCACCCCATTTTCCGCTCCCTTCTTCCGCTCTCTGTTCCGCTCCCCTCCACCCCATTTTCCGCTCCCCTCCACCCCATTTTCCGCTCCCTTCTTCCGCTCTCTGTTCCGCTCCCCTCCACCCCATTTTCCGCTCCCCTCTTCCGCTCTCTGTTCCGCTCCCCTCCACCCCATTTTCCGCTCCCTTCTTCCGCTCTCTGTTCCGCTCCCCTCCACCCCATTTTCCGCTCCCCTCTTCCGCTCTCTGTTCCGCTCCCCTCCACCCCATTTTCCGCTCCCTTCTTCCGCTCTCTGTTCCGCTCCCCTCCACCCCATTTTCCGCTCCCCTCTTTCGCTCTATTCTTCCGCTCCCTTTTTACCACTGTTCTCTTCCGCTGGCCTCTTCCGCCCCCACTTCCGCCCCTCTTCCGCCCCCACTTCCGCCCCTCTTCCGCCCCCACTTCTGCATCCACTTCAGTCCCCACTTCCATTCCTCTCTTCCGCTCCCGCTCATCCCCTTTCCGCTTCCGTTTTCGGCTTCCCTCCTGCGCTTGTTTCTGAAAATTTATTCATAGCCTTTAGAAATTTTGAAATTAAACAAAAAATTATCGTTCTTTTTTTTCCTGTCTTCAAACCGCACAGGAGGAAATGATCTCCAAGGTGAACGAATTCTTAGCCGAGGCTCAAGTGATGAAACGGCTGCATCACGAGAATCTGGTACAGCTTTTTGGTGAGTAAACTGACTGACCGACCCACTGACTGACACACTGACCCACTACTGACCCACATTCCACCGCCCCGCAGGCGTGTGCACCAGAGAAGCTCCCTACTACATCATCGCCGAGTTCATGCCGCACGGCAATCTGTTAGACTTTCTAAGAAATCGCCGACTCGAACTCCGGCCCTTTGTGCTGCTCTACATGGCCAGCCAAGTGGCCAGCGGCATGGCCTATCTGGAGCAGCACCGGTTTGTTCATCGCGACCTGGCCGCCCGCAACTGCCTGGTCAGCGACGGCTCCGTGGTGAAGGTGGCTGACTTCGGCCTCACCCGCTGTCTGGAAGGCGACTCAGATGTCTATGTTGCTAGACGGG
Source organism: Macrostomum lignano (assembly GCA_002269645.1). Classification (NCBI taxonomy): domain Eukaryota; kingdom Metazoa; phylum Platyhelminthes; family Macrostomidae; genus Macrostomum; species Macrostomum lignano. Next base: position 489,117 of record NIVC01000085.1, on the reverse strand, counting down.
GCGCGAAATTCCCCATCAAGTGGACAGCGCCAGAGAGTCTGGCTTATAATCGGTTCAATAGCCAATCAGATGTTTGGTCTTTCGGTGTGTTGCTATGGGAGATTGCTACGTATGGTTGTTCGCCGTACCCCAATATTGAGCTGACTCAGGCGAGTAAATTGGCTATTTGGGATTCTTTTCTACTGTGTTGAAATATAATCTATCTTCAGGATGTGGGATGTTTATCTTCAGGATGTGGGATGTTTATCTTCAGGATGTGGGTTGTTTATCTTCAGGGTGTGGGATGTTTATCTTCAGGGTGTGGGATGTTTATCTTCAGGATGTGGGTTGTTTATCTTCAGGGTGTGGGATGTTTATCTTCAGGGTGTGGGATGTTTATCTTCAGGATGTGGGATGTTTATCTTCAGGATGTGGGTTGTTTATCTTCAGGGTGTGGGATGTTTATCTTCAGGGTGTGGGTTATTTATCTTTAAGGTGTGGGATATTTACAATATCTTCAGGGTGTGGGTTATTATCTTCAGGGTGTGGGATATTTATCTTCAGGGTGTGGGATATTTATCTTCAGGGTGTGGGATATTTATCTTCAGGGTGTGGGATAACATTAGGGCTAAGATTCAGGATTTGGAGTTTAGTAGATACATGATTTAGAATCGGAGTCCTGTTGGATCAGAACAGAGAACTCATTTATGCTTAAAATATGTTGGATATAATTGATAAAAGGGATTTTATCCCACATTAATTTAATCAATTTCACTGCCTCCCGCTCCCCAGGTGTACCAGCTGCTAGAGAGCGGCTACCGCATGGACAAGCCACCCGGCTGTCCGGACTCTGTCTACCAGCTCATGCGGCTCTGCTGGCTGTGGGAGCCGGAGCGGCGGCCGGCTTTCGGGCAGCTGCACGACGAACTGACCGGCCTCTGCAACCAGGGCTGCCTGCAGAGCGGCGGCGGCGGCGCCGGGAGAGAGGACGGTGAGGCCTCCTGTTGCTTTGGGAAATCGCGATTCCCCTGTTCACGGACAATTTGAAGGACACTGAATCATCTGTTGGACACCGGATGTTTGTAGAATCTCTTGTTGATGGGCTATTTGGGGAAATTCCCAGTTCGAACTTTTTTATTCTTTGTGGGTGGAAAGTTCAAGGGAATTCCCCGTCACAAGACAATCTAGAGGAATCCCCATGTTAGTAGACAATTAATAGAAATCCCTTGTTGGTGGACAGTTCAGGGAAATCCCGGGCCCACTGGTGGACAATTTAAGAGAATTCCCTGTTCGTGGAAAACTCAGGGGAATTCCCTGTTCGTGGAAAACTCAGGGGAATTCCCTGTTCGTGAAAAACTCAGGGGAATTCCCTGTTCGTGGAAAAACTCAAGGAGAATTCCCTGTTCGTGAAAAACTCAGGGGAATTCCCTGTTCGTGGAAAAACTCAAGGGGAATTCCCTGTTCCTGAAAAACTCAGGAGAATTCCCTGTTCGTGGAAAACTCAGGGGAATTCCCCTGTTCGTGGAAAACTCAGGGGAATTCCCTGTTCGTGAAAAACTCAGGGGAATTCCCTGTTCGTGGAAAACTCAGGGGAATTCCCCTGTTCGTGAAAAAACTCAGGGGGATTCCCATGTTGGTGGACAATTCAGGGGAATTCCCCTGTTGGAGGACAATTTAGGGGAATTCCCTTGTTGGTGGACAATTTAGGGGAATTCCCCTGTTGATGGACAATTCAGGGAAATTCCCCTGTTGGTGGACAATTCAGAGGAATTCCCCTGTTGGTGGACAATTCAGGGGAATTCCCCTGTTGATGGACAATTCAGGGAAATTCTCCTGTTGGTGGAAAATTTAGAGAAATTCTCCTGTTGATGGACAATTCAGGGAAATTCCCCTGTTGGTGGACAATTCAGAGGAATTCCCCTGTTGGTGGACAATTCAGGGGAATTCCCCTGTTGATGGACAATTCAGGGAAATTCTCCTGTTGGTGGAAAATTTAGAGAAATTCTCCTGTTGGTGGACAGTTCAGGGAAATTCTCCTGTTGGTGGAAAATTTAGAGAAATTCCCCTGTTGATGGACAATTCAGAGGAATTCCCCTGTTGGTGGACAATTCAGGGAAATTCTCCTGTTGATGGACAATTCAGGGAAATTCCCCTGTTGGTGGACAATTCAGGGAAATTCTCCTGTTGATGGACAATTCAGGGAAATTCCCCTGTTGGTGGACAATTCAGGGAAATTCCCCTGTTGGTGGACAATTCAGGGAAATTCTCCTGTTGATGGACAACTCAGGGAAATTCCCCTGTTGGTGGACAATTCAAGGGAATTCCCCTGTTGGTGATCACGGCTACTAGATCTATGGTGATTATTTTGTTAAATAAAGCCATATTTTTAATAATGCATGCCAGTATCAGATTATTGAACCTGGGAAAATGTGGCTAAGTATGCATTTCAATTTCGCAGACATCGCAGCTCTGGAGCTGCAGTTGCAGGAGCTGCAGCAGCAGTCGTTGCAGATCGCTGAGGCGCCCCCGTCTTCCAGCGGCGTTACCAAAGTCAGCTGCTGTCTACAGACTGACGCCCCATCAGCCATGTACCTGTGTACCACTGGCGCCCAGGCCAAGCCCCTGTCAAGTACTGGCCAACGCCTTTTTATAAGATTACTAGTCTAATCCCTTTAATTCCTATATTTTGATTTTGTGTCAGTGTTGCTCCTTCATTGGCTTTTTAAATAATTGTTTCTATAGTTTAGCAATATGTTGTTTAAACCCAATTTTAGTTAATTAGAGGTATTTTGTGGCTTAATTTTACTGATAATGCAAATAGATTTATTGCATTGGATTTTGTTTCATTTTCATTTTTCTGTTGTAATGTTTTTCCAGAGCCTGTATATCCCATGACCGAATCTATGACTCAAATATTGTATGACCCAATTTATGACCCAAATAGTCGATGACCAATATCTTATGATCCAAATATTATGGCCAATCCTCGACTCAAAATCTCATGTCTTAAACATTCCATGATCGAAAAATATTCAATGACCTTAATATTATACTCCATGACCAAAATATCTTCTGATCCAATTCATGACCCAATATCTTATGACCGGAAAATCTTGCAACACAAATATACAATGACCTTAACCATCCTTTGACGTTGTGACCCTTGACCCAAATATCCTATGACCCACACACCAAATGACCCATATCATGAGCATACGGATCATAATTATCTAACCTCTAAAAACGATGCTATCCCTGTAATCCGTCCCCTAAATCCCCTCGCGCAGCGGTGGCCTCGGCGGGCTCCAACAGCAATCCGGCAGACGATGTCGCCAGCCACCACAGCGGCTCCACCTGCAGCTCCAATCGGAGTCGAAGATTTGATTTGCAGCAGCAGCAGCAGCAGCATCGGAGAACTCCCACGCTTGATGAGGAATTGGACAATTCAGGTGGTGCCACCGGAGTTGGAGGTTCTTCGACGAACACCGCAGGCAGCGGTGGCGGTGGGCAGCACCCGAGCTCGGCGCCAACTCGAAGGCGACGCGGCGGTGGAGGATCAACGATTCAGCAGACTTCGATTGTGACCTGCCCTGGTAAGCGCTGTTTTTGCGAGAGGAAAAAGATGAGATATGAGACGAGGGGGAGAGGGGTGAGAGAAGCGAGTTGAGAAGAGACACAAACCTTGAGCTGAAGTTTCAAAGGACCCGAGGGCCGGATAAGAGAGACTTTGCGGGCCGGCCGCATGTGTCATAAAATAGAAGCACAAATGATAATCAATTAACCATAGAATAACACCCTGGAATATAATCGTAGAATATAACCATGGAATATAATCATAGAATATAACCATGGAATATAATCATAGAATATAATCATAGAATATAATCATAGAATATAATCATAGAATATAACCATAGAATATAATCATAGAATATAATCATGGAATATAACCATGGAATATAATCATAAAATATAATCATTGAATATAACCATGGAATATAATCATAAAATATAATCATAGAATATAACCATGGAATATAACCACTATCACCTAATACCACCTCACCTCCTCGTAGGCGTCAGCAAGCGCCTACCAACGTCAGCTTCATCTGCTTCCCAGTCTCAGCATCCGCCTAGGCTAATGAATAACATGCTGATAATGAGGCCATCCCTCAGCTTGGCAACCGCAGCCTCGGCAGCAGCGCACGACAATTCCGCGTCCTCCACTGCAGCAGTCGCTCACATGAGAAGCGTCAGCACTCCAGTTGATGCTCCGTCCTCCTCCGCCGCTGCGGTTGCCATGGACTCTAACAATCATCATCACCATAGCAACGATAGCGACGCGGCATCGTCGGCTTCGTGGCTTCAGCAACACCAGCGACTGTCGCAGCAACGGCAGCGGCGCCGCCATCGACATCATCGTCACCGGCGAGGTCAGCTGGGCGGCGGCGGCAGCGGCGGCGCAACGGCGACTCCCAGCGACACCGGAGGCAGCTCCGAGTCCAACACGTCGTCTAGGGAGTCGCTGCATCGTCAGCCGCCTCAGCCAATGAAAACGGCCGTTGCCTGCCAATCGAGTCCTCCGATTGGTATTCGCCAGGTTTCGTCGCATTTGCAGCAGCATCAGCAGCAGCAGCAGCAGCTCCGCCAGTCTTTGACGGAAGATCTGTCCAGCCAGCAGCAGCAGCAGCAGCAACAGCAGCAACAGCAGAGAAGGTCTTGGACAGCCTTTACCAGCAATGCAGGCACCTCCACTGCTACAGGTAACGGTAAACCCCAGCGTCGTCGCAAGCATCATCATCAGCATCCGCAGCAAAGAGCTTCAACTTCGTCAGCTTCTTCATCGATTGATCAGCAGTTAAAGCCTCTGCCTACCCAGCCTTCGAAATCACAACAACAACAACAACAACAACAACAACAACAACAACAACAACAACAACAACAACAACAACAACAAGCCTCTCCAACTAGAGAAGAAGTTCTAACCAGTATTAACGAATTAATCTGCGGTTGCGACTTCCTTCTGGGCCTGTTCCCTCTGACAGCGGCCGATGTCAGAGAGCTGAGCGATCAAGCCAGTGCCGGCATCAAACTGCTGGCTTGCTACGCCCTGCAGCAGGAGCAGCTCAGCCGAAGCAGCAGCTCGGGTATGCCCGATTGGCTCAATCGCTTGTTGGTTGCCTGCGGCGGCTCGGCCAGTCAACAGGCTGACGGCTGCCTGTCTGACCGGCTGGTCGAGTTTCGTCGGCGAGGCATCGAGTCGCCTGAGGATGTCGGCGTGCCGGCGATGCTGGAATCGTTGAGGGCCGATTTTACAGAGCTGCAGCAGCTGTTGAAGCGGTGAATGGCGATTGATTGATTGATGGATTAATTGATTGATTGATTGATTGGCTGATTGATTGATTGATTGATTGATTGGCTTATTGATTGATTGATTGATTGATTGATTGATTGATTGATTGATTGGCTTATTGATTGATTGATTGGCTGATTGATTGATTGCTTGATTGATTGATTGATTGATTGATTGATTGATTGATTGGCTGATTGATTGATTGATTGATTGATTGGCTTATTGATTGATTAATTGATTCGTTGATTGATTGACTTATTGGCTGATTGATTGATTGATTGATTGAATAATTGATTGGCTTATTGATTGATTAATTGATTGGTTGATTGATTGACTTATTGGCTGATTGATTGATTGATTGATTGATTGATTGATTGCTTGATTGGTTTATTGATTGATTGATTGATTGGTTGGTTTATTGATTGATTGATTGATTGATTGATTGATTGGCTGATTGTTTAATTGATTGATTGATTTGTTAACTGATTGATTGGCTGATTGATTGATTGGTTAGTTGATTGTTTGATTGATTGATTAATTGATAGGCTGATTGTTTGATTAATTGATTGATTGCCTGGATCACCGAGTCACTAGCAATGGATTTTTGTACAATCGAATTCATTGGCTTACGAAATCTTTGTGCCCAAGGCAAACTAATTATAATTTATAGTGGGAACTCTGGCTATTAATTAATAATTTGATTATTAAGTTGAAAATCGGAATTAGATTTTAAATAATACCTATCAAATCAATTTGACAATAAGTTTATGGTACATCTGAATCGTAATAAACAAGTAATCAATAAGAGTAGAAAAACTTATTAACGCAATTCCGTTCTGTGTTAAATATTATACCTATATATCATTTTAAACGACAATCATGTTTGAAAGTATTTTTCCTGTTTAATTACTCACGAAAATGATAAACTCTAATTATTTATTTATTTTTGCCTTGAATAGTAAGGCTAGCTACGTTAATTCCGCATGCAATCCCATAAGAGTTTGCTAATATTTCATAAATTTATAGTTTAATTTTAGTAATTTTTGTCTTCCTTTGACATTGCTTTTGATAACAATATAGATTGGGTTAAAAGAATTTTTCTTTTGTAATAAATTATGCTATTAGTGCTTTTGTTGCTTTTAAGCCAAATATACTATTAAATAGTACTACTAATAGTAACTAAATACACGTGCGTATATTACCATTATTTTGCGCTTGCTTCTATAAAAATTGAAAGTTTTTTAGATCTTATTTATGCATATATTAAGCTGTTAAATTATGTCTAGTCATTAAGAACTACTCAAAAGGCCTTCTCAATCCTTACTCAATCTGCTCTAATCTGATGTACACGGACTGTTGCTATTTTATTTTATCTATCTAACCTAAGCTGCCTGTCTGCTGTTACAGCAATATCGATTTTCGAATACTCAAATTTTTGTTGTGTGTTTTTTATCGAATTTATTTAATCTCTATACTTCTATATGTTGAATTAAAAATAATATTTTTCACCAAATTCAGTGCAATATTTGGACAGCTTTATCTGCTGTAAATAACAAAGGTTTATCTATGATATTCATGGTTTGTTTATTATAAACTGTTGCTTCATCTGCATGCTTTTCACAACTGGTGTGTTCGCCATATTCAATTGACAAAGAATTTTCTAAACTGTACTGCTGCTTCAAATTTGTCCACATTTTCTCGCTACTGTCAGTAGTATTTATGCAAATCAGTTTGTGTTTTTTTATATTTAATAATTTTTAATGCAAAATATATTACTCAAACACTAAAGTTTATATATTGGTATTTAATTATAACAAATTGCAGTTATTTGTTTTTGTTATGAATATCGCCATTAAAGTCTTCTATTATAAATTAATAATAGTTTATCGCTTTAGTATGTCTCTATGTCTGTAAATTTTTATGCCTTGCTAATCTGGCTAAAATATGTTGTTGTTGCTTTAAATTTTATCCATGAAAGCTAAAAGCAAAAAATCCGGCTTTTGTGCAGTTCTTTTTTCTGCTAAATTTTTAAAACTATTAATTTACAAAACTGTGTATTATTTAGTGATTTGTTAATTTATTCTACTTTTTATAGTTTTAATGAAGATTAAAGCGCTAGTGATTTCTTGATTAAAAGTTTTTGTGCAGTAGTACGTGAGTAGTAGTATGCGGTATTAAGTGAGTAGTATTGAGTGAGTTTCATTCAGTTAGTAGTATTGAGTGAGTAGTGTTGAGTAAGTAGCATTGAGTGAGTAGTATTCAGTAAGTAGTATTGAGTGAGTAGTATTCAATTAGTAGTATTGAGTGAGTAGTATTCAGTTAGTAGTATTGAGTGAGTAGTATTCAATTAGTAGTATTGAGTGAGTAGTATTCAGTTAGTAGCATTGAGTGAGTAGTATTCAGTTAGTAGCATTGGGTGAGTAGCATTCAGTTAGTAGCATTGAGTGAGTAGTATTCAGTTAGTAGCATTGAGTGAGTAGTATTCAGTTAGTAGCATTGAGTGAGTAGTATTCAATTAGTAGTATTGAGTGAGTAGTATTCAGTTAGTAGCATTGAGTGAGTAGTATTCAGTTAGTAGCATTGAGTGAGTAGTATTCAGTTAGTAGCATTGGGTGAGTAGTATTCAGTTAGTAGCATTGAGTGAGTTTCATTCAGTTAGTAGCATTGGGTGAGTAGTATTCAGTTAGTAGCATTGAGTGAGTAGTATTCAGTTAGTAGCATTGGGTGAGTAGTATTCAGTTAGTAGCATTGAGTGAGTTTCATTCAGTTAGTAGCATTGGGTGAGTAGTATTCAGTTAGTAGCATTGAGTGAGTAGTATTCAGTTAGTAGCATTGGGTGAGTAGTATTCAGTTAGTAGCATTGAGTGAGTTTCATTCAGTTAGTAGCATTGGGTGAGTAGTATTCAGTTAGTAGCATTGAGTGAGTAGTATTCAGTTAGTAGTATTGAGTGAGTAGTATTCAATTAGTAGTATTGAGTGAGTAGTATTCAGTTAGTAGTATTGAGTGAGTAGTATTCAGTTAGTAGTATTGAGTGAGTAGTATTCAGTTAGTAGTATTGAGTGAGTAGCATTCAGTTAGTAGTATTGAGTGAGTAGCATTCAGTTAGTAGTATTGAGTGAGTAGTATTGTGAGTAGTTAATTAAGCAAATAATGTTGAGTACAGATAGGTAGTATTTAATGAGTAGTATTCAGTGAGTAGTATTCAGTAACTTTTTTGAATCAGTAAGTAGTATTGAGTAAGTGGTTATAAAGTTAGCAGTTAATCCAGCACCGAACTATTTTTTCAGCTTTGAATTCTGATTCTGCAATGCTGCTGAAAATTTTGATATAGTGCGCAGTAAGTGGCTCATCTCGTCATAAAACGTCCTCTTATTGATCCCAGTCCAACCAGCACCATGGTCTCCCTAAGTCTGAGCATACTTGAGCAGCCTGCCCGCTATCACCGATTCCGTTATGAGACTGAAATTGCTGGCGGCAAACTGGGCGGCCTCTTGTACGGCCGGTCCGGCAGCAAAAGCTGCGTCCGACTCACCCTTAGAGGCGCGGATCCCGCAGTGTGTCGCACCGTCATCGTCATTGGCGGCACCATCAGCCCAGACGGCTATCCGCATCCGTTCTACATGCACGGCGACTCCTGCGAGAGCGGCGCGTTCCAGTGGCGCCGGGACATCACGGCTGCCGATGTTGGCAAAGAGATTGAGATTTGGTTAGTGGCGCCTTCTGGTTATTTGAATGATGAGGTTGTGTCTGACTCTCAGGTCTCAGCATCCTTCAGTGTCTGACTCTCCGGTCTAAGCATCCTTCAGTGTCTGACTCTCAGGTCTCAGCATCCTTCAGTGTCTGACTCTCAGGTCTCAGCATCCTTCAGTGTCTGACTTTCAGGTCTCAGCATCCTTCAGTGTCTGACTCTCAGGTCTCAGCATCCTTCAGTGTCTGACTCTCAGGTCTCAGCTTCCTTCAGTGTCTGACTCTCAGGTCTCAGCATCCTTCAGTGTCTGAGTCCCCTCATTCAGTGTCTGACTCTCAGGTCTCAGCATCTTTCAGTGTCTGAGTCCCCAAATTCTGCGTTTGATTCTCTGCATTCCATGTCTGACTATCTGCATTCCATGTCTGACTCTCTGCATTCCATGTCTCACTCTCTAGCATTCCATGTCAGACTCGGCATGTTTCTCACCTTCTCATCCCTCTTATCATTTTTCACCGCTACCTAAGTGCTCTTTCTGACTTTTGTTCATTTTATTTCGTTATCGTAGCGTTACATTTAGACATCTTTTTCCATTGTTTTTACGAATAACATTAAAAATGATCATTACTCATCTGTTTGAATAACGAATTGCAGCCTAGAGAAGGTGTCCCTGGTCTGTGTGCCGCACGGAGGCAGCAGCGGAAAGCTGCAGAAGGCAATCAAGCGACGCGAAGAGATTCAGTTTAATCCGTTTAATAGTGAGTTTAAATGACCTGTTTTCTGTGTGCTTGTGTGGGGAGAGCAGCCCAGCAACTGAGGATCTGGGAGGCTGGCCCAGCAACTGAGGATCTGGGAGGCTGGCCTAGCAACTGAGGATCTGATAGGCTGGCTCAGCAACTAAGGATCTGGGAGTCTGGCCCAGCCACTGAGGATCTGAGAGGCTGGCCCAGCAACTGAGGATCTGGGAGGCTGGCCCAGCAACTGAGGATCTGGGAGGCTGGCCCAGCAACTGGGTCTCTGGGAGGCTGGCCCAGCAACTGAGGATCTGGGAGGCCCAGCAACTGAGCATTAATCATGCATTATGTCAGTATTTTTACGCTTGTATGACTTGAGTTTTATTTCATTTGGCATTCTCATTCCCAGAGAAAATATCGGAAATAAGGTACACATCAAGAAACGTTCGCGAATTACGCCTGGTATTTCAAGCATACTACATCGATTTGAATGGCAAAACTGTGCCATGCAAGGGCGCCATTGCGCAGACTGAAGTGATTTCTGACATCAGTAAGTTGAACCTTGCGGGAAAATAACAGTTGTTTTAATCGCTTATGAATTCCTTAGGCTACGTACTTTAGTGTATTATATTTTATCTTATAATAACGTCACCATCCGGTTTTTCTACCGCATTCAAATGTACATATCCTACCCGCCAATTTCTCTACCCCCTCCTAACGTACACAGCCAGCCAATTTCTCTACCCCCCTAACGTACATAACCAGCCAATTTCTTTTCACCACCCCCTGACGTACATAGCCCGCAAATTTCTCTACCCCATCTCTCTAACGTACATACCCGTCTATTTCTCTACCTCCTAATGTACATAGCTTGCCAATTTCTCTACCCCCCTAACTTAGATAGCCCTCCAATTCCTCTACCCCCTAGCGTACATGTACATAGCCCGCCAATTCCTCTACCCCCTAGCGTACATGTACATAGCCCGCCAATTTCTCTACCCTCCATCGAATGTGCATAGGTGCATAGTTACCCTACTTCTTACGCCACGAAGTCCTACACTTCATATAGTTTTTTAAGTCGATCAAAGCGCTTATCTACATATATATTTAATCTAGTTCGGAATCTGTACATTCACCTTGTTGCACTAACATTGATTTATCCAGAGTTTCAGACCAAACTTGAAATTGAAGAGGCTCATCCTAGCGAAGGCTACGTGCACGCTAAACAGCAAGAGATGTGGTTGTACTTTAAGGACGCGCTGCCTCGTAAGTACCATGCAACTTGTGATGCTCTGTTTAGAATTTTTTTGACATTTTTACTTAGTTAAAATTGCTGAATTTCTCTCCACCCTAATTTTCACACAGTACAACGATTTTCCACGTCATTGTTTTGTACATTGTCGATTTTTCTACCCTTGCCAATGTACATAGCCCTTCGATTTCTCTACCCCCACCAATGTACATAGTCCTTCGATTTCTCTACCCCCACCAATGTACATAGTCCTTCGATTTCTCTAGCCCCCACCAATGTACATAGTCCTTCGATTTCTCTACCCCCCACCAACACCAATGTACATAGCCCTCGATTTCTCTAACCCCCACCAATGTACATAGTCCTTCGATTTCTCCAACCCCACCAATCTACATAGTCCTTCTATTTCTCTAACCCCCACCAATGTACATAGTCCTTCGATTTCTCTACCCCCCATCAATGTACATAGTCCTTCGATTTCTCTAACCCCACCAATGTACATAGTCTTTCGATTTCTCTAACCCCCACCAATGTACATAGTTCTTCGATTTCTCTAACCCCCACGAATGTACATAGTCCTTCGATTTCTCTAACCCCCACCAATGTACATAGT
>NIVC01000085.1:272500-472500 GCA_002269645.1 Macrostomum lignano | reverse complement strand
TGCAGGAATCAAAACTGTGAATGCAGGAATCAAAGCTGTGAATGCAGGAATCAAAGCTGTGAATGCAGGAATCAAAGCTGTGAATGCAGAAATCAAAGCTGTGAATGCAGGAATCAAAGCTGTGAATGCAGGAATCAAAGCTGTGAATGCAGGAATCAAAGCTGTGAATGCAGGAATCAAAGCTGTGAATGCAGGAATCAAAACTGTGAATTCAGGAATCAAAGCTGTGAATGCAGGAATCAAAGCTGTGAATGCAGGAATCAAAGCTGTGAATTCAGGAATCAGAGCTGTGAATTCAGGAATCAAAGCTGTGAATGCAGGAATCAAAGCTGTGAATGCAGGAATCAAAGCTGTGAATGCAGGAATCAAAGCTGTAAATGCAGGAATCAGGGTTGTAATATTAATCATGATTTCATATTTGCTTGCTGATTAAATTTCAGACTGGAAAAGGTGTCCCTAGTGTGCGTCCTGTTGCGGCCGCCAGACAAGCTTCAAGAAGCGGTGAACAGACGCCTGGCTATCAACTTTAATCCGTTTAATAGTGAGAATTTTCACTCAAATATTGTTTCGTGTCAATAGACTTTCAACGCTGGATTGAAAACAATTTTCTACTGTGTTTTTTCCAGAGGATCTCACAAGCATGTCATCGATGTATACGGCTAGAAATTTGAAACCGCTACGATTGGCTTTTCAAATATTTGTCACAGATTATAATGATGTGACAGCACCTACAAGTGCCGCTGTTTATTCAGAGGAGATCTATGATTACAGTAAGGTTACTGTACCTGAGATACCAACACCCCCTGAGAGCTCTGGCCTTAGAGCTCTGGAGACATCTCAGCGATTCTCCCCAAGAGTCACAGCATTATAGCAATTCCCCTAGAGTCTTGACATCTCAGCAATTCCCCCTAGAGTCACCACAGCATTATAGCAATTCCCCTAGAGTCTTGACATCTCAGCAATTCCCCCTAGAGTCACCACAGCATTATAGCAATTCCCCTAGAGTCTTGACATCTCAGCAATTCTCCTCAAGAGTCACAGCATTATAGCAATTCCCCTAGAGTCTTGACATCTCAGCAATTCCCCCTAGAGTCACCACGGCATTATAGGAATTCCCCTAGAGTCTTGACATCTCAGCAATTCCCCTAGAGTCACCACAGCATTATAGCAATTCCCCTAGAGTCTTGACATCTCAGCAATTCTCCTCAAGAGTCACAGCATTATAGCAATTCGCCTAGAGTCTTGACATCTCAGCAATTCCCCCTAGAGTCACCACAGCATTATAGCAATTCCCCTAGAGTCTTGACATCTCAGCAATTCCCCCAAGAGTCACCACAGCATTATAGCAATTCCCCTAGAGTCTTGACATCCCAGCAATTCTCCTCAAGAGTCACAGCATTATAGCAATTCCCCTAGAGTCTTGACAGCTCAGCAATTCCCCCAAGAGTCACCACAGCATTATAGCAATTCCCCTAGAGTCTTGACATCCCATCAATTCTCCTCAAGAGTCACAGCATTATAGCAATTCCCCTAGAGTCTTGACATCTCAGCAATTCCCCCAAGAGTCACCACAGCATTATAGCAATTCCCCTAGAGTCTTGACATCTCAGCAATTCCCCCAAGAGTCACCACAGCATTATAGCAATTCCCCTAGAGTCTTGACAGCTCAGCAATTCTCCCTAGAGTCTTGACAGCTCAGCAATTCTCCCTAGAGTCTTGACATCTCAGCAATTCCCCCAAGAGTCACCACAGCATTATAGCAATTCCCCTAGAGTCTTGACATCTCAGCAATTCCCCCAAGAGTCACCACGGCATTATAGGAATTCCCCTAGAGTCTTGACATCTCAGCAATTCCCCCTAGAGTCACCACAGCATTATAGCAATTCCCCTAGAGTCTTGACATCTCAGCAATTCCCCCAAGAGTCACCACAGCATTATAGCAATTCCCCTAGAGTCTTGACATCCCAGCAATTCTCCTCAAGAGTCACAGCATTATAGCAATTCCCCTAGAGTCTTGACATCTCAGCAATTCCCCAAGAGTCACCACAGCATTATAGCAATTCCCTAGAGTCTTGACATCCCATCAATTCTCCTCAAGAGTCACAGCATTATAGCAATTCCCCTAGAGTCTTGACATCTCAGCAATTCCCCCAAGAGTCACCACAGCATTATAGCAATTCCCCTAGAGTCTTGACATCCCATCAATTCTCCTCAAGAGTCACAGCATTATAGCAATTCCCCTAGAGTCTTGACATCTCAGCAATTCCCCCAAGAGTCACCACAGCATTATAGCAATTCCCCTAGAGTCTTGACATCTCAGCAATTCCCCCAAGAGTCACCACAGCATTATAGCAATTCCCCTAGAGTCTTGACAGCTCAGCAATTCTCCCTAGAGTCTTGACAGCTCAGCAATTCTCCCTAGAGTCTTGACAGCTCAGCAATTCTCCCTAGAGTCTTGACATCTCAGCAATTCCCCTAGAGTCTTGACATCTCAGCAATTCCCCTAGAGTCTTGACATCAATATATATACACATGTATACATGTAGATATGACTCATTAATAACAGCCATCAATAATTGCTTCTTGTTTACCTACAGAGCAGGAGCCTCGGCTGGGTCTGTACGATTTGCACCCGAGCTCATCCGAAGTGCCTGGCACTCACGATATCTGGTTTTATTTTGATGCACCTTTATCTCGTAAGTTGATTGCTTGTTTTAGAACTTTTTTTAATAGACAGTGATAGTCGCAATATGGGGAGGGCTGTGGTCTCTGCCGCCAATGGATAAAGAGTCATTGCAAGCAACTCAAAAGTTACTAAGGCGACTCTGGGGTGACTCGTGTGACTTTTTTACGACTCAAACGACTGTAATGTAACGGAGAGGCGAATGTTTGTTCGCTAGAGCATCAGGTGAGTTGCATAAATTGTAAAAATAGTCGCTAAAAAGTAGTCCAGGAGCCGTTGTGTTGGCGCTTAAAGTTCTACTAACTCAAGTAGCCCAAATAGAGTTGTTAAAAATGTGAAAATGCGATTCTAAAATTCATAAAGTAACGCAAATGCGCTTTGGACATGCCTCAAATACGACTCTACAGTCTCGGAGTCTGGGGCGTTTCCTAAGTATTAAAAGTTAGACTAATATATGAGCTGAAGTTCAAGTAAAACTTACTAAATAATGCATTTAATTTTGTGCTCCCACAGACACAGACTGCAGCCAGTTCTCTGTGTTCCTAGTTGAAGATCACAACGAACACGACAGTGAGGCTTTCCTTGAGGCTGAGCTTCGTATTAAAATGGCTAAAAAGGTATGCGACACGTCTGCTTATTTATGCTTATGGATCGGTATTGAAGTATAAGATGCTTACGGACTGAGAAGTTTTAGGGTAGGGAGGTTTGAGGATGGGGAAGTTTGAGGATGGGGAAGTTTGAGGATGGGGAAGTTACCGGATGGGGAAGTTTGAGGATGGGAAGTTTGAGGATGGGGAAGTTTGGGGATGGGGAAGTTACCGGATGGGGAAGTTACCGGATGGGGAAGTTTGAGGATGGGGAAGTTACCGGATGGGGAAGTTTGGGGATGGGGAAGTTACCGGATGGGGAAGTTACCGGATGGGGAAGTTACCGGATGGGGAAGTTTGAGGATGGGGAAGTTACCGGATGGGGAAGTTTGGGGATGGGGAAGTTACCGGATGGGGAAGTTACCGGATGGGGAAGTTACCGGATGGGGAAGTTACCGGATGGGGAAGTTACCGATGGGGAAGTTTGAGGATGGGGAAGTTACCGGATGGGGAAGTTTGGGGATGGGGAAGTTACCGGATGGGGAAGTTACCGGATGGGGAAGTTTGAGGATGGGGAAGTTACCGGATGGGGAAGTTACCGGATGGGGAAGTTACCAGATGGGGAAGTTTTAGGATGAGGAAGTTACCGGATGGGGAAGTTACCGGATGGGGAAGTTTGAGGATGGGGAAGTTACCGGATGGGGAAGTTTGGGGATGGGGAAGTTACCGGATGGGGAAGTTTGAGGATGAGGAAGTTTGAGGATGGGGAAGTTACCGGATGGGGAAGTTACCAGATGGGGAAGTTACCGGATGGGGAAGTTTGAGGATGGGGAAGTTTGAGGATGAGGAAGCTTAAGGATCAGGTAGTTTAGGGATCAGGAAGTTTAAAGATAGGGAAGTTTGAGGATGAGGAAGCTTAAGGATCAGGTAGTTTAGGGATCAGGAAGTTTAGAGATAGGGAAGTTTGAGGATGGGGAAGTTAAGGGACGGGGAAGTTTAGGTATCGGTAAGCTTAGGGATGAGGAAGTTTGCGGATAGGGAAGCTTTGGGGTTTGGGAAGTACCTATTTGGGAAGTATCGAGAGGCTGAATAATTGCTACGAGTAGAAATCAGCTTCATCGAACACTCAATGAATTCTCATTCTTGATCTGTCTCGCTATTTTTCAGCACCTAATTGTTGCCGAGAAGCCGGACCTCACCAACCTATTCCAGAGCACTAATGAGCGACTAAAATGCCAGCTCGTCATCACTGATAAGAAGAATAATATTAAAGATAGTCGCAGTTTTATCGTGGAAAATCCGCGAGCTGCGCTACTGCATGTCTATGCAGATGAAGTTCCTGATGACGTATTGGTTGACCTTTTGTGTAAGCATTCTTGCTTCTACTTATTTATTGTACTGTACCTGTTAGTTAGTTGCAGGTAGGGACTGTGGGTTTTAAAATTTTTATAAACAATTTATACTGCAACCGCCTGATTCTAATTTAGAAAAAGTCGCTTAATGAGTCATTTCAAACTACGGTCCCAGAGTCTATTAAACGCAATCTGGCTATATCTTCTAATATATTATAAGCTAATCGCTCTTTTCTTATACTTTTAGATGATTTGGACCATCAGCCAGAAGCAAAGCGGCTTAGGGAATCAGACGTAGTCAATCCTCAGATTTCCCACATCAACGCGCAGTTGCAGCAGCCGTCGCAGCCGCAGCCGCAGCCACCGGTTGCTCAAGCGAGCGCCTATCCGGCACTGGATGCCTTCAATTTGGCTGCACATCAGCAACTGCCCGGCGCATCTGGCGGCTCCAACTAGGCGCGAGATGCTGTCATTTCATAATTTAGTTATTCTTGATGAAAGTGGCAGCCTTGAGGATTGCTGTATACCCCATTGTGTGAAGTTAATTACTTTTTTGGCTTGTATGCTGGCATATTTCATATTTATATCGCCTTTTGCCGCTTTCAAATGGGTATGCACCGTCCCAACTCTTCAGTTGCTGAGCTACTGCCCTCCCGGATCCTCAGTTGCTGAGCTACTGACCTCCGGATCCTCAGTTGCTGAGTTACTGCCCTCCCGGATCCTCAGTTGCTGAGTTACTGCCCTCCCGGATCCTCAGTTGCTGAGTTACTGCCCTCCCGGATCCTCAGTTGCTGAGCTACTGCCCTCCAGATCCTTAGTTTCTGAGCCAGCCTCCCAAGTCCCCAGTTGCTGGGCCAGCCTCCCAGATCCTCAGTTGCCGGGACCAGTCTCCCAGAGTGTCAGTTGCTGGGTCAGTCTCCTAGAGTATCAGTTGCTGGGCCAGCCTCCCAGAGTGTCAGTTGCTGGGCCAGTCTCCTAGAGTATCAGTTGCTGGGCCAGCCTCCCAGAGTGTCAGTTGCTGGGCCAGTCTCCTAGAGTATCAGTTGCTGGGCCAGTCTCCTAGAGTATCAGTTGCTGGGCCAGTCTCCAAGAGTGTCAGTTGGGCCAGCCTCCCAGAGTGCCTCCCAGATCCTCAGTTGCTGGGCCAGCCTCCCAGATCCTCAGTTGCTGGGCCAGCCTCCCAGATCCTCAGTTGCTGGGCCAGCCTCCCAGATCCTCAGTTGCTGGGCCAGCCTCCCAGATCCTCAGTTGCTGGGCCAGCCTCCCAGATCCTCAGTTTCTGGGCCAGCCTCCCAGAGTGCCTCCCAGATCCTCAGTTGCTGGGCCAGCCTCCCAGATCCTCAGTTGCTGGGCCAGCCTCCCAGATCCTCAGTTGCTGGGCCAGCCTCCCAGATCCTCAGTTGCTGGGCCAGCCTCCCAGATCCTCAGTTGCTGGGCCAGCCTCCCAGATCCTCAGTTGCTGGGCCAGCCTCCCAGATCCTCAGTTTCTGGGCCAGCCTCCCAGATCCTCAGTTTCTGGGCCAGCCTCCCAGATCCTCAGTTGCTGGGCCAGCCTCCCAGATCCTCAGTTGCTGGGCCAGCCTCGCAGATCCTCAGTTTCTGGGCCAGCCTCCCAGATCCTCAGTTGCTGGGCCAGCCTCCCAGATCCTCAGTTTCTGGGCCAGCCTCGCAGATCCTCAGTTGCTGGGCCAGCCTCCCAGATCCTCAGTTTCTGGGCCAGCCTCCCAGATCCTCAGTTGCTGGGCCAGCCTCCCAGATCCTCAGTTTCTGGGCCAGCCTCCCAGATCCTCAGTTGCTGGGCCAGCCTCCCAGATCCTCAGTTGCTGGGCCAGCCTCCCAGATCCTCAGTTTCTGGGCCAGCCTCCCAGATCCTCAGTTGCTGGGCCAGCCTCCCAGATCCTCAGTTTCTGGGCCAGCCTCCCAGATCCTCAGTTGCTGGGCCAGCCTCCCAGATCCTCAGTTTCTGGGCCAGCCTCCCAGATCCTCAGTTGCTGGGCCAGCCTCCCAGATCCTCAGTTTCTGGGCCAGCCTCCCAGATCCTCAGTTGCTGGGCCAGCCTCCCAGATCCTCAGTTTCTGGGCCAGCCTCCCAGATCCTCAGTTGCTGGGCCAGCCTCCCAGATCCTCAGTTTCTGGGCCAGCCTCCCAGATCCTCAGTTGCTGGGCCAGCCTCCCAGATCCTCAGTTTCTGGGCCAGCCTCCCAGATCCTCAGTTGCTGGGCCAGCCTCCCAGATCCTCAGTTGCTGGGCCAGCCTCCCAGATCCTCAGTTTCTGGGCCAGCCTCCCAGATCCTCAGTTGCTGGGCCAGCCTCCCAGATCCTCAGTTTCTGGGCCAGCCTCCCAGATCCTCAGTTGCTGGGCCAGCCTCCCAGATCCTCAGTTTCTGGGCCAGCCTCCCAGATCCTCAGTTGCTGGGCCAGCCTCCCAGATCCTCAGTTGCTGGGCCAGCCTCCCAGATCCTCAGTTTCTGGGCCAGCCTCCCAGATCCTCAGTTGCTGGGCCAGCCTCCCAGATCCTCAGTTTCTGGGCCAGCCTCCCAGAGTGCCGCATTAAATGCCGCATTAACCAAGTGCTTTGAGTACACAACTTTTTGCCAAAGCAGTTGTCATTGCCTGCTTTTTTTATTGTTCTATTTATAACAAATAGTCGTTTGCTTGTTGATTACTAATTTCGTCATTAGCTCTATTCAGATTCCAGTGCTTTTATTCTACATTTAAAAGCTAAATATTGAGTATAACGATATTTTTTTAGTATTAAAATGCCCAAACATTTTTGTACTAACATTGCGGAAAATGCCGCTTCTGGTGAGCGCGACATTACTGTCCTTTCAATAGTAGTTTGTTAGTTTATATTGTGAATTGATTTGATTAATATACAATAAAATCAATGTTTATTAAAGTTTTTGTTTGCCTTTTTGTATTTTCAAATACAGTGTACAGAATTTGTTCTCATGTAATTGCTGCTCAAGTGTAAGAGTTTCATTCCTTTGGTTTAAAATTTCGTCAATTATAGGCAAATTCTAAAATTGAAATATCCTCAAACTCCAAACTGAGTCCTCGCCCCCGAACTTCTTCCCCGTATCGAATCCTCTGAATTGTCTTAATTTCCCTAATCTGAATTCCCCCGAAGCTGAATTCCTCCAAAGCTAAATTCCCCTAAAGCTAAATTCCCCCAAAGCTGAATTTCCCAAAGCTTATTTCCCAGAATTCCCGAACTGAATTTCCCTAAGTTGAATTACCCCTAAATTCCCCTAAATTGAATGCCCCCTGATCTGAATTCCCCTCATCTGAATTATTCCAAAGCTGAATCCCCCCAAAGCTGAATTCCCTTATCGTATCATATAATATTCCCTCGAATGTGGTTCCTGCAAACTGATATCACTCGAAATCTAGACTGAATGCCCCTCAAGTAAAAATGTTCAAGTTTTAAATAAATTCCTTTATTTGAAACCTGCTAAAGATTTCAGACCAGCCACTCTTTTGGCAACCGCCATAGCAACAGCTAGAAAATGCAGGAGTTGTCGAGCTGTCCAAAACTCGAAGTGATCGACCAACCGACACAATATCACCGATTTCGCTACGAGTCAGAGGTAGCTAAAGGGACTCAGGGCGGCTACTTGTACAGCAGGTGCGCGGATGGCAAAAGCCCGGTTCGGTTGCGCTTGTCCGGTCTTGATGTACTCGCTTACAGATCCGTCCGTGTGATTGGTGGCACCGTCAGTTCAGATTTGTATCCGCATCCCTACTTCATGCTGGGCGACAATTGCACCAATGTATTGTATCAATTTACTAAGGAATTAAGCTCGCTTGATGGCAGAACTGAAGTAACGATTGCGTAAGCGGTCTGTGAATGAGTTTTGTTATAATTAGCTGGTAGCTGGTTTGCCTGTTGATGAAAGCGTTACCGGGACAAGAAACGCGAAAGAGTCATTTGCAAACAACTCGCCAGTGACTCAAATGACTGTAATTCGTTGAACGTTGTGTTGGCGCTTAACTTTGTACTAACTCGATCGAGTCGATTAAATAGCTAGAGTTGTTATATGAGTAAATGGGAAAGTTCTACTTGCGGCTCTTGCACGCCTCAGATACGACTCTATACAGCTCTATAATCATTATAGAAGCACCCCAAATTCGTCTCAGAGTCGCAGACTATAAAACGTCTCAAATTGGCTCTTAGGCGACTCTTTGACGGCTTTTTTGTCGACATGTATCGTAACATCTCGTTGTTTTTGAGTCGTCCTCTGAGTCACTTGTTTTCTATTTTATCTGCTACCTACAACGACACTAAAATGACCCTTGAGACGACGCAATTGTGACTCTGGGACGCTTCTTGTCCTGGGTACCGTTTTTATCGGGTCTAAAAAGTTTAACTAAATTATGGTCTAATGATCGTCACCTATATTGCGTATTGTAGGTTGGATAAAGTGTCTCTTGTCTGCGTTAAAAGTGGCAACTTGTCCAATGCACTTCAGCGACGAATTAATCAAAATTTTAATCCGTTTGAAAGTAAGTCAGTTGCACGGTTTCGGTATTTTTTACTTGGAAAGAAAATGTAAACAAAACTGCGCACCACAGGCTGACTTTACACAAGACACGAACGGAGATTTGTCTGTTACAATGCTTTAGCGGTAGAACACACAAAAGAGAACGTCTTTGGCAACATCGTCCTAAATTCCAAAACTATAGCCGTGGGACAACTCTGCGGACTCCTGAGTACTTCATGGTTGTCAACTCCCTGGGCCAGTTTTTGTGTTTGAGTAGCATTTGATCTGCTTTCAAAAAGTCGAGTTTAAAGAGATAGAAGAGATAGAGAGAGAGAGAGAGAGAGAGAGAGAGAGAGAGCGAGCAGTCAGTTTCTCAGAATCTGTAACTTCGAAGGTCCAAGTTCGACTCTTGGTGGTCAGGAAACCACTGCATGAGCTTTTTCTTAGCTTCTAGAAGTAAAAAATGTCAAACTCATTCGTACACTCCAAACTGACATCAAAGTTCGCTATTGAATCGCGTCGGAGTTATGAATGCAAAATTGTTTCTAAAAACAACTTTCAGTGGACCCGTCGCAAGTCGACTATGCCAAGCAGAAGAAGTACCAGAAACCGATTCGGTTAGCTTTTCAAGCGTTCTATATCGATTCGAATAATACCATGATTGCTACGGGGGCTATGGTAGCCACTGAGGAGATTGCGGCAAAGAGTGAGCGACACTTCTTATATAATATACCTGTGTACCTGCATAAGATACAAAAATAATCAAGTAAAGCACAGCTGGTGGCGGTTAGTACTCATCTAAATTGAACTTGTTACTAAGTTGGTGTGTTTTTTGACCACATTTAGCCTCAGCAATGTTGAAGCGTTATTATTTGATGATTTGTTATTAAATAAGAGTACAATAAATTACTTTTCGTTAGAAACCAGTGAAAGTTTTGTCGGATCACTTGTGGGGATCTAGGATCACTTGAAAAGATTTGGTATCACTTAATGGATGTGGAATAATTAAAAGAAATCTATAGGATTGCTAAAAGGGGTATGGGATCAGTAAAGGAGTTGTGTGGGATCACTGAAGGGGTTGTGTGGGATCACTGAAGGGGTTGTGTGGGATCACTGAAGGGGTTGTGTGGGATCATAGAAGGGGTTGTGTGGGATCACTGAAGGGGTTGTGTGGAATTACTGAAGGGGTTGTGTGGGATCACTGAAGGGGTTGTGTGGGATCACTGAAGGGGTCGTGTGGGATCACTGAAGGGGTTGTGTGGGATCACTAAAGGGGTTGTGTGGGATCACTGAAGGGGTTGTGTGGGGTCACTGAAGTGGGTGTGGGATCACTGAAGGAGTGAGGGAACACTGAAGGGGGTGTGGGATCACTGAAGGGGTGTGGGAACGCTGAAGGGGTGTGGGATCACTGAAAGGGTGTGGGATCACTGAAGGGGTTTGGGAACACTGAAGGGGTGTGGGAACGCTGAAGGGGTTGTGTGGGATCACTGAAAGGGTGTGGGATCACTGAAGGGGTGTGGGATCACTGAAGGGGTGTGGGATCACTGAAGGGGTGTGGGATCACTGAAGGGGTGTGGGATCACTGAAGGGGTGTGGGATCACTGAAGGGGTGTGGGATCACTGAAGGGGTTTGGGAACACTGAAGGGGGTGTGGGATCACTGAAGGGGTGTGGGAACGCTGAAGGGGTGTGGGATCACTGAAAGGGTGTGGGATCACTGAAGGGGTGTGGGATCACTGAGGGGGTGTGGGAACACTGAAGGGGGTGTGGGAACACTGAAGGGGGTGTGGGATCACTGTACAGTTGGCTGCCACACTGGCAGCTGTGGTTTAAGGTAAATTTCTATTCACATTATCAGTCTAATAACTGCCGTAATTGTTTTCTATTTTCAGGCAAAGAAGCACAGCTGAACTTTTATGGGGTTCATCCAACCGAAGCCCCGGTAGCTGGTCTGACTGACTTCTGGGTCTATTTCGATAAAGAACTGCAACGTGAGTTTTCTTTCTGCAATTTTGCCTTTGATATTTTGATTGAGTAACTTTTAAATGTACTTTTAATTGTAGGCTCGGACTTGGCTTCTTATTCTGCACGAATTGAAGCTGTACCTAATGTTTTGTTTGCTTGCACCATGAAACAGGTGAAAAAGGTAAGCAAAGGTAAATAATTGATTGCACCTGCCCAAATTGGGCCCCAAATGTGCAACCGACAGCTCAGCCGCAGCTATTAGGCTGCGCACGACTGCTCAGTCCAAGGACTGGGGGGTTACCACACAGCCTCAATTACCCCAGCTAATGCTGGCACTCATTTTACAGCTGGGTGAACTGAAGCAATGCAGAGTTGAGTTTCTTGCTCAGTTTGCACAGTTTGTTCTTGTGGGATTGGGAATCGAACCCCTAACCTTTCCGTCGTGAGTCCGACGCTCTAGCCACTTAGGCTACAGCGTCTGCAACCCCCTAAAAGGAACTAAACGCTACTAAGAGTAGCTCGTAGTACGTGCGTATGTTATACGACTACTTATGTCGTAGTACGTAGACTGTACAGCCGATCTGTACCGTGAGTTCCAATGTAACACATAGACACATCTGTAAAAGCCTAATTTGTTAGATTTTAGTTGTTACTACCACACAGACCCAACACCTCATGCACCGGTTCCCGCAGCACCTGCTGATTGTCACAAAGCCGGACGTTGCACACTGGTTTGTCGGGGCCAGCGAGAGAATCGCTGCCAAGCTAATCATCTCCGAGACGCACAACGATATCACCTGCGACAGCGAAATCATCCTGTTGAACAGCCCGACTGCTGCACACGCAATGTTCTCGTTAAACTATCTTGCAGATAATTCTGACCAGGGTGAGGCTGAAGCTTATTCTGAAGCGATAAGATTTTGTTCATTTCTCATCTTATATTCATGTTTGATATCTATATATTTCAGATCCGCCAACAAAGCGAAAACGTCCGGAGCCTCAGAAGCCCGGAGATGTCGATCTTAGCGATCTGCTAACAAGTTTCGCTAATCAATAGATCAAAGATGCTTTAAGAAAACGCTGTTTATTATTCAGAAAGGCTTTTTTATTCAGATTGTCATTACTAGTATTCAATAAGTTTTTTTATCTAATCGCGCTGGTCGCTATCATGAATCTTGACTACATACTCGTTAAAAGCGTTACCGTGACAAAATAGTCTCCCAATACTCACTAGTGACTTTTTAACGACTCAACCGACCCTTAATATCGGTAAAACTTGAGGTGACTGTTGAGTCCCAAGCGCATCACGTGAGCTGCAGAATTGTAAAAGAGTTCGTTCATAAAATTAGGATTCTATATTAATTAATTTTTTTATCAATCGTAAGTTTCATGCGATTTCAAAATTGTAAAAATGCATGGCACAGCTCGACTCGTTGGTTTTATGAATCTATTGTATCAATTCTGTTACCTTGATGCGTCCAAAAAGTTCTTAGCATTCAGTTTCAGCTTAATCGGGTTGACAGAGCGAAGGCAATCGATATATTTACTGAGGAACCTACGAAATTAGCAATACGATTTTAAACTCAACAAAGTGCAAAATTTAACGAGCAAACAGTTCAAACTGACAAGTTTCCGAACTTCAAAACACAGATCACCAATCGTGAAAATCTTCAGAGGAATCTTCATTCTGTCGAATGCACCTGTCATATCGCATCGGCAACTCCTCAGTCCTCAATCCACGCCGACCACATATCCCTAGGTTGTCGCTCTGATCAGCTGGGCCTTCTTGAACTTTAGGTACGTAAAATCTAATCTAAATCAAGTCTGGTGCTACGCTTCCACACTGCATTTTCAATACTGTGACGCAATTATAATTCAGTTATGATGCAATCTATTTCAGAATCAGAATTCAACCAGTCAGTTTTTTCTCTAGCATTCTTAAAATGCATTTCAAGTCGAAAAGTTTGCTTGACCTTTGCAAAAAAGCATGTTTTTCGAATATTTAATCACTTTAACATGGAGCAATTTCTTAGCCAAGATGCATGTACCGTCACGGGAAAATTTCTGATCGAACAGTGCAAGTTCGAAGAAAATCGGTCCAGCCATTTTTTCTCTAATCGATTGCGTACAAACAAACTTTTTCTGGAACTTTCGCCAGAGTCTTACAGGCTGTCCAAAATGATAATAAAGCAAAAAAACTGCAAAAAATTACCCTCAGAGGTAACAGGAGGTCGAATTGTTAATCTCCTATGTAACTAGTGTTAATTTGATCCAAGCAGTTTTGGAGAATTTTAAAAAAATGCTGACTCACGGTTTGCCACCCGCTTTTTGATTCGCTGTTGTTTTCTCATTGTTGATTACCACTAGCCGTGCATTCTTTACTTGTTTACCTATACTTATTTCTACTAATCTGCGTTGTCTTTATTCCGAAGGTAACTACAGCTGCTAATTTCAATTAGTTTTGATAGGATTATAATTTCTTCTCCATGGTGTGTTTTTGATAAATTGTTGAATTTTTAATTTAAGCTCTTCATTTCAATTTCCCCCCTAGGACCCCCCCCCCTCAGTCTCCGAATTTATCTACCTAATCTTCAATATACCTCCATGCCTGTATTGAAGTTTAGGTACATAAAATCAATCCCCATTAAGATTCTCCCCACCCTAAAACCGCCCATTCCCCATATCCCGGTGGTTGGCTTTAAGCTACAAAAAAATGAAGCTCAAATTTGAAATCAGCACCATTAAAAACCTCTATAGA
Source organism: Macrostomum lignano (assembly GCA_002269645.1). NCBI lineage: Eukaryota > Metazoa > Platyhelminthes > Macrostomidae > Macrostomum > Macrostomum lignano. Next base: position 458,673 of record NIVC01000085.1, on the reverse strand, counting down.
GACAAAATTATGATCCTATTGAAACTGCAACTATTTTATCTACCTAAAGTTCAAGAAGTTCCTTTGTTGCAAGCAGACTTTGTATCGGCGATTCTTCAGCTCTTAAACCATCTGAGGCTGGTTCCGCGTCTCAGCATCCGAATCTGGCTATGCTGCTTGCTGCTTTGTTCTTTTTTGCTCTTTAATCTATGGCTAAACCTTCACAGTAAATGATCGATTGCTTTTGCTCTGTCAACCCGATTAAGCTGAAACTTAAGCACTGAATTCATTACATATAGGCCCATGTTTGTGTAAATTTTCATAAAAATCGATTGAACAGATGCAGAGATAGGAGGGGTGTCTAAGAACTTTTTGGACGCATTAAGGTACAAATTTTGAATGCCTTGCGCCAGTTTACTTTGGTAGACTCTAGTAAAAAATGCTAGTTTCTTTTACAATAAAATCAACTAAGATAACACTTGCAAGCTAGTGGTTTCGTTATTTGAAGACACACGAGGTGTCAAAACATCACTTTTTATACTCGCTGTCTCTTTTTGAGAATTGTCTTGAAATTAACCAAACAGCCATGTTGAACGCATTTCAGCGTTATAACAAATCAATGAAAATTGAACTCTTAGAGCAGCCGAGCGAATATCACAGATTTCGCTACGAGACTGAAGTCTCCAATGGCAAACTGGGCGGCCTGCTGTACGGCAGGACAGGCAATAGGAGCCACGTGAGACTGCGGGTGTCCGGCATTGACCCGCTGCTGCACAAGAGCCTCATCATTATTGGCGCCACCATCAACTCGGACCTGCTTCCTCATCCCTACTTTATGGTTGGAGACAACTGCAGCAATGGGGCGTTTCAGCTCAAGAAGGATGTGGACTCGCTTAGTAACAAGTCGGAGTTCGAATTTGCGTAAGTTTTACAGTCTGCTCAAATTTATCGATTGTTCTTGTTAGGTTGGACTACCCTCCCAGATCCTCAGTTGCTGGGCCAGCCTCCCAGATCCTCAGTTGCTGGGCCAGCCTCCCAGATCCTCAGCTGCTGGGTCAGCCTCCCAGATCCTCAGTTGCTGGGCCAGCCTCCCAGATCCTCAGTTGCTGGGCCAGCCTCCCAGATCCTCAGTTGCTGGGCCAGCCTCCCAGATCCTCAGTTGCTTGACCAGCCTCCCAGATCCTCAGTTGCTGAGCCAGCCTCCCAGATCCTCAGTTGCTGGGCCAGCCTCCCAGATCCTCAGTTTCTGGCCCGGCCTCCCAGATCCTCAGTTGCTGAGTCAGCCTCCCAGATCCTCAGTTGCTGAGTCAGCCTCCCAGATTCTCAGTTGCTAAGCCAGCCTCCCAGATCCTCAGTTGCTGAGTCAGCCTCCCAGATCCTCAGTTGCTGAGCCAGCCTCCCAGATCCCCAGTTGCTGGGCCAGCCTCCCCGATCCTCATGCAGATGCTGAGTCAGCCTCCCAGATCCTCAGTTGCTGGGCCAGCCTCCCAGATCCGGAGTTGCTGGGCCAGCCTCCCAGATCCTCAGTTGCTGAGCCAGCCTCTTAGATCCTCAGTTGCTGGGCCAGCCTCCCAGATCCTCAGTTGCTGAGTCAGCCTCCCAGATCCTCAGTTGCTGAGTCAGCCTCCCAGATCCTCCGTTGCTGGGCCAGCCTCCCAGATCCTCAGTTGCTGGGCCAGCCTCCCAGATCCTCAGTTTCTGGCCCGGCCTCCCAGATCCTCAGTTGCTGAGTCAGCCTCCCAGATCCTCAGTTGCTGAGTCAGCCTCCCAGATCCTCAGTTGCTGAGCCAGCCTCCCAGATCCTCAGTTGCTGAGTCAGCCTCCCAGATCCTCAGTTGCTGGGCCAGCCTCCCAGATCCTCAGTTGCTGGGCCAGCCTCCCAGATCCGGAGTTGCTGAGTCAGCCTCCCAGATCCGGAGTTGCTCGTCCAGCCTCCCAGATCCTCTGTTGCTGGGCCAGCCTCCCAGATCCGGAGTTGCTGAGTCAGCCTCCCAGATCCGGAGTTGCTCGTCCAGCCTCTCAGATCCTCAGTTGCTGGGCCAGCCTCCCAGATCCTCAGTTGCTGGGCCAGCCTCCCAGATCCGGAGTTGCTCGTCCAGCCTCCCAGATCCTCTGTTGCTGGGCCAGCCTCCCAGATTCCCAGTTGCAGGGCCAGCCTCCCAGATCCCCAGTTGCTAATCCCATTCGCTGCCATCTCCCCAGCCTAGAGAAAGTGTCGCTGGTCTGCGTATCAACCAAAGGCGCCAAGCTGCAGGAGGCAATCGAAAACCGGAAGAAGATCAACTTCAATCCGTTCAACAGTGAGTTGCGGCTCTTCTCATTTGTGTTGCTCCTGTTTGGGCTTCTCATAAATATCAATTAAAAAACGCTGTACACCCTGTGTGAGCGTGTGCCTGCTTCTGAGTCATGCTTGTCGCTTTGATTTAACCTGATTCAGTCAACTTTTTCCCACAGAAAACATGGATGAAGCCAGGTACAATTCTCGGAATTTGAAGTCAATACGATTGGTCTTCCAGGTGTTTTATACTGATTATAATGACCAGCACCAGCCTACCAATGCCATTGTGACCTCTGATGTCATCACCGATTCTAGTGAGTTCTTAATATCGTTTCTGTTCTGAGATTGTAAAACAATTAGTGCTTTATGAATTGCATGCATCGTTTTTGTTTTTATTTTCAACAAACATTTTAGGACAGCAAGTTAAACTTGGCATTTTTGATATTCATCCAAACCAAGCCACAGTCAGTGGCTGCCACGATATTTGGGTGTACTTTGACGATCCGCTGCCGCGTAAGATCCTGTCGTGCTTCTTTGACACCCTATTGTAGCATCCGATATCCTCCTGACACCCTATTGTAGCATCTGACATCCTCCTGACACCCTATTGTAGCATCTGATATCCTCCTGACACCCTATTGTAGCATCTGACATCCTCCTGACACCCTATTGTAGCATCTGATATCCTCCTGACACCCTATTGTAGCATCTGACATCCTCCTGACACCCTATTGTAGCATCTGATATCCTCCTGACACCCTATTGTAGCATCTGACATCCTCCTGACATCCTATTGTAGCTCCTGACATCCTCCTTGTAATGACTCAGAAGTCAGTCTCAATTTTGAAGTGCGAAAACGCTTGGCCCTCGAAGTAGGGCGAGAGCGCCGATATATATTTTTTGGCTTTAGGTCTCGACCAATCACGTGCGGCCGAGTAGGCATAACAGGCATAAAAAGGGGGAGGAAAGCCGGGGGTACAGTGTACACAAACTAAGTACAGTGCGTGAGCACCCCACACTGCTAGGCACCCCGTTTAGCAAAAACAAGCGAGTGCAGGGCTGCGGCATGACAATTCTCCCCGAGTGGAATAAAAATAATAGGGATTTGGACTAAAAAAAGGAATATTGGAGGCAACATGATTGCCAGAAATAAATAGCGAAGCGCGCACGAAAGTTCGCAAAGAAATCAAACAGTCAGTTAGCGCATGCGCAAATCAGCTTCTTTATAGTTCTTGTCTCCGCCTTTGGCCTGGCGCGGGTGCGGCCGAGCCGCGATCGGCGACTCCACCTCGTCCGAGCTGCCTGGGATGACACCCTATTGTAGCTCCTGACATCCTTCTGACACCCTATTGTAGCATCTGACATCCTTCTGACACCCTATTGTAGCATCTGACATCCTTCTGACACCCTATTGTAGCATCTGACATCCTTCTGACACCCTATTGTAGCATCTGACACCTCACTGTCCCTCCTGATACCCCAGTCTCTCCTGACACCTCTCCTGACGCCTGTGGCATAGACCTGTCCTGACACCCAATGCCTCCTCTTGAGTTAAACACTGGCATGCTCGTAGACTGTCTATCTGGTACATCAAACCAAACAATAATTTCCAGATGCAGATATTTCATCTTTTAAAGCTGAACTTCAGGCTGGACCTCATGGCAGCTGCCCTTGCGGTGTTAAAGTGGCCAAGAAGGTAAACATATTTTTCTGGATTTATCGCATATACATGTATCGGGTGGAACTTTTTCGAAGCGTTCACTTCACGTATTCTATACTTATTTACATTTTCCGCAGCATTTGTTGATAATTTCGAAGCCCGACGCTACCAACTACTTAACAAATCTTAACGAGCGAAACAAATGCGATTTGGTGATCACAGACACTCGGAATGGGATGGCGGATCAAAGGGATCTTATACTGCTCAATGCTCAGCAGGACAATGACCCTATGCATCTGTTTTTGACTGGTTAGTGCTCGGCAGTTTATCTTGGGGCTTTTGATTTTGTAGTCTTTAGGCCTTTTGATTTAGAGTTATAGCTTTGAGGTCATTGGTTTGGGGTCATGGCTTTGAGGTCATTGGTTTGGGGTTATGGATTTGAGGTCATTGGTTTGGGGTTATGGATTTGAGGTCATTGGTTTGGGGTTATGGATTTGAGGTCATTGGTTTGGGGTCATGGCTTTGAGGTCATTGGTTTGGGGTTATGGATTTGAGGTCATTGGTTTGGGGTTATGGATTTGAGGTCATTGGTTTGGGGTTATGGATTTGAGGTCATTGGTTTGGGGTCATGGCTTTGAGGTCATTGGTTTGGGGTTATGGATTTGAGGTCATTGGTTTGGGGTCATGGCTTTGAGGTCATTGATTTAGGAATCATGGCTTTGAGGTCATTGGTTTAGGGTTATGGATTTGAGGTCATTGGTTTAGGGATCATGGGTTTGAGGTCATTGGTTTAGGGATCATGGGTTTGAGGTCATTGGTTTAGGGATCATGGCTTTGAGGTCATTGGTTTGGGGTTATGGATTTGAGGTCATTGGTTTGGGGTCATGGCTTTGAGGTCATTGATTTAGGGATCATGGCTTTGAGGTCATTGGTTTGGGGTCATGGCTTTGAGGTCATTGGTTTGGAGTCATGGCTTTGAGGTCATTGATTTAGGGATCATGGCTTTGAGGTCATTGGTTTAGGGATCATGGCTTTGAGGTCATTGGTTTGGGGTCATGGCTTTGAGGTCATTGGTTTAGGGATCATGGCTTTGAGGTCATTGGTTTAGGGATCATGGCTTTGAGGTCATTGGTTTGGGGTCATGGCTTTGAGGTCATTGGTTTGGAGTCATGGCTTTGAGGTCATTGGTTTAGGGATCATGGCTTTGAGGTCATTGGTTTAGGGATCATGGCTTTGAGGTCATTGGTTTAGGGATCATGGCTTTGAGGTCATTGGTTTAGGGATCATGGCTTTGAGGTCATTGGTTTAGGGATCATGGGTTTGAGGTCATTGGTTTAGGGATCATGGCTTTGAGGTCATTGGTTTAGGGATCATGGCTTTGAGGTCATTGGTTTAGGGATCATGGCTTTGAGGTCATTGGTTTAGGGATCATGGCTTTGAGGTCATTGGTTTAGGGTTATGGCTTTGAGGTCACTGGTTTAGAGTCATGGCTTTGAGGTCATTGGTTTGGGGTTATGGTTTGAGGTCATTGGTTTGGATTCATGGATTTGATTTCAGGTCCTTATATTGTAAAATTAAGGTCACGTGTTTTGCTTCATAACTTTGGAATCATGGATTTTGGTCATAGTTTGGGTTCATTCAATTTGGTCATTGGTTTGTGCTCATCTGATTAGGGTCATTCATAACGTTGAGAAGGTCATAGGTTTGTGGTTGCAGGCTTCAAAAGGAAGTTAATGGTCATCTTTATCCTTTCAGAAGCTCCGCAGAAGCGCAAACGAGCCACTCCCAGCCAGAAACCCGTGGTGAATATGGACGAGTTTTTGCAAATAGTATAACTCACTACTTACAGTAGTTTACTCAATCTGCGTGTCAGCTGGAATTACAATTATTAACTTTATAGATATTCCGGCTGCTCATTGAGCTGTCCATTATATTGTTTCTAAATCCGAAACATTAAGTCGATTCTACCAATATGTAGTGAATTTCGTTTGTTAGAATCCCCGCTTCATATTGTGGCATCTGTTTACTTCTTTTTAAATATACGAGTAATCAAGTGCATTTGAACTTCATTAATGCTTGCTTGAAAGAAACCCCTTTTACTGTAACTTGAATCAATTGGTCAACGCAATCATCAACGCTGCTCGATAATGAAACATTCATTTTTTGGACAAACTATACTCTCGTAAATAAGGTCATTTTTGTTTAAACAGGAAAATTTTTATTGTCATGCTTAACCCACTACTAACAGGAGTCAATTAAGTTATGTTTGCTGTTATAATCTTTTTAAAAAAGTACATATAAACATTTTAACCTACTTTTAGTCAACAGTTGGCTGGCTGTTAAATTGTATTTTTTATTTTTTTGTTCGAATTAATTAGCTTCATTAAAAGGCAATCATTTTGACAAATGAGGGATCGTGACCTTAACATAGGTGATCCTGACCTCAACATGAGGCTTCATGACCTCAACATGATAGATCATGACCTCAGCATTAAGATCATGAACTCAGCATTAAGAATCATGACCTCAACATGAAGAATCATGACCTCAACATTAAGAATCATGACCTCAACATGAAGAATCATGACCTCAACATGAAGAATCATGACCTCAACATGAATCATGACCTCAACATTAAGAATCATGACCTCAACATTAAGGATCATGACCTCAACATTGAAGAATCATGACCCCTCAACATTAGGAATCATGACCTCAACATTAAGAATCGTGACCTCAACATTCAGAATCATGACCTCAACATTCAGAATCATGACCTCAGCATGAAAGGTCATGACCTCAGATGGAGCGCTATCACATCAGACAGAATCTATCCCATTCCACTTCAGCAACATGTCGGCAGAGCAGCAGCAGCCCTGTGACTGGCCGTCAATCTCTGTACTGGAGCAGCCGGCCAGTCATCACAGATTTCGCTACGAATCTGAGGCTCCGGGCAGCCGTCTGGGCGGCCTGCTCTATGGCCGGTCTGGTGGAAAATCCAGCTGTGTCCGACTGCGGATTACTGGCCTGGATCCCGACAGGCATAAAGAGATTGTCGTTCTAGGTGGCACAGTGAATCCGGAGCTCTATCCGCACCCTTACTACATGGCTGGGGATAACTGCGAACCAAACGGCCTGTTTTGTTATCGACGCCCTGTTACGGCGACTGAGATGACTGTCAGGTTTGTTGTAATTGGTTTTGAATTTTAGTGCGCCGATATGTATCGAAAGTTTATAAATTATTTTTAACATCACCGATATATATTGAAAATTTCAATTGAAAGTCTCAAATAGATTCTAAACCCCAACCGATATGTATCGAAAGTTTCTTAATTTGATTTTAATCCTCAACCAATATGTATCGAAAGTTTATTAATTTGATTTTTAACCTCAACCGATATGTATCGAAAGTTTATTAATTAGATTTTAAACCTCAACCGATATGTATCGAAAGTTTATTAAGTTGATTTTTAACCTCAACCGATATGTATCGAAAGTTTATTAATTTAATTTTTAACCTCAACCGATATGTATCGAAAGTTTATTAATTAGATTTTAAACCTCAACCGATATGTATCGAAAGTTTATTAATTTGATTTTTAACCTCAACCGATATGTATCGAAAGTTAATCAATCTTAATTAGATTTTAAACCTCAACCGATATGTATCGAAAGATTATTAATTAGATTTTAAACCTCAACCGATATGTATCGAAAGATTATTAATTAGATTTTAAACCTCAACCGATATGTATCGAAAGTTTATTAATTTGATTTTTAACCTCAACCGATATGTATCGAAAGTTTATAAATTATTTTTAACATCACCGATATATATTGAAAATTTCAATTGAAAGTCTCAAATAGATTCTAAACCCCAACCGATATGTATCGAAAGTTTCTTAATTTGATTTTAATCCTCAACCAATATGTATCGAAAGTTTATTAATTTGATTTTTAACCTCAACCGATATGTATCGAAAGTTTATTAATTTGATTTTTAACCTCAACCGATATGTATCGAAAGTTTATTAATTTGATTTTTAACCTCAACCGATATGTATCGAAAGTTAATCAATCTTAATTAGATTTTAAACCTCAACCGATATGTATCGAAAGATTATTAATTAGATTTTAAACCTCAACCGATATGTATCGAAAGTTTATTAATTTGATTTTTAACCTCAACCGATATGTATCGAAAGTTTATTAATTAGATTTTAAACCTCAACCGATATGTATCGAAAGTTTATTAATTTGATTTTTAACCTCAACCGATATGTATCGAAAGTTTATCAATCTTAATTAGATTTTAAACTTCAACCGATATGTATCGAAAGTTTATTAATTAGATTTTAAACTTTAACCGATATGTATCAAAAGTTTATTAATTAGATTTTAAACCTCCCGGTTGAAAAAAATACTGGATTAGCCCATTGAAATTGGCCCGCTCATCGGCCACTTCGTGTCAGAAAAGCCCGCTCTAAAAGCCCGCTCATTTTTCCAAATCAACGAGTCTCTCAAATCGGCCCGTTCCACGGCCCGCTTTTGGGCCCGCTGGCTGGCCCGCTGGTTGGCCCGTTCTAAACCGGCCCGCTGGCTGGCCCGTTGTTTGGCCCGGTGGCTGGCCCGTTGGTTGGCCCGCTCACTGGCCCACTCATTGACCCGTTCTAAACCGGCCTACTGGCTGGCCCGCTGATTGGCCCCCTCATTGGCCCGTTCTAAACCGGCCCGCTGGTTGGCCCGTTGGTTGGCCCGCTGATTGGCCCGTTCTTAACCGGCCCGCTGGTTGGCCCGTTGGTTGGCCCGCTCATTGGCCCACTCATTGACCCGTTGTAAACCGGCCTGCTGGCTGGCCCGCTCATTGGCCCGTTCTAAACCGGCCTACTGGCTGGCCCGCTGATTGGCCCCCTCATTGGCCCGTTCTAAACCGGCCCGCTGGTTGGCCCGTTGGTTGGCCCGCTGATTGGCCCGTTCTTAACCGGCCCGCTGGTTGGCCCGTTGGTTGGCCCGCTCATTGGCCCACTCATTGACCCGTTGTAAACCGGCCTGCTGGCTGGCCCGCTCATTGGCCCGTTCTAAACCAGCCCGCTCATTGGCCCGTTCTAAACCGGCCCGCTCATTGGCCCGTTCTAAACCGGCCCGCTGGTTGGCCCGTTGGTTGGCCCGCTGGCTGGCCCGCTCACTGGCCCGTTCTAAACCGGCCCGCTGGTTGGCCCGTTGGTTGGCCCGCTGGCTGGCCCGCTCACTGGCCCGTTCTAAACCGGCCCGCTGGCTGGCCCGTTGTTTGGCCCGCTGGCTGGCCCGTTGGTTGGCCCGCTCACTGGCCCACTCATTGACCCGTTTTAAACCGGCCTGCTGGCTGGCCCGCTCATTGGCCCGTTCTAAACCAGCCCGCTGGCTGGCCCGTTGGTTGGCCCGCTGGTTGGCCCGTTCTAAACCGGCCCGCTGGTTGGCCCGTTGGTTGGCCCGCTGGTTGGCCCGCTCACTGGCCCACTCATTGACCCGTTGTAAACCGGCCTGCTGGCTGGCCCGCTCATTGGCCCGTTCTAAACCGGCCCGCTGGCTGTCCTGTTGGTTGGCCCGCTGGTTGGCCCGTTCTAAACCGGCCCTCTGGTTGGCCCGCTGAACGAACAAAAAAAATAAGTAAAGAAGCAAAATAAGCATGAGATTTCTAAGTCAGACCGATGAGCCGTACAATTAGCTTTTTTATAAAAACCGGGAATATACTTCATCGGATCTGGTAAAAACAAAGAGATGTTAAGGTTAAAATTGAATACTAGTATTTTTTCATGGTGGCACGAATAGCTAAAAGAGCTAATATAGCTAATAGAGCTATCTGAGCTAAAAGAGCTAATATATAAAAGAGCAACCCTAGCCTCAGAGTCTATTCTCAACCCAAAGTAATGTTTGTCAGCATAGTGAAAAATTGTCACCACAATCGAGGCCTAGTCTCTACTACTCGCTTTCCTCTTCATTTTCTGCGCAGGCGCCACTTTTCGCAGACGAACTCTCCCGATCCCGTACGGTCCTGGCTGTACGGCGGAAGACCTCGCCGAGTTCGGCGTCTGTGAATAGTTTTTTGTCCTCCTCTGAGACCAGTTTACTGGCCAGGTAGGACCGTATGGCCGCCTTCTTGGAGCTATCCAGCTCAACCCGGTTGGCCGCTTTCTCTCCTTTCACCTGTCGACCAGCCCAAGATGCGGTTCGCAGGTCTTGCTCAGGGCACACAGCAAGTATGACTAGCCGAATGGCTCGTCTGCGAATCTTGTTATTGTTTGCGGCTTTTCGCATTTCAACTGCTGCGGCTTCCAATTTTGTCAGGGCCAACGGACAAACCGTGACACCGGGAAATGCAGCTATCAGCGGCACACGTTTCGACGACTGGTTGCCCATCATGGAGGTCGATATATTTGCGATTGCCGTCGCAATGGCGTGGCTCACAAATCCACTGGTAAGCTGCGATGACGTCGAGCCACTTGGCTCGGCATCGATGCCGATATCGGCAGCAGCTGATGACGACTCTCCGGGTGCAGTACTCGAACCAGCGACCAACGTTTCGTAGTCACTAATAGAGCGCACCAGACTTTCGAGGTGGCTGCATGATTCTGTAGTTCTACGTGCCACCTCGTTGGCCGACCGCGCCTGCGCCGTGACGAACCGTAGCGTCTCAAGTATCTGAGAATTCGCATGCATGGAACTTGCAAGACGGGTGTCATACTTTTGCAGCACGTCATCTTTCTGTGCCAGTTCCTGTTTCAGCTGCTCATTCTCAGACCGAATGGCCTCATTCTCAATCTTCAGGTTGGCTGCATCAGTTTCAGCAGCCCCCCGCTTGTCCGTCTCTTCTCGATTTGCCTCACGTAGGTCACGACATTCGATGTCGAGGTTCCGGCAGCGCGGGCATCCGGCATCAGGGTGATTTATAACGGGTTGCACGCGCCTATAGGCGCCTGCAGAGCCCGACCCCATTAAAGTTGCCGATTTGGCCAGGTTGTCCCGGGCAGCGTAGGCGGACTTCCTATCCGGAAAAGGCCCGGCTGTCAGGAAAGCGTCGAAAGTTTTTGCACTCGGGCTATGGCCAGTCCGTACTTGTACTTTAACGCCGACTGTTCGTGTTACGGGGTCCGGGTCGACGATGCACTTTTGGTCGATGGCCATAACTTTGCCGGTGTTAGTGTACGTGAGCACCCACCAAATAGCTTTGTGGATGACCATGACACGGGGCGCCTTAGCCTTTGGTGGTCCACCGGCCCTATTGCGATGCCGCATCTCCTTTCTCGACTCTAGATCTGGCTCGCTCGATGAGTCAGATAGAGATTCGCGATGCCGATGCCTATCGGCATTGGCTTCGGCTTTCCGTTTTGTAGTAGAGCCGGTCGGCTCCGCGGACACGGCCGTGCTCATATCGGAGCCGATTAGCGCCGTTGAAGTGGCGTCGTGGGCTTTAGGGAGCGTCGTGGGCTCATCTCTGCCGTCGCCATTCAGCTCAGCAGGATTTTCCTGGACGTCAGCAGCTGCAGTTGTTAGGCCAGTATTGGCATCTTTATCTTTCCGCTTCTCTTTTTCGGCCCGATTCTCGTGATCCCTCTTCTTCTTATTCATTCTATCTGTCTTCTTTCCGTCTCCCATTATTCTGCAATGGAGCGGGAAAGGTTTCTTTCTAAATGCGGTTTCATATGACATGCGTCATATGACGCAAGCATGCGTCAGTGTCATGCTAATGAAAGTAAGGAAGGATATTGAATTCCATAACGAAAAATGCAACGCCTGTGCATCTTCTATGTGCAATCGACGCTGACAAGTCGACGCAAGTATACTTTAGCTATGAGACGTTGATGGCATGGAAGCTGGCAAGCTACTGCTGGGAGAAGCGCTACTATAGTAGTACTCGCTACACTACTCATGACATTGAGCCGGCTGGCTCGACTAGAAGTATTTATATAAATAGATCTAGATCTAATAGAGTAGTTACAGTACAATATTGTCAATTATTTAACAGTGACGTACAGCCTATGCTGCCTACAGCTTCTTATCCCGTGTGTTAGACGGCCCGGCGCTAGCACCCGTCAGTGGACGCATGCGCCTCTTGCCATGATGGCGGAGAAGTTAACTCCTCTAGGGCTCAGGTCGTTCGACATGTCTGAAAAGCAAGTATATGTCGTCTGTTATGCACACGCAAGTTTGTCCGACACACATCTGAGCTTGGAGAATCAATACCATGCTGCTGGGCTGTGCAGTGGGAAATTGTTAACTATTTATTACTATTACGTTACTAGTAAGTAGAGACGCTTGACAAACTTGATTAGTGAACGAACGATGATTGACCTGATTGGCCTGTATACGCCACAAATCGTATATATATATGTATATATGAGCAAAGTAAGCAATATAAACTAAATAAGCAGTGCGAAAGCAATATAATCAATACAAAGGCAATGTAAGCAATATAAGCAGTATTAGCAATATGAGCAATATAAGCAATATGAGCAAAACACAGTTGAAGGCATGCTGGAAAAGAGCAATTATGGCATATCCCGTCCCCTTTGAAATCGAGCCGACTGGCTCGATTTCAAAGGGCCAATTTGTCCAATTTCTCCAAATTGCCGTGCTCTTTCTAAAACGTGGCGGTCTTTGTACGGTTTAAGCGGAATCTAATCAGATTCAATAAACTCTATATTCTGTTATACTCTCTTAATTGTGGTGGGCAGAAACGACTAGTGATTGAAGCTGCGGCTAACTACACGTTCCGGAATTACTAACGTGGCCTACATTAATTACTTAAACCGCACATAGGCCGCCCACGTCCCTACAATGGCGACGGCCAGAGTCATGTATAGGACATTCGATTTATGTCCTAAGTACACCAGCCGGTACTCCTGGGCAGCTCGACCGCGTCGCCTTGACTTTTTCAGCACCTTGACCCGATTTTGCACCGGTGGCGTGACACCGGCGGATCCGGCGTGCTCATTAACGGTGCTCACGGCTCGGTCGAAGATGGCCTGGGCGTCGAGCGACAACTCGGTCTTCGCGCCAGCCGGCGCGTCTACGATTCCGCTGTCTCTGAGGTGCGAATACAACGTGCGGACTGCATTAGTCCAGCACGTTGTTTCGCATCCCCGGGACCACAGAAAGATAAAGACACAAACTAGTGTCAAGATGGCATTGCGCATGCTGTCCGAAAATAGTATGCTGTGTTCAGACTCATACTGCCGTAGTTTGTAAGAAGCAGCAGTCATGAACGTCTGCATATCTGTATGCCAGCAGTATGGCCAGTTTTTTCCATTCGCGTACAGCTCACTGCACCGACCGCAAATGCCAGAGTAATTTCCCGTCGCGCCGAGGGTGCCTTCGGCCTGCTGAGCGGAATCGCTCAGAGGCTCGTTGTACAACGACATGTCGCGAAGCTGTTTGACTACTCCTGTGGCAGCAGACGCAGCTGGGGCACAGGTCGAGCCGGTTGGCTCGACACGACCCGTCGCGCCGAGGGTGCCTTCGGCCTGCTGAGCGGAATCGCTCAGAGGCTCGTTGTACAACGACATGTCGCGAAGCTGTTTGACTACTCCTGTGGCAGCAGACGCAGCTGGGACACAGGTCGAGCCGACTGGCTCAACTGTAGCTCCGGCGTCGTCACTACAGTCGTCGTCCCAGTTGCTGCAGGCGCGCGATTTAACTAGCCGTTGCTGCTCGGCATGGGCTGCGTGGATGTCATCCTCACAGTCGTCGCAGTGAGAGGAGCGATAAAAAAAACAATAGTCGGCGAACGCGAAGTATTCCCGCGAATTGCATTTGGGGCATGGTTGCTGGTCCGGCATTTTGATGTCTTAATCTTAATTTGTTTATTTGTTTCTTTTGCCGGTACTTCTTTGTCAGTGGGTCGACTGAAATTAATGCGAAGTAGGTGCACGATTATTGGAACAAAAGGACAGCTGCGTACCGGTTGTAACCTACTATATTGTCAGGTAGAAATAAAGGCGTAAAGTAAGGCAACATATGGATATAGACGTCATGTGACCGACGTTTGTTACTAAATATAAATATAATTTCCTATGATACCACATAGCAATGTGCAGTAGTAAGCAGTATAAGCAATATATATATTATATAAAAAAGCAATAAAAGCAAAACACAGTTGAAGAAGGCATGCTGGAAAAGAGCAATTATGGCATATCCCGTCCCGTTTGAGCGAGGGTGTCCTCTAGCCCTCACCCCTTGTTGTAAACTGTAGTCATAAGTTTTGAATGAACAGGTGACATTTCTACTCAATTTAAAAAGCTTTAGAACTTTCGAATGTTTACTTACTATAGTGATGTGAGTTCTAAGAAATTATATTGTTTTACCAGAAAGCCTGTGCAACGATTTTTCCTTCTTATTGGGACACCCTACGTACAATGAGTACATACAATTCTCACGCTGCGTAAGAAAACTGAATATGGGGGAGGAATGCTACGTAGCGGTCGTTCACACAACACGTAGCGAGTACGTCGTTAGCAGGGATTTCGAAGTAGTATTTGTCAACTGCGCAAAATGGATTGGCACGCAGGCGCCGAACGTGTGCGACTGAGCATCCGCCGTGGTCCGGTTCGCCAGTCAAGCGGTACAACGGATGATTGTCCTCGTGCGGCTCCACAGTCAGAAGGCGGCGTAGGCGAACCCATGCGCAATTGTCCCGGAGTTGAATTTCCTCAATTCTTGCGAATTCAAACGGCTGACGACAGTTAGGGATGAGGACAGTAACAAAGCACGAGGCGGCGCGCTGGTGGATCAGGCGAGGCAAGAATATTTCAATGCGTAGCCCGCTGGTCAGTACTGCTTTGCCATACCGTGTGTCACCGCCCGCCAATTGGCGGCGAATAGGATTGCGCAGTCGCACACCATCCGGCAGTCGAACCTCACCATTTAGTGGTCCCTCGCTGAAGATGTTGGGGAGTTGCAATTCGGCCATCATTTGCCTTCGCGCCAATTGGCGCTGTAGGAGGCCGGCAACTTCGGTGTCAACATTCCTGGAGCCGTGAATTTTGGTGCGAAGATTCGCATGCGACGACTCAAACAAGCCCGCAGACATCCTCCACATTGGCCCGTATAAAGTTACGTACGATACAAAGTGCTCACAAACTTGGTGTGCATTGTACGTAAGGGCCATGTTGGAGTACATCTGAGGCAGCTGACTGTAAAAGTAGTGCAGAAGCCGGCTGGCTTTTATCACTTCCATTAGAGGCGCTCCATCCAATGTAAGCCAGAACATGGCCGTGGACAGTAGCTGAAGGTGCCAGTAGTAGCGGTCGGGCAGGATGCCTTCCATCACCATAGGGCCGTAGACGATTAACCATGCCTCAAGTTCGTGGCCCCGAAACATGCCGAGTTCATGGAAACTTCGGGGAGCACGTTGATGAGACAGGGGTACGTGAATCCGCGAAGAGGCAAGGTCCACATCTGCACGTCGCGAAACTAGATTGGGGTTATGCGCGTGGTACATGTCTGGTTTCTTAGGATGAAACAGCTGTTTCAAAATCCAGTGAACGAGTCCAAGATAGCACTGATGAAGCAGACACGGTGGACACCCATGCATGTAGTCGAAACCGTTTAACTGGTCCAACACTGACACGCACATAACGCCCAGATAGTTGTCCTTGCCGACCGGGATGTTGTGCGCCAGTAGGCGCGTGTCTCGCAAGCTACGAGCGTGCGGTGTAATACAACCGACTGCGGTTGCCAGCGCAACCGCCTCTTCTTTGCCACTGACTGGGTACCGATTGGCACCCAATGATCTCTGCGTCTTCACATAGCAGTTGTCGCAGCCGAACTCTGCATTGTGACGCTTTAGACCGACAACCTCAGCTCTCTGTGGGGCATCCAAGACGAATAGGTACGGGTGCAGTCGAAGAAGACCAGGCGCGTCGCCTTCAGTGCCACCACCTGTGCTGTAGGTGATCCCGATAGACCGGAGCTCATTCAGCTCTCTAACAAGGCCGGGAAGGAAGGTGGATGTCTTGACTTTCGACTTTGCAGCCCAGAAACCACATACGACGATGAAACGCGATTTCATTGCTTCGTGTACTTCGTTGATACTCAAGTACACTGGGCACATTTCCATCAGCGCGTCTGCAAATACTGGAAAGCCGTCGATGTTCACAGTATACGACAGATCTTGCTTCAAGTGTAGCCGAACTGAACGCTTGAAATGCCGATACTCGTCGCAACTGGATACTGAGACAAAATTACGATCTTCAGATGACAAATCGACAGGGAAAGTTACGCTCTGTAGAAGCCGGCACTGTTCAATTAACTGTCTGATTTGCAATTTAAAGTCGGTGGTATAAAACTTGGATACGCCGGCCGGCGACAGTTCCTTGTTACAATAAGTGCAATTTTCACGGTTCTGAGCCTGTGCTGACGTGACCTCAGCACTACAGGAGGAACAGAACAGTCGGGGTGACGATGTAAAGTCGTTCGCGAATGCCTGGACTGTTTTCCGTAGTAAATATACACTACCAGGCAGGTTGCTACCGACTGGCACAGCTGCATGGAAGAGGCGAAGCAGGTCAGCTATGCCTTTCCTTGGCAGAGACTGGCGCTCGCTGAACAAATGCACATAGGCCGCAAACGAATCGTAGGTCAACGGAGAGTCTAGGAAAAGTGCGGCTCCATTTCTCATACGCGGCTGCATATCCATAGCTTCTGGGTTATGGGTGGCTCCATTGCCAACACACGGTACATCCTCATCCTCTGGTGGGCGGTCATCTTCAGTGAAGTCCTCACAATCGTCGCACTGCTCGATGGCGTCAAACGCCATTGGAGCGCCACTCCAATAGTCGTCATCTGGAGCTTCTTCGCCTGGTTCCTCAACGATAGATCTAGAAGATACGTCCTCATCGTCGTTGTCTGAATACTGCGAGCCGGTAGGCTCGACGACCATGGGAGTCTGGACGCCACTGCTACATCCACCTGTTGCCAATGCTGGCTGCCAGCTGCTGCCAACACTGGCTACACTGTTGCTTGTTTGCGCGTCATGAGTGGTTGGTACGTCATGAGTGGTCCGAGTTGCAGTTAGTAAATGGCTCACTGAAGCTTCTGCTCGTGTCGGACGGGCTGTCGCCGCAACTGTCTGTCTGAGTGATTCTTTGAGTCGACTGAAGCGCCGTGCGATGGCAACTGACTTCTTGTCGAGCTCTTTTAGTCGTTCAAGTGACTGAAAATGAAGAAATTGAATACCTGTGTGACTAGGAGAGAATCCGTACTAAAATTGTTAATTAACAAATACCATCATTCTACTATCAGTTTGAATCAGTTTGCTATCTTAGCCCAAGAGCCAACAAAGGGCGAAGCAATGGTTTCACACTAAACTGGGTGATATCTGAAGTACATACGTCACAACTTAGCGCGATATACAAATTGCTGTGGGCGTATAAGGCGATAAAAATAAATAAAATTGACACACTCATTGTACATGTCATCATGAAATTTGTGTATGCACAGTTTATTGGACAGCATTAGTGCTCTACAAATCAAATAATTGCCCGAGCGCCAAGACACCGCAAAAGTTTACACGTACAAGTTTATACACCATTTGATAAGATTATTACGTTCACAACAAGTCAGCGGGCCGGTTTAGAACGGGCCAGTGAGCGGGCCAACCAGCGGGCCGTGCAGCGGGCCGGTTTAGAACGGACCATTGAGCGGGCCAACCAGCGGGCCAACCAGCGGGCCGGTTTAGAACGGGCCAACCAGCGGGCCAACCAGAGGGCCAACCAGCGGGCCGGTTTAGAACGGACCATTGAGCGGGCCAACCAGCGGGCCAACCAGCGGGCCGGTTTAGAACGGGCCAACCAGCGGGCCAACCAGAGGGCCAACCAGCGGGCCGGTTTACAACGGGTCAATGAGTGAGCCAATGAGCGGGCCAACCAACGGGCCAACCAGCGGGCCGGTTAAGAACGGGCCAATCAGCGGGCCAACCAGCGGGCCGTGCAGCGGGCCGGTTTAGAACGGACCATTGAGCGGGCCAACCAGCGGGCCAACCAGCGGGCCAACCAGCGGGCCGGTTTACAACGGGCCAGTGAGCGGGCCAACTAGTGGGCCGAGCAGCTGGCCGGTTTAGAACGGACCATTGAGCGGGCCAACCAGCGGGCCAACCAGCGGGCCGGTTTAGAACGGGCCAGTGAGCGGGCCAACTAGTGGGCCGAGCAGCTGGCCGGTTTAGAACGGACCATTGAGCGGGCCAACCAGCGGGCCGGTTTAGAACGGGCCAACCAGCGGGCCAGTGAGCGGGCCAACTAGTGGGCCGAGCAGCTGGCCGGTTTAGAACGGGCCATTGAGCGGGCCAACCAACGGGCCAACCAGCGGGCCGGTTTAGAACGGGCCATTGAGCGGGCCAACCAACGGGCCAACCAGCGGGCCGGTTTAGAACGGGCCAACCAGCGGGCCAACCAGTGGGCCGCGCAGTGGGCCGCGCAGCGGGCCGGTTTAGAACGGGCCAGTGAGCGGGCCAACCAGCGGGCTAATCAGCGGGCCGATCTGCGGATCGGTTTCGAGCGGGCCATTAGCGGGCTAATCAGCGGGCTTCAGAGCAGGCCGGGTTTCAGCGGGCCAATTTGTTGTAAAAGGCCTGTAATACGGGCCGATTCGCTTCGGCCCGCTAATGGCCCGCTCAAAAGCCCACTGAGGCCCGCTAAGTTTTTCAACCGGGCCTCAACCGATATGTATCGAAAGTTTATTAATTAGATTTTAAACCTCAACCGATATGTATCGAAAGTTTCTTAATTTGATTTTAATCCTCAACCAATATGTATCGAAAGTTAATTAATCTTAATTAGATTTTAAACCTCAACCGATATGTATCGAAAGATTATTAATTAGATTTTAAACCTCAACCGATATGTATCGAAAGTTTATTAATTTGATTTTTAACCTCAACCGATATGTATCGAAAGTTTATTAATTAGATTTTAAACCTCAACCGATATGTATCGAAAGTTTATTAATTTGATTTTTAACCTCAACCGATATGTATCGAAAGTTAATCAATCTTAATTAGATTTTAAACTTCAACCGATATGTATCGAAAGTTTATTAATTAGATTTTAAACTTTAACCGATATGTATCAAAAGTTTATTAATTAGATTTTAAACCTCAACCGATATGTATCGAAAGTTTATTAATTAGATTTTAAACCTCAACCGATATGTATCGAAAGTTTATTAATTTGATTTTTAACCTCAACCGATATGTATCAAAGGTTAATCAATTAATTTTTTAACCTTACCGATATGTATCGAAAATTTATCAATTAAAGATTTTAAACCTCAACCGATATGTATCGAAATATATAACACTTGATAATTTTCATTATAAATTTCAGTTTAGAAAAGGTTTCGCTAATTTGCGTTGGCAAACTTGGCGCAAAATTGGCTGCCGCAATTAGGAAACGCAACGAACTCGGCTTCAATCCATATGGAAGTGAGTTGCATTGAGTTCATTTAGCTCCTGAAACGTGCAACAAAAGCGACCGGGTGTCACCGAAGGGCATGTGGGGTTGCCCAGTGGTCTGATGTACCAGCGGCCCAGGCTCGATTCCAAAGTGCAGTCGCATTGATCTGGGGACTGAATTGGAATCTCGGCTTGGCTCTGCTCGTGCAATTAACTCCCAGCTTGAGGGCCAACCCAAGGCACAGTGAAGTGTACATGCCATAAACCATAAATAAAGTTTTAGGGCCACTAAACTCGGGGCTAAGGTCATGACCTGTTAGGGCTGATGTACGTCATAACCCATGCAGATTTATGTTACCAAATCGCTAACCTGTTGCAGAGAACTTGCAAGACGTGAAGTACACGTCTAGAAACCTGAACCAGTTGAGACTGGCCTTTCAGCTGCACTTCGTTGACAAGGATGGCGCTCTGCAGGCCAGTCCCCATCAATTTGCTAATGCAGTCACAGATGTTGTTTCCGATATCAGTGAGTTCTTCTAGTCTAAACTGCTATAGCTTATAGATTCTCTTAATTACTTGATTATTTTCAATTGTCTTCATCAAACCGCAGAGCAGCTGGTGAAGCTCAACATTGACTCGGTGCTGCCTCCGGAAGGCAGCTTGTGCGGTGGTCAAGATGTCTGGATCTATTTCAAGGATCCGCTGCCTCGTGAGAGCGCTATTTCATCACTCAATATGTTTTACATGGATATATTTAGTAGATACAGGTATTTTTGCCTCGCTACAAATTGCAGACGAGGACAAGAGCCAGTATCAGGTGAGCCTGTGCATCCCGGACACCGATCTCAGTCAGCCGGCTCGGATTGAAAAATTGCAAAAGGTACTTTGCTTTGTCTGTCTGTCTGTCTGTCTGTCTGTCTGTCTGTCTGTCTGTCTGTCTGTCTGTATGTATGTCTGTCTGTCTGTCTGTCTGTATGTCTGTCTGTATGTCTGTATGTCTGTCTTTGTGTCTGTATGTCTGTCTGTCTGTCTGTCTGTCTGTCTGTCTGTCTTTGTGTCTGTCTGTCTGTCTGTCTGTCCACTCACCCAGCCCCCACAATGCGCCGCCCCGCAGCATCTGCTCTCCATCGTGACGCCAGACCTGCGGCAGACTCTAATCGGCAGCAATTTCAGCTGCGAGCGCCTCCGTGGCCAGCTAGTTGTGAAGGACCTCCGCAGCGAGGTGGACAGCTGCCTGGACATTGTGCTGACCGACAGCTGCGGCCACTGCGGATGCAGGTTTCTATCTCAGGATGCTGGTGAGTTTTGGGGAAATTTGTTTAATTTGACCTTGAAATATGCTTGTAAAACCGGCATAAAATTGTCCCTTTGTAGGGCCGCAGTCCAAGCGCAAGAGACCAGCGGCAGCCGATCAAAATCTCAACTCTGCCGGTGACCCGGCTGTGGTGGATGCTCTGCGCAGCATCGGGCTAGAAGAGGACTTTATGGCCTTTTTGAGTAATCCTTAACTGCCAGTAATCGCAGTTTTTGTGCTCAAATTCAACATAAAAGTTAGGAATTTTATCTTCTAAGAAAAATCAATATTATTGCTATTATATCAAAGCAGAATTATTTACCCTACTGATCGTTTGGCTTCTTGTACACAACGCGTGTTGTTTTGATTGATTCTATTAGGATATTCTAGGGATTTACTTGAACTATTTTGTACGTTTTGATCATCTCATTTTTGACTAAACATTGTGACGTGACCAAATTTTTCAGGATTATCAAATCCTTGTTGATAATTTCCTGTGTACAATGTACTTTAAAGCAACCGTACGCCTTATTTTCACCATGCTGTGCTACTTTAAGTAGCAACAGTGTATGTGCCTTTAAAGTTAATTTTTTAACACGCTCCAGCGAACCAATTACACCAAGCGCCAGTACTTTTCTTTGAACTATTCAAGGTATAGTTTGCTTTTCGCCTTGTTTAATTTTGGTTTGTTAAGAATTTGTCACAACACTTTAGAAAAGAAGAAGGCGCCCGCCCCCTGTTAGTAAGCAAAAACCACTCAGACTTGACATCTCAGGAATTTCCATGAACCTTGACATCTTGCGATTCTTACGTTCAAGATGGCGCTTCTTTTATGTCTGACATGACGCTTCTTTTATGTCTGACATGACGCTTCTTTTATGTCTGACATGACGCTTCTTTTATGACTGACATGACGCTTCTTTTATGACTGACATGACGCTTCTTTTATGTCTGACATGACGCTTCTTTTATGTCTGACATGACGCTTCTTTTATGACTGACATGACGCTTCTTTTATGTCTGACATGACGCTTCTTTTATGACTGACATGACGCTTCTTATATGTCTGACAAGACGCTTCTTTTATGACTGACATGACGCTTCTTTTATGTCTGACATGACGCTTCTTTTATGACTGACATGACGCTTCTTTTATGTCTGACATGACGCTTCTTTTATGTCTGACATGACGCTTCTTTATTGACTGACATGACGCTTCTTTTATGTCTGACATGACGCTTCTTTATTGACTGACATGACGCTTCTTTATTGACTGACATGACGCTTCTTTTATGACTGACATGACGCTTCTTTATTGACTGACATGACGCTTCTTTTATGTCTGACATGACGCTTCTTTTATGTCTGACATGACGCTTCTTTATTGACTGACATGACGCTTCTTTTATGACTGACATGACGCTTCTTTTATGACTGACATGACGCTTCTTTTATGACTGACATGACGCTTCTTTTATGTCTGACATGACGCTTCTTTTATGTCTGACATGACGCTTCTTTATTGACTGACATGACGCTTCTTTTATGACTGACATGACGCTTCTTTATTGACTGACATGACGCTTCTTTTATGACTGACATGACGCTTCTTTTATGACTGACATGACGCTTCTTTTATGTCTGACATGACGCTTCTTTTATGTCTGACATGACGCTTCTTTATTGACTGACATGACGCTTCTTTTATGTCTGACATGACGCTTCTTTATTGACTGACATGACGCTTCTTTTATGACTGACATGACGCTTCTTTTATGTCTGACATGACGCTTCTTTTATGACTGACATGACGCTTCTTTATTGACTGACATGACGCTTCTTTTATGACTGACATGACGCTTCTTTATTGACTGACATGACGCTTCTTTTATGACTGACATGACGCTTCTTTTATGACTGACATGACGCTTCTTTTATGACTGACATGACGCTTCTTTTATGACTGACATGACGCTTCTTTATTGACTGACATGACGCTTCTTTTATGTCTGACATGACGCTTTTATGACTGACATGATGCTGCTTTTATGACTGACATGACGATTCTTTTATGACTGACATGACGCTTCTTTTATGACTGACATAGAAGTTTAACCTACAATAGAAAATATGCCTAAGTTGGCCTATCTAGTTATCATAGAATCAGAAAAATAGAATTTTATTTTAAGTTCTTCAAATGACTCAATTGAGATGTCAACATATCAATAATTATCTAGTCGTCATGGCAACCTGCAGACGCTGCCCCCTGACAACCAGAGCATGACTGCTCAATGTCAACTCTCCGCCTCCATCGTGGACCAGCCTCAGCAAGAGTACAGATTCCGGTTTGTCACTGAGAAGGCTCGCTCCATCTTGTACAGTCGACAGCCATACAATCGGTCCAAGTACGTGACCGCCTGTCTGTCCACCGATGCAGCTTCGGCTCCTTACCTGCAAGGCTCCATCTCGGTCACCGTGTCCACAGTCAGCTCCGACGGTCTCATCCATCCCTACTTCATGGTGGGCAGCGGCTGCGAGAACGGCATCTTCCGGGGTCGCTACGAAATGCCCAGCCTCACATTTGAGGATGGCAGGGTCGGGCTGCTGGTCGAGTGAGCAGTGGGGGGGGGGTCATTTGACTATAGATTCTGGGACTTTCAAAAGATTAAGGTATGATAACCATCATTATAGGGGAATCTGGGTTACTGAGGGCAGGAGGATGGCTCGAATGGTTTGGGATCATTGGCGGAAATGTGGAACCGCTGAAGGAGATTTGGGATCACAGGAAAGGGATGTGGGATCACTAATAGGAATATGGGATCACAGGATAGGGATATAGGATCACAAGAAATGGACGTGGGATTACTGATAGGGAGTATGGGATCACAGGAAAGGGATGTGGGATCACAGGAAAGAAATATTGAATCACATGAAAGAAATATAGGATCTATAGGAACATATAGGAAATATAGATAGGGATATGAAATCACAAGAAAAGTATATGGAATCACTGATAGGGATGTGGGATCACTGATAAGGATGTGGGATCACTGATAGGGATGTGGGATCACTGATAGGGATGTGGAATCACTGATAGGGATGTGGGGTCATTGATGGGATATGGGATCACAGGAAGGGATATGGGACCCCAGGAAAGGGGATGTGAGATCACAGGAAAGGGGATGTGAGATCACAGACGGGAGTGTGGGATCACACAAAGTGGATGCGGGATCGCAAGAAAGCGATGTGTTAGGGCTTATAATGAAAGGCATAAGGGAAGCACCCTGGGTATTAAAAACTGGGGAGAGATAATCAACTCATCCATTGTTTATCGCGCAGGCTGAGCGACATCGCAATTTTCTGCGTCAAGCGAAATCACGAGGCCCTGCGCCAGGCCATCGCCAACCGCCTGCAAACTGGCGAGGTGCCGTTTCTCCACCGTGAGTCCCTCAAATTGCAGCAACTTTCTTTCCTATATTGTAGTAATTATTGCTCTACAATGTATACTTTCGATACATATCGGCAGAATTCACCCAAACTGCTCACGACGTGTACACGCGCCATATATCATTGCTGGAGAGCGTGCACCTGGCCTTCGTGTTCCACCACGAGCCAACTGGCAACTGCATTCGAATCGTTACTGAAGCCATCTACAGTGGGTTGCGCTGAATGTTTTTTAACTTAGCCGTTTTATTGTAATTCCGACACAGTTTTAAACGAATTTGCTATCTATACTACTCAGGACAGCACAGGGCGGTGCGAATTACACCGAAGTCGCTAATGATGCCCGACTGTCTGCCGATGGTGCCAACTCAGCAAAAAGCTTGGCTGCATATTGAAGGCTTGGCGCGTAAGTAATTTATGTGCTGTCTGTCTACTTACAGTAGGCTTATCGAGCATTGTTGTTATATTTTTGAAATCGTAAAAAATCAACTCTGCAAATGTAACAATTTCCAGGTTCTGGCAATTATAACATGTGGCTGGCAAGCCCGCATCAGGAGGAGCCAATTGCTGATGTTCAGCACAAAGCTGTCAGGGCTGTAAGTCCCTTGTTCTCTGTGTGCTTCTCCTGCTGCTCTGCGTCATCTGAGCCTTTAAAACCGAATCCTCCATTGCTGAGCCACCCTTCCCAGCTCCTTAGTTGCTGGGCCACAGCCTCTCAGATCCTCAGTTGCTGGGCCAGCCTCCCAGATCCTCAGTTGCTGGGCCAGCCTCCCAGATCCTCAGTTGCTGGGCCAGCCTCCCAGACCCCCAGTTGCTAGGCCAGCCTCCCAGATCCTCAGTTGCTGGGCCAGCCTCCCAGATCCTCAGTTGCTGAGCCAGCCTCCCAGATCCTCAGTTGCTCAGCCAGCCTCCCAGATCCTCAGTTGCTGGGCCACAGCCTCCCAGATCCTCAGTTGCTCAGCCAGCCTCCCAGATCCTCAGTTGCTGGGCCACAGCCTCCCAGATTCTCAGTTGTTGGGCCACCAGCCTCCCAGATCCTCAGTTGCTGGGCCACCAGCCTCCCAGATCCTCACTTGCTGAGCCAGCCTCCCAGATCCTCAGTTGTTGGGCCAGCCTCCCAGATCCTCAGTTGCTGGGCCAGCTTCCCAGATCCTCAGTTGCTCAGCCAGCCTCCCAGATCCTCAGTTGCTGGGCCAGCCTCCCAGATCCTCAGTTGCTGAGCCAGCCTCCCAGATCCTCAGTTGCTGAGCCAGCATCCCAGATCCTCAGTTGTTGGGCCAGCCTCCCAGATCCTCAGTTGTTGGGCCAGCATCTCAGATCCTCAGTTGTTAGGCCAGCCTCCCAGATCCTCAGTTGTTGGGCCAGCTTCCCAGATCCTCAGTTGCTCAGCCAGCCTCCCAGATTCTCAGTTGTTGGGCCAGCCTCCCAGATCCTCAGTTGTTGGGCCAGCCTCCCAGATCCTCAGTTGCTGAGCCAGCCTCCCAGATCCTCAGTTGCTGAGCCAGCCTCCCAGCTCCTCAGTTGCTGGGCCAGCCTCCCAGATCCCACTTGCTGAGCCAGCCTCCCAGATCCCACTTGCTGGGCCAGCCTCCCAGCTCCTCAGTTGTTGGGCCAGCCTACCAGCTCCTCAGTTGCTGAGCCAGCCTCCCATATCCCACTTGCTGGGCCAGCCTCCCAGCTCCTCAGTTGTTGGGCCAGCCTCCCAGATCCTCAGTTGCTGGGCCACAGTCTCCCAGATCCTCAGTTGCTGAGCCAGCCTCCCAGATCCTCAGTTACTGGGCCACCAGCCTCCCAGATCCTCACTTGCTGAGCCAGCCTCCCAGATCCTCAGTTGTTGGGCCACAGCCTCCCAGCTCCTCAGTTGCTGGGCCACAGCCTCCCAGATCCTCAGTTGTTGGGCCACAGCCTCCCAGCTCCTCAGTTGCTGGGCCACAGCCTCCCAGATCCTCAGTTGCTGGGCCACAGCCTCCCAGATCCTCAGTTGTTGGGCCAGCCTCCCAGATCCTCAGTTGCTGGGCCAGCTTCCCAGATCCTCAGTTGCTCAGCCAGCCTCCCAGCTCCTCAGTTGTTGGGCCAGCCTACCAGCTCCTCAGTTGCTGAGCCAGCCTCCCATATCCCACTTGCTGGGCCAGCCTCCCAGCTCCTCAGTTGTTGGGCCAGCCTCCCAGATCCTCAGTTGCTGGGCCACAGTCTCCCAGATCCTCAGTTGCTGAGCCAGCCTCCCAGATCCTCAGTTACTGGGCCACAGCCTACCAGCTCCTCAGTTGCTGAGCCAGCCTCCCAGATCCCACTTACTGGGCCAGCCTCCCAGCTCCTCAGTTGTTGGGCCAGCCTCCCAGATCCTCAGTTGCTGGGCCAGCCTCCCAGCTCCTCAGTTGTTGGGCCACAGTCTCCCAGATCCTCAGTTGCTGGGCCACACACGGCCTCCCAGATCCTCAGTTGCTGAGCCACACACAGCCTCCCAGCTCTTCATAAACCCTCGGCTGCCCGCCCCGAAGAATCTGCTGGAGCTGCAGCTGCAGTTGCCGCCAGCCGTGGCGCTGGCCGAGGCCGAACGAATCCAGTGCGAGCTTCGTTTCGCCGACACCAGCGGCAACAACGAGCTGGCGGCCGATGTCTTCTTTAATCGGCTTGCCTGTCCGCAGTGCAGCAGCGGCCTACTTGACGGTGCATTCGGTGCGGTGTCTCAGCTTCCGCCGCAGCATCCTGAGCGGGAGGAAGAGTCGCCAATCCCGGGTATTTATTTTCATTATTTTTTGCAAAAATCTGCACATTTTTGCTATGGTTTATACTACTAATTCAACAGCAGTTATAAGTAGTATAAACAAAAATGAATTTATAGTTTTTTTCTACGCTTTTTTCTCATTCCCTCAGACGACCTGGACCTGCCTGATTTGGATATGATGGAAATTTCCAAATTCATGGAGGAGATCTCGGAGATCAACGACTTGCCGCCTGTTCAACAGCGGCAGTAGGCAGAAAGCCCCAGTTACACTCTTTGACTCTGATGATATTCTAGGCGCCAATATTCAATTCCAGAATTATTGATTTTATTCAATAATTTGATCATTTTTTATATATCGGCTATAATGTTGGTTGATTTTGATTTTTGAGGCTCAATTCTTAGCCATTTTTTATACACCTGCGACCGGGTGCCAACCTGCAGACGGTTCCGGCTTCCCTTTTTTTCTAAGAATCTTACAAAGTACATTTTTTAGCAAATTGCTGAGCAGTAAATGAGCTACTCAAGATTTTTTTGTGTAGCTTTTACTTACAATATAAATTCATGATTCATTACTATTTTATACTATTCATTAAATGCTTGTCTTTGTGTCTAATTTTTGCTAGCTGGGTTGGAAAGGCCGCTAATATTAGGCGACAATCTGAGCCCAATGACAGGGGATGTAAAGCGGGGCTGTCTCACATCTTCAGGCTTCTCTGCTCCTGTGGTTGTGAAGGACAGATTCTGGGGGGTAAGAATCGTGAGATTCTGGGGGGTAAGAATCGTGCGATTCTGGGGGGTAAGAATCGTGAGATTCTGGGGGTAAGAATCGTGAGATTCTGGGGGTTAGAATCGTGAGATTCTGGGGGTAAGAATCGTGAGATTCTGGGGGTAAGAATCGTCAGACTCTAAGGGGTGAGATTCGTCAGATTCTGGGGGTGAGATTCGTCAGATTCTGGGGGTGAGATTCGTCAGATTCTGGGGGTAGGCAAACTAAAGCTAAAACGGCCCAATTGGAGGCCACCAAAACGTCCTAAAAGTGATTGCCAGCTTTTATTTATAATATGGTTGGATAATTAGTTACCGCAGTCAAGGACTTCTTCAACTTGTTCCGAACGATTTTGTTTTATGCGAAGACCGTTCTGAGCCAACAGTAGGAGCAAATAAAAGATGCAGTCACTTCTTCAACTGGCCTTGGACCATATCGAGTTTGAGACTGCTCTGCTGCGTCTCTCCCAGCTAGTCATTCGAGGCGACTTTGCTCAGATGCGGCGGCTGGCAACGCGCCAGCTGGTGACCTTCAATACTGACGCAGCTCACCGAACCGTCCTCATGCTGGTTGCCGACGCTCCGGAGACGCCCATTCAGGCTGAGAAGTGCGTCATGTACTTGTTCGAGCTGGGCGCCAATCCAAAGTCGACTGACGGCTCGGGCGACACAGCCGCGCACCTGGCAGCCCGTCGGGACCACCTGCGGCTGCTGACGCTGCTGTCGTTCGATGCGAAGTGGCTGCAGAACCGGCGGGGCGCCACTCCGCTGATGGAGGCGGCGCGGACCGGCAGCTGGAGATGCGCCAAGCACCTGCTGCACCTGCTCAGGCAGAAGCAGTTCAACGAGTGCGAGAAGTACGGAAACTCTGAGAGAGAGCGCCTGCTCGGCCTCAAAGATGTCGATGGTCGGACAGCGTTAATTTGGCGAGACTCGGTGACCACTCCGAGCTGGCTAGCGATATTGAGCGGTGAGAGTTGAAACTTTTACTTTCAAGCACAGGAATCTAGGGTGCATCTCATTATCTGTGAATTGGTGTTGCAGGGAGATGCGTCTGGTCGTGACTAACGAAGGCTACATCTCCGGTCTGACAGATCAGGTGAGTACAGCGACTACAGTGTGAAGCCTCTAGTGCTGGCG
Organism: Macrostomum lignano; assembly: GCA_002269645.1. NCBI lineage: Eukaryota > Metazoa > Platyhelminthes > Macrostomidae > Macrostomum > Macrostomum lignano. The sequence goes on along the minus strand of NIVC01000085.1, from coordinate 429,964 downwards.
CATCTGGTGCTGGCGCCTCTGGTGCTGGCGCCTCTGGTGCTGGCGCCTCTGTGCTGGCGCCTCTGGTGCTGGCGCCTCTGGTGCTGGCGCCTCTGGTGCTGGCGCCTCTGGTGCTGGCGCCTCTGGTGCTGGCGCCTCTGGTGCTGGCGCCTCTGGTGCTGGCGCCTCTGGTGCTGGCGCCTCTGGTGCTGGCGCCTCTGGTGCTGGCGCCTCTGGTGCTGGCGCCTCTGGTGCTGGCGCCTCTGGTGCTGGCGCCTCTGGTGCTGGCGCCTCTGGTGCTGGCGCCTCTGGTGCTGGCGCCTCTGGTGCTGGCGCCTCTGGTGCTGGCGCCTCTGGTGCTGGCGCCTCTGGTGCTGGCGCCTCTGGTGCTGGCGCCTCTGGTGCTGGCGCCTCTGGTGCTGGCGCCTCTGGTGCTGGCGCCTCTGGTGCTGGCGCCTCTGGTGTCTGGTGCTGGCGCCTCTGGTGCTGGCGCCTCTGGTGCTGGCGCCTCTGGTGCTGGCGCCTCTGGTGCTGGCGCCTCTGGTGCTGGCGCCTCTGGTGCTGGCGCCTCTGGTGCTGGCGCCTCTGGTGCTGGCGCCTCTGGTGCTGGCGCCCCCTCCCCCAATGAAGAAATCTGATTCGCCCCCTCAAACAAGAGGAACACAGTGGGATCAGTATAAAAACATTGACTGCAAGGCTCAATTGTTAATTACCTATAATTAGCCTCCTGCTTTTGCAGGAAAAAGCCAATAGAAAGCAACTGAAGCTGGCCACGTCTGGCAATTCGGCCGGCTTGCGACAACTGGCGACCCAAGACGGCTACGACTTGCCGGACAAGTACGGCCGCACGGCGCTGATGTGGGCAGCTGGCAACAGCAACTGCAGTGACGAATATTTGTGGGAACAGCTGCTGCAGCTGGCAGATCCCACCTGTGCTGACATGTGGTCCGAGAGCTGCCTGCATCACGCTGCCTGGAGCGGCAACTCTGTCGCAGCCTCCGCCCTGCTGCACTCTGGAGCTTCCGTCAATGCCAAGGATGAGCAATCAGTCTCGCCGTTGATGAGGGCCACCATCTCAGCGTCCCCGTCTGCCGCCACCGCTGTCTGTCGGGTTCTGTTGGACTCCGGCTCGGACTGGAGCCTGGAGGACCAGCTGGGCAGGACAGCTCGAGACTTGGCCAGGGAGAATGGCAAAGCTGAACTGGAAGCGCTGCTGCGTGGGTGAGGTTCTTGCAGATGCATTTACTCTGTGTTTTTGAGTAGTATGGCTTGTAGCCTTAGTGCTTAGAGCAGGGGTCCGCAACCTCCGACCCGCGAGCCACAAGCGGCCCGCAATGCCTCTCTATCTGGCCTAAGTGGCCTTCGGGTCCTTTGAAACTTCACAATAGCAATGCGGCCTGCTCAAGGTTTGTGTCTCTTCTAAGTTCTCTAGCTCCTCTTCTCTCATCTCTCTCCTCTCATCTAATCTCTCTCCTCTCATCTCATCTCTCTCCTCTCATCTCATCTCTCTCCTCTCCTCTCATCTCTCTCCTCTCATCTTATCTCTCTCCTCTCATCTTATCTCCTCTCTTCTCTCATCTCATCTATCTCCTCTCATCTCCTCTCTTGTCTCATCTCCTCTCTCCTCTCATCTCATCTCCTCTCTCCTCTCATCTTATCTCATTACAAAACTTTTTATCTGGCCCTTGAAGTAAAAAACAGATACATTAATCGGTGTTTTTGAGTAGTATGGATCTGTAATGCATCTGTAAAACAATTGCCGACAACCGGGTTAAGCGTCGCACTTACGACTAAAAGGTCCCGCGTTCGATTCTCGACGCACTCGGAACACTTTGTGTCCTTGAGCAAGACACTTAACTCTGTATTGCTTCAGTTCACCCAGCTGTAAAATGGGTGCCAGCATTAGCTGGGGTAATTGAGGCTGTGTGTGGCGACCCACCAGTCCTTGGACTGAACAGCCGTATGCAACCTTCCAATCTGCTCATTAGGGCAAGGTGTACTGTTAATAAAATATTACTATTATAATTAATCTGAGTACTTTCGTTCTATTATATCTATTAATCATTGTTTCAGGTGCGAAACCAAAGTCTACTTTGATGAGCCCCTTGAACTGCCGTAAGTCAATCTGACTATTAAAGCGCATACCCTAAGGGGTCGAAGCCGGGAGATCCGGTGGTGCCGGTGTCCGCAGCGCGGTCCTCCTCCGGAGAGTCCAGAAAGGTGGATGGTCGCTCGCCCGGTAGCCCTTAGGTAGCGGACAAGCTGGTAGAGATTCTCGGGGGCCTGAAAATGTACTGAGTAAAGGCGGGGCATTCACAGTTGAAGTGCTCCACATTCTACACCGGAGAGTCCGTGGGCATTCCTTGCTACGGATTTTTCGTAGAGCATGCCATTAAAAATTTTTCTATGGCAAGAATTGCTAAAGAGTCATTCCAAACAACTCTCTAGTGACTCTAGCGACCCTTGAGCAACTCCTGTGACTTTTTAGCGACTCAAACGTTGCGTCACAAGCGCGTCACGTCAGTTGTAGAATCGTAAAAGAGTCATTCCAAACAACTCTCTAGTGACTCTAGCGACCCTTGAGCAACTCCTGTGACTTTTTAGCGACTCAAACGTTGCGTCACAAGCGCGTCACGTCAGTTGTAGAATCGTAAAAGAGTCATTCCAAACAACTCTCTAGTGACTCTAGCGACCCTTGAGCAACTCCTGTGACTTTTTAGCGACTCAAACGTTGCGTCACAAGCGCGTCACGTCAGTTGTAGAATCGTAAAAGAGTCATTCCAAACAACTCTCTAGTGACTCTAGCGACCCTTGAGCAACTCCTGTGACTTTTTAGCGACTCAAACGTTGCGTCACAAGCGCGTCACGTCAGTTGTAGAATCGTAAAAGAGTCATTCCAAACAACTCTCTAGTGACTCTAGCGACTCTTGAGCAACTCCTGTGACTTTTTAGCGACTCAAAGGTTGCGTCACAAGCGCGTCACGTCAGTTGTAGAATCGTAAAAGAGTCGTGAAAGAGTCGTCCAAGAATCGTTGTGTTGGCGCTTAACTTTCGCTTGAGATGCGACTCTGATTCATCAAGCGACGCAAATGCGCTTCAAACACAACTCAGTGACTCTACAGCACGCCTTACCACTTTACGACCCCAGAGTCGCTTCAAAGTCGCAGGCAATAAAACGCTTCAAAGTGGTTCTTGGGCGACTCTTTGACGACTTTTAAGTATAACTATGCAGGAATTCGCCATTTTAACTGCGGACTTTCAGAGAGGACGACCATCCGCCATTCTTAGAGGACTGGGAAACCGGTCGACTTATTGGTCGGGGAGGTTTCGGCGAAGTCCACGAAGTTCTGACAGATACGGGCATCAGGTGCGCCGCCAAGACTCTCAAACTGCCTGTGCACCTCGGGGACCAGCTGGATTCTATTAGAAAGAAAATCGAAGGCGCTATTGAGAGCGAGAGAAACCTGTGCCGACTGCGGCATCCCAACATCGTCAGGTTCTTGCACATGGCTCAGCCGGAGCCCGCCACAGTCGTTGTGTTCATGGAGCTGCTGGACGGGCGCAGCTTGGAGAGGTTTATCGACAACAAGCCGCTGGATGAGGCAGCCGTTTGTTCCTTTAGCAAGCAGGTGAGAATTTCTGTATTTTCAGCCTGGGTTGAGTTGGCTTTTTATATTCAAAACTGTCGACCGACCGCTTGCAGATCTGCAGCGCGCTGCTCTACCTGCACAGCCGACGGCCGCCCGTGATCCACAGAGACATCAACTGCTCCAACATCATTGTCCTCGCCGACAACACGCGCATCAAGCTGATCGACTTCGGCCTGTCAATCAAGCTGGAGAAATCAGTCAGCCACATCTCGGCCACAACTCAAAAACCTGAAGGCACTTTGAACTTCATGGCACCAGAGCTGCTTGGAGCTGGTGAGGCTGACAGACCGCAGTACAGCAGAGAGTCGGACATCTGGGCGTTCGGCTGCTCGGTCTTCCAGATGGCCACCGGCTCTCGACCCTTCGCTGACGTTCCAACAATCTTTCAAGTTGCTGTGCGACTCGAAAGAAGCGGAGCCCCCGCTATTCGTGACGGCGGCTCTGTTGAGCTGAAGGATTTCTACAGCCAGTGCACCGCTAGAAATCGCATCGAGCGCAAGCCAGCGGATGAGCTGATGAAGCACCAATTCTTGGCCAGTAAAAAGTTGGACAAACGAGGCCTGATGAATCTGTCTCTTGATGACGGACATTTTATTAAGCAGTCTAAGCTGGACTAGATCTATGACTAGGCTGTGATTCTTTGGAGACTCTCTCTCTCGCTGGAGATTCTTTGCGTGTCTTTGCCTTTGCTCTGAAGTGTCCTCAATGACGTGTCTTTGCTCTGAAGTGTCCTCAATGACGTGTCTTTGCTCTTAAGTGTCCTCAATGACGTGTCTTTGCACTGAAGTGTCCCCAATGAAGTGTATTTGCACTGAAGTGTCCTCAATGACATGTCTTTGCACTGAAGTGTCCTCAATGACGTGTCTTTGCACTGAAGTGTCCCCAATGAAGTGTATTTGCACTGAAGTGTCCTCAATGACATGTCTTTGCACTGAAGTGTCCTCAATGAACTGTCTGCACTGAAGTGTCCTCAATGAACTGTCTGCACTGAAGTGTCCTCAATGAACTGTCTGCACTGAAGTGTCCTCAATGAACTGTCTGCACTGAAGTGTCCTCAATGAACTGTCTGCACTGAAGTGTCCTCAATGAACTGTCTGCACTGAAGTGTCCTCAATGAACTGTCTGCACAAAAGTGTCCTTAATGAAGTGTCTTTGCACCAAAGTGTCCTTAATGAAATGTCTTTGCACCAAAGTGTCCTTAATGAAATGTCTTTGCACCAAAGTGTCCTCAATGAAGTGTCTTTGCACCAAAGTGTCCTTAATGAAATGTCTTTGCACCAAAGTGTTCTTAATGAAATGTCTTTGCACCAAAGTGTCCTTAATGAAATGTCTTTGCACCAAAGTGTCCTTAATGAAATGTCTTTTCACCAAAGTGTCCTTAATGAAATGTCTTTGCACCAAAGTGTTTTTAATGAAGTGTCTTTGCACCAAAGTGTCCTTAATGAAATGTCTTTGCACCAAAGTGTCCTTAATGAAATGTCATTGCACCAAAGTGTCCTTAATGAAGTGTCTTTGCACCAAAGTGTCCTTAATGAAATGTCTTTGCACCAAAGTGTTTTTAATGAAATGTCTTTGCACCAAAGTGTCCTTAATGAAATGTCTTTGCACCAAAGTGTCCTTAATGAAGTGTCTTTGCACCAAAGTGTCCTTAATGAAGTGTTTTTGCAATGAAAGTGTCCTTAATGAAGTGTCTTTGCACCAAAGTGTCCTTAATGAAGTGTCTTTGCACCAAAGTGTCCTTAATGAAGTGTCTTTGCACCAAAGTGTTTTTAATGAAGTGTCTTTGCACCAAAGTGTTTTTAATGAAATGTCTTTGCACCAAAGTGTCCTTAATGAAGTGTCTTTGCACCAAAGTGTTTTTAATGAAATGTCTTTGCACCAAAGTGTCCTTAATGAAGTGTCTTTGCACCAAAGTGTCTTTAATGAAATGTCTTTGCACCAAAGTGTCCTTAATGAAATGTCTTTGCACTGAAGTGTCCTTAATGAAGTGTCTTTGCACCAAAGTGTCCTTAATGAAGTGTCTTTGCACCAAAGTGTCCTTAATGAAGTGTCTTTGCACCAAAGTGTCCTCAATAAAGTGCCTTTGCACTGAAGTGTCCTCAATGACGTGTCTTTGCACTGAAGTGTCCTCAATGAAGTGTCTTTGCACTGAACTGTCCTCAATGAAGTGTCTTTGCATGAAGTGTCCTTAATGAAGTGTCTTTGCACTGAACTGTCCTCAATGAAGTGTCTTTGCAATGAAAGTGTCCTCAATGAAGTGTCTTTGCACTGAACTGTCCTCAATGAAGTGTCTTTGCACCAAAGTGTCCTTAATGAAGTGTCTTTGCACTAAAGTGTCCTTAATGACGTGTCTTTGCACCAAAGTGTCCTTAATGAAGTGTCTTTGCACCAAAGTGTCCTTAATGAAGTGTCTTTGCACCAAAGTGTCCTTAATGAAATGTCTTTGCACCAAAGTGTCCTTAATGAAATGTCTTTGCACTAAAGTGTCCTTAATGAAGTGTCTTTGCACCAAAGTGTCCTTAATGAAGTGTCTTTGCACCAAAGTGTCCTTAATGAAGTGTCTTTGCACCAAAGTGTCCTTAATGAAGTGTCTTTGCACCAAAGTGTCCTTAATGAAGTGTCTTTGCACCAAAGTGTCCTTAATGAAGTGTCTTTGCACTAAAGTGTCCTTAATGAAGTGTCTTTGCACCAAAGTGTCCTTAATGAAGTGTCTTTGCACCAAAGTGTCCTTAATGAAGTGTCTTTGCACCAAAGTGTCCTTAATGAAGTGTCTTTGCACCAAAGTGTCCTTAATGAAGTGTCTTTGCACCAAAGTGTCCTTAATGAAGTGTCTTTGCACCAAAGTGTCCTTAATGAAGTGTCTTTGCACTGAAGTGTCCTCAATGACGTGTATTTGCACTGAAGTGTCCTCAATGAAGTGTCTTTGCACTGAAGTGTCCTTAATTAAGTGTCTTTGCACTGAAGTGTCTTTGCACCAAAGTGTCCTCAATGAAGTGTCTTTGCACCAAAGTGTCCCCAATGCAGTGTCTTTGCATGAAGTGCCTTTGCCACTGATGTGATGTATTCAGGTTCATATATCCTAAATCATAATTTCTACACAGTAAAAATATTTTAATTTAAAATATTAAAACTTGTTATTCCGCTCTCCTGCTTGGCAGCTACAATATTCTCTCCCTGAACCGATATGTTTAAACTTGTATTGTTAAACGGTTTTGCAAAGTCGTTTTTCGATGTTTAGTTGTCAAGAGCCCGAGATTCTAATCTCTCTTTCTTAGAATTTTCGATTTTTGAAATCGCACATAAGTTTTGAGTTTATTAAAAGAGATGCGTAATTTTTGTCTCACTATTATGTAACAACCATATTTTATAATTGCCTCCTTTTCCTTTCAAATTATTTTTTGCGCCTGTGATAGTGTTGAAAATAATAAAAATATATGCAGTAATCAATTATGAATAATCTTCAATTTGATTTTCAATTGAAAGTTAAAAACATCTTTGCAGACACATATTTTTCATAGAGTCTTGAGTGTTGAGTGATCCCGTGAACCTCAGTGATTTCACACTTCTGAGCTCTGTTGGAAATGCACGGGAGCCGTCGGAATGCAGTGTTGCATTGACAAAAACTCGGGTCGCCTTCTTCCCTTTTCACTTTTTTTTTCTCCTCTCTCTCTCAGAAAGATTCAATTTTGTATAATCTATTGTCTATCCATTACCGTTAAATATTAGTCTCAATTGCTAAGCGATGTTGCTTTTAGTTCTTGGTGCAGAGCTGTGTGTAATAATTGAAGACGCTATTGCGCAGTGCATCTGATGGCTGCGTACGGCTGTTCAGTCCAAGGACTGAGGGGTCGCCACACACAGCCTCAATTACCCCAGCTAATGCTGGCACCCATTTACTGCTCGGTGAACTGAAGCAATGCAGAGTTAAGTGTCTTGCTCAAGGACACAAATTGTTCCGAGTTGGGTCGAGAATCGAACCCCCGATCTACTCTCGGAGATGATTGAGTCGTGCTCTCCATCACCATAAATCTGAGATGATTGAGTCGTGCTCTCCATCATCATAAATCTGAGATGATTGAGTCGTGCTCTCCATCATCATAAATCTGAGATGATTGAGTCATGCTCTCCATCACCCCTAAACTGAGATGATTGAGTCATGCTCTCCATCACCCCTAAACTGAGATGGTTGAGTCATGCTCTCCATCACCCCTAAACTGAGATGGTTGAGTCATGCTCTCCATCACCCCTAAACTGAGATGGTTGAGTCATGCTCTCCATCACCCCTAAACTGAGATGGTTGAGTCATGCTCTCCATCACCCCTAAACTGAGATGGTTGAGTCATGCTCTCCATCACCCCTAAACTGAGATGGTTGAGTCATGCTCTCCATCACCCCTAAACTGAGATGGTTGAGTCATGCTCTCCATCACCCCTAAACTGAGATGGTTGAGTCATGCTCTCCATCACCCCTAAACTGAGATGATTGAGTCATGCTCTCCATCACCCCTAAACTGAGATGATTGAGTCATGCTCTCCATCACCCCTAAACTGAGATGATTGAGTCATGCTCTCCATCACCCCTAAACTGAGATGATTGAGTCATGCTCTCCATCACCTCAAACTGAGATGGTTGAGTCATGCTCTCCATCACCTCAAACTTTTATGGTTTCAAGATGATGCCATGAGAACTTGAGCCGGGATTCTACTCCATCCAACATCAAGTTCAAGGACAATTAAATTCTAAAAAGTTGTATCGTGAGATTTTTGTGGACTGCAGTCTGGTCAGACTTTGAAGACGTTTATGATTCGAGCTATACGCTACGAGTATATATAATTGTTATTTAAATTAAGAAAGGCATAGTTGTCTACTTGCAGTAGCGAGGAGCGATAGATACAGAAAATTACATGTGTTGAACATTTTACTCGTATTTGACCAATTAGACACAGGCAGCTCTCTTAGCGCACCTCTCATGGAGGCTCTTCAGACAAAGCTACAAATAGTATAAGCCTGATGCAGAGAAGACTCCGGTCCGGCTGCTGCCCCGCAGTGAAATCTGCAGAGTTTATGCCCGGAAAATAAACGGATAAGCCTGTCGTAATGTCTCGAGATGAGTCGACCTCTGCTGCAGACAGTGAAGTGAGTTTGAAATCAAATGACTTGCCTGTAAAGCAGGGGCCCCCGAAGCCTCTCTATGCGGACCTCGGATCCTTTGAAACTTTATACATTAACTATCAGGCCTGCTCAATACTCTTGTCTCTTTTCAACTCTTCTCTCCCCTCTTCGCTTGTCTGTCATCTGTCATCTTCTATTCCCTCTCCTCTCCACTTTCATCTGGCCCGTAGCCATGGGCTCGATTGTCTACATTGTCTACAATAAAAAATTTATTGACGAGACTTTAAATTTTCACGCCGCAGGATCTCCCAGCACATCATCAGGCAGGCACCGAAGTCTCAACAGCTGCCCTGGAGACTCTCGCCCAGTCCGTCATCCAAGGTGACTTTGCTCAGGTGCAGCGGCTGGCAACGAGCCAGCTGGTGAGCAAGCCTGATGCCGCTAACCGAACCGTCCTCATGCTGGTTGCCGACGCTCCGGAGACGCCCATTCAAGCTGAGAAGTGCGTCATGTACTTGTTCGAGCTGGGCGCGAATCAAAAATCGATTATTGATGACTCGGGCGACACGGCCGCGCACCTGGCAGCCCGTCGGGACCACCTGCGGCTGCTGATGCTGCTGTCGTTCGATGCGAAGTGGCTGCAGAACCGGCGGGGCGCCACTCCGCTGATGGAGGCGGCGCGGACCGGCAGTTGGAGATGCGCCAAGCACCTGCTGCACCTGCTGAGGCAGCGGCAGTTCTACAAGCCTCAGGCCGGCAAGCCCAGCAACTCTGTGAGAGAGCGCCTGCTCGGACTCAAAGATGTCGAGGGTCGGACGGCGTTTGATCTGGCAAGGATCAATGGCCACTCAGAGCTGGCCAACTATATCAAAAGGTGATGGAGGAATTGTTTATTTGTGTTTTGCAACCAAACTTTACGAATATAATGTCAATTATTCTGTTGCAGAGAGATGCGGCTGACTGTTGATGCCTATGACTCCATCACTGGTCTAACAGAAAAGGCAAGTAGCAACTTTCGTATCTATTATGCAACTTGTGAGATTGTTATCGAATAGTCCACGGTATCTTTCTGTAGGAACTGGCGGAACAAGGAGAACTGGAGAAGTTGATCAGAGCGGGCGACTGGACTCGTCTCCGGCAGAAGGTAACTCGAGCCAACTGCGACCTGCCCGACAGTTCCGGCTTCACCGCCTTGATCAGAGCTGCTCAGAGCAGCAACTGCAATGACGAGGCTCTGTGGGAGGTTCTGGTGCAGCTTGGCGACCCCACCTGTGCAGAAACTTTATCTCGCACCTGCCTGCACTGGTCAGCCAGCAGTGGAAATTCCGTGGCAGCCTCCATCCTGCTGGCTGCTGGAGCCTCCGCCAACGCCAGGGAAGACAGAAGCAAGTCCACACCGCTCATGCAGGCGGCTCTTTATGCGCCCAAAGACACCGCCGTCCAAGTCAGTCAGATCCTGATGGACGCTGGGTCCGATTGGAGTCTGAAGGACAGCTGCAGCAAGACGGCTCTGGATTTGATCAGGTCCGATGGGAACCCAGATCTTGTTGAACTGCTTCAAAAGTGAGTTTTCTTGGAACCTTGTAGTTCAGAATTAAATTAATTCAGTTTTTCTGGCTCAAACACTTTATGCACATTTTTAACCTACCAAAGCGTCACTTCGACCACCGTATTGCCTGTTTGTAGGTACAAGGGCAAGAAGTTCTATGAGGAGCCTTTGAAGCCGCCGTAAGTTCCCCTAAACACCTTGAGCTGAGGGTAAAATAGTGCACATGTATAGGCTACAGGAACAGCTACAGTACAGGGACAGCTACAGTACAGGGACAGCTACAGTACAGGGACAGCTACAGTACAGGGACAGCTACAGTACAGGGACAGCTACAGTACAGGGACAGCTACAGTACAGGGACAGCTACAGTACAGGAACAGCTACAGTACAGGGACAGCTACAGTACAGGGACAGCTACAGTACAGGGACAGCTACAGTACAGGGACAGCTACAGTACAGGGACAGCTACAGTACAGGGACAGCTACAGTACAGGGACAGCTACAGTACAGGGACAGCTACAGTACAGGGACATGTTACAGAGCAAGGTTAGCGGCAATGGACTGTTTCATATAGTTCCATTCCATAAAAGCTTATTATTGTGCGCTATTCGAATTCAACTAAACACAGACACGAAGACCCGCCGTTCATGGAGCGCTGGGACGTAGGTGACCTCATCGGCAGAGGAGGCTCTGGCGAAGTTTACAAAGTCCTTACCGACAAAGGCATCGAGTGTGTTGCGAAAATTATTAAACTGCCCGTCGGTCAATTGACCGCTGATCAATATGCTCAAGACCGTACAAAGATCGACAAAGCGGTCAAGAGCGAGAGGAACCTGTGCCGACTGCAGCACAGAAACATTGTCAGATTCTTGCACATCGCTCAAACTGAGCCTGCCACAATCGTTCTGTTCATGGAGCTGCTGGAGGGAAAGACCTTGGAAACATTTATTAACGGCGCTCCAATGCCTGAGAACAAAATTCGAGACTTTAGCGAGCAGGTGAATAAGTTTCCTGTGCTTTCAAAAAATTATAATATTGACTGGAGAGCTTTTGATCACGCCTTCGGCGACATGTTCCCACAACCAGCGCGTTCCGCTGACTCCTGATCACATACAACTCAAGCGCGCCAATACGGTACGCAGGAACGCACTCATGCACACGCTTACACAGGTTTTACAGGACTCGTTTAAATAAGAGGGCCAGTTCAAACTACAGTAATCAATGGAACATCTTGCAGATCTGCAGCGCGCTGCTCTACATGCACAGCCGACGGCCGCCCGTGATCCACAGAGACATCAACTGCTCCAACATCATGGTGCTTTCCGAAGGCACGAGAATTAAGCTGATCGACTTCGGCCTTTCAATCGAACTGAAACTGTCAGTCAGTCACAACTTAGCTAGCACTCAGACACCCAGAGGCACTCATAACTTCATGGCTCCAGAGCTGCTCGGAGCTGGCGAGGCTGACACCTCGCCTCAGTACAGCAGAGAGTCGGACATCTGGGCGTTCGGCTGCTCAGTCTACCAGATGGCCACCCGTCAGAGGCCGTTTCATAGCGCATCTAATTTATTAACAATAGCCCAGCTGATAAAGAATAACGGTTGTCCAAAACTTCCACCTGGTTGCTCCAAAGAGTTGGAGGATTTCTACCGCAGCTGCACGACTCATAACCGCAGTAAGAGACAGTCGGCCCTGGAGCTGATGAGGCACCAGTTCCTGACGGGCGGTGAAATAACGCGCATGCGGCTGATGACGAATAGACTACACAGAGCTGCCAGCATTTCCTGATGATTCAGTTCTCATTTCAACTTCAAAGCGATCGAATGTTGTTTGCCGGCATTAAAACAATTTCTTCTATTAATCCGATTCTAAATAAGCTGCTGGCGGCCAGTAATTTACATAATGAAAACAAAAAAATATGAATCCTGCCTGTCTAATCGACATACAGGTACACTGTCAGGAATTCTTTTTGTGCGCGAGATTGATTCTGAAAAGCTGGGTTATTGTTGTTGATGTTGCGGCCTCATTAGTACAGTAAAAGTCGTGAATTTGTGGCTCACTTTTTCTTTGTGTTTTTGTGTACTGTCTGGTGTTTCAACTTCACTGGAACGTATTTTAAAGTAACTTCACAACCATTCTTTGCCAATAAGCAGTGCTCATCAATTGCCACTCGAAATTCAAAATAAAAAGGTGCGACGATCTTAACTGAGCTCTCTTTTTGCTTAATTATCAATACATTTAACGTCTTTTTTGTTTAAATCACAACTCGTATTTCTTCTCATTTTACGATTGAGTATAAAGTTTTCTGTAACTAAAAAGCTCTAACGTCTCATATACTAAACTCGTTTTTCTCTAAACGGACGGGTTGATGAATAGACTGTGTTTATTTCTGTACTCACTCTGCAGTAGTTATAAACCAACTTGTGACAGTGTTGAAAATAAACAGCTATAGTCAATGGACAGTGGCTATGCAAACTACTTTGCAACCCCTGCATACGCTCGTAGGGCGGTATAGGTATGGCTCTGTCCAAGCACTTATTAGACTGTATGCGCGGAGTCCTCAATCCTGGCCCCTAACTAACTGGTTAAGAAAAGGTTTTTTCTGTTTGAACGCAAAAGATATGGCGAGTGGTTGCTGAAAACAAATAGCAGGCGATAGCGAAAGATGAGAATTAGGTTGGTTTCATCTGTCCGATGCCTGCTTTTCTCACCACCTGTTATTTTAAAACAGATGAACTGAAAAGCTATTTTTACTACTGTTAGTAGAGCAGGTATATTTGTTAGCCCTATCAGTGACAGTAATTCATCTTGCTTTTTTACATGCCGCCATCGACTCATTCTGGGACTGGAAACTTGATTGTGCTACCAACAGAATGAGTTCTATTGATTACACCTGCCCTATAATTAGGCCAGGCGTGCAACCGACAGCTCAGCCGCAGCTATTGCGCGGCGCATTTGAAGGCTGCGTACGGCTGAATTCAGTCCAAGGACTGGGGGGGTCGCCACACAGCCTCAATTACCCCAGCTAATGCTGGCACCCATTTTACAGCTGGGTGAACTGAAGCAGTGCAAAGTTAAGTGTCTTGCTCAAGGACACAGTTTGTTCCTAGTTGGATCGGAAATCGAACCCCCGACCTTCAGTTATGAGTACTGCGCTCTAACCATTAGGCTAAAACCACTGAGAGAGAAGGAAGCAACTGCTTCAAGACAGAGTAAACGTTCTTAGCTGCTTTGAAGCTGAAATAGACAGATCCACGGATTTTTTAATATTTTATTAAAATCTGGTTGCTAGCATACGAGGGGCATCCAGAAAGTTCGGACGCTTTAAAGCTGAGAGCAAAAACGGAAACAGTTGCAAACTCCACGGCAACAACATGCAGCAGTTAATATTTTACAGCATAACCAAATCAGAAATATTTTCAATTCTACATCATTGCAGACTGCTTATCAAGTGCAGAAGTGCTCTCTCTAGCTGCAATGTACATGCGATTACAGTCGCAACAGTTCCAATAATTTATGGTTTTTGTTGCGTTTTATATTCGAATTTTGGGGGCGCCTTATAAGACCTAAATTTCACAACGCCTAAATCACATGACTTCACATCGCCTAAATTTCACAAAGCCTAAAGCACAAGACTTCACATCGCCTAAATTTCACAACGCCTACATTTCACATCGCCTAAATTTCATAACGCCTAAATTTCACAATTTCTAAAATTGAGAAATGAAGTCTCCTTCACAATGCCTAAATTTCATATCGTCTAAATTTCACAACGCCTAAAATATTTGCACGCTCCTTCACATCGCTCCTTCACATCGCCTAATGAAATTTAGGCGATGTGAAGGAGCGTGCAAATATTTTAGGCGTTGTGAAATTTAGGCGTTGTGAAGTGTGGTAGTTTTATGCGTTGTGAAATTTAGGTCTTATGAAAGCGTTCCCAAATTTCACTCTCACTGTGTGTGAGTTTTTTACATGCAACTTTCGAACTCAACTTTGACAAATTATCATTTCAGTCAGTTTTTTGAGTTTTTTACACAATAAATTGTCGCTTTCAATTGTTCCAATTTGAATTCTCGAAGGGTATTAGGAAAAATTTGAGCACGAGCACTAACTTTGACGAGATCAACCGTTTCTAACTGAAAACTACTGATCCTGATCGTCTGCACCGGCATTTTCTGCGTAGTCTCGCCCTTCATCATCCTCTTCCTCCAGGTAGTCGAGCACCTGGTCTTCGCTGCAGCAGCTGCTGCCGTCATCTTCGGAGTATGCCGAGTACAGCGATACAGACGATGAGGCCGGAGTTGAAGTCGACATCGGCGCAGCGTCGAACGCTCCGGCACTTTCGAAGGCCGACTCCGATGCGCCGCCCATCAGCGTTGGCGAGTTGCTCCTTGACCTCTGCAGATCTCCCGCGGAGTAGAAATGTTCGTCATCGTCCGCTCTGGCGGCCAGCTGCTGCTGCTGCTGCAGGGAGGCAGCCGCCGCTGTCGCGGTAGCGTCACCACTGGACGCTTGAAACTCGTACTCATCAGACTGGTTGTAGAGAATCTCTGACGGGGAGGGATCGATTGAGTGGTTCCTGCTTGTGAGTCAGGTTGTCTACATTGGTAGTCTGTCCCATCGATAGCCTGTCCCATCGATAGCCTGTCCCATCGATAGCCTGTCCCATCGATAGCCTGTCCCATCGATAGCCTGTCCCATCGATAGCCTGTCCATCGATAGCCTGTCCCATCGATAGCCTGTCCCATCGATAGCCTGTCCCATCGATAGCCTGTCCCATCGATAGCCTGTCCCATCGATAGCCTGTCCCATCGATAGCCTGTCCCATCGATAGCCTGTCCCATCGATAGCCTGTCCCATCGATAGCCTGTCCCATCGATAGCCTGTCCCATCGATAGCCTGTCCCATCGATAGCCTGTCCCACCGATAGCCTGTCCCATCGATAGCCTGTCCCATCGATAGCCTGTCCCATCGATAGCCTGTCCCATCGATAGCCTGTCCCATCGATAGCCTGTCCCATCGATAGCCTGTCCCATCGAAGGCAAATCACTACCATATTCTCAGTTGGACTGCTCACCGCGATTCCTAGTTGGATCCTCCCTACCAAGGTCTCCGTGATCGTAGTAGCCCACGCCAGTAGCTGCGCCCAGATTCTCCACCTCATCTCGGTAGCTCTCGCGTCTCAGCCGTTCGATTCGCTTCTCGACCAGCGGGTCCAGCCGGCTGGGAGCGGCAGCAAAGTCGCCGAAGCTGCTGAGTTCGTTGTCATCGACTTCGCTGTCGTCGAGCGAGTTCGACGTCTGATCTCTGCTTAGTGGATTTCGGAGAGCGGTTTTGTCTGTTTTGCTTGCGTGACTTCGAGATTCGCAATAGCGTTTTTTCGCGTTTCTAAAGCCTGTGTCCCAAGTCGCCAACCCTACATCGAAAGTTTGATGTCAAAAAATCATTCTAGAGGCAAGTTATTCGGTTTAAAGTGCACGTTGATTGCTTGAAGGTCCGAGCTAACTTGGTGCTGGCGCCCCTTGGTGCTAAAACCCCTTGGTGCTAAATCCCCTTGGTGCTGGCGCCTCTTGGTGCTAAAGCCCCTTGGTGCTAAATCCTGGTGCTGCAGGAAAAAGCCAATCGAAAGCAACTGAAGCTGGCCACGTCTGGTAATTCGGCCGGCTTGCGACAACTGGCCACCCAAGACGGCTATGACTTGCCGGACAAATACGGCCGCACCGCGCTGATGTGGGCAGCTGGCAACAGCAACTGCAGTGACGAATATTTGTGGGAACAGCTGCTGCAGTTGGCAGATCCCACCTGTGCTGACATGTGGTCCGAGAGCTGCCTGCATCACGCTGCCTGGAGCGGCAACTCTGTCGCAGCCTCCGCCCTGCTGCACTCTGGAGCTTCCGTCAATGCCCAGGATGAGCAATCAGTCTCGCCGTTGATGAGGGCCACCATCTCAGCGTCCCCGTCAGCCGCCACCGCTGTCTGTCGGGTTCTGTTGGACTCCGGCTCGGACTGGAGCCTGGAGGACCAGCTTGGCAGGACGGCTCGAGACTTGGCCAGGGAGAATGGCAAAGCTGAACTGGAAGCGCTGCTGCGTGGGTGAGGTTCTTGCAGATGCATTTACTCTGTGTTTTTGAGTAGTATGGCTTGTAGCCTTAGCGCTTAGAGCAGGGGTCCACAACCTCCGACCCGCGAGCCACAAGCGGCCCGCAATGCCTCTCTATCTGGCCTTCGGGTCCTTTGAAACTTTACAATAGCAATGTGGCCTGCTCAAGGTTTGTGTCTCTTCTAAGTTCTCTCCTCTCATCTCATCTCTCTACTCTCATCTTATCTCTCTCCTCTCATCTTATCTCCTCTCTCCTCTCATCTCATCTCTCTCCTCTCATCTTATCTCTTCTCTCCTCTCTCCTCTCATCTCATCTCTCTCCTCTCATCTTATCTCCTGTCTCCTCTCATCTCATCTCTCTCCTCTCATCTAATCTCTCTCCTCTAATCTTATCTCTTGTCTCCTCTCATCTCATCTCCTCTCTTCTCTCATCTTATCTCATCTCCCCGCTTATCTCATCTCCTCTCTCATCTCATCTCATCTCCTCTCATCGAATCTCTCTCCTCTAATCTTATCTCCTGTCTCCTCTCATCTCATTTCCTCTCTTCTCTCATCTTATCTTATCTCCTCTCTTATCTCATCTCCTCTCTCCTCTCATCTCCTCTCTCCTCTCGTCTCCTCACCTCTCTCCTCTCATCTCATCTCCTCTCCCCTCTCATCTTATCTCATCTCCTCTCTCCTCTCATCTTCTCACCCTTCTTCTCTCTTCTCATCTCTCCTCTCATCTCGCCTCTGAATTCTTCTTTATTTTTTCATCTCTCATATCCTCTTTCTTCTCTCTCATCCATTCCATCTCCTTTCCACTCTCTCCTGGCCCGCAGAAATCATCAAGACTCTTCATCTCGCCCTTAACGTAAAATAACGGATGCATCTGTATGGATCTGTAATGCATCTCTGTAAAATTGTCGACAACTGAGTTAAAGCGTCGCACTTACGACTAAAAGATCCCTGGTTCGATTCTCGACGCACTCAGAACAATTTGTGTCCTTCCTTGAGCAAGACACTTAACTCTGCATTGCTTCAGCTCACCCAGCTGTAAAATGGGTGCCAGCATTAGCTGGGGTAATTGAGGGTGTGTGTGGCGACCCCCAGTCCTTGGTCTGAGCAGCCGTACGCAGCCTTCAGATCTGCTAATTTGTGCAAGGTGTACTCTTAATAAATTATTATTATAATTAATCTGAGTACTTTCACTCTATTATATCTATTAATCATTGTTTCAGGTGCGAAACCAAAGTCTACTTTGATGAGCCCCTTGAACTGCCGTAAGTCAATCTGACTATTAAAGCCAAAAATATGCACATACCCTAAGGGGTCGAAGCCGGGAGATCCGGTGGTGCCGGTGTCCGCAGCGCGGTCCCCCTCCGGAGAGTCCAGAAAGGTGGATGGTCGCTCGCCCGGTAGCCCTTAGGTAGCGGACAAGCTGGCAAAGATTCTCGGGGGCCTGAAAATGTACTGAGTAAAGGCGGGGCATTCACAGTTGAAGTGCTCCACATTCTACACCTTGCTACGGATTTTTCGTAGAGCCATGCATCCCGTTAAAAAATTTACCATGGCAAGAATTGCTAAAGAGTCATTCCAAACAACTCTCTAGTGACTCTAGCGACTCTTGAGCAACTCCTGTGACTTTTTAGCGACTCAAAGGTTGCGTCACAAGCGCGTCACGTCAGTTGTAGAATCGTAAAAGAGTCATTCCAAACAACTCTCTAGTGACTCTAGCGACTCTTGAGCAACTCCTGTGACTTTTTAGCGACTCAAAGGTTGCGTCACAAGCGCGTCACGTCAGTTGTAGAATCGTAAAAGAATCGTGAAAGAGTCGTCCAAGAATCGTTGTGTTGGCGCTTAACTTTCGCTTGAGATGCGACTCTGATTCATCAAGCGACGCAAATGCGCTTCAAACAGAACTCAGTGACTCTACAGCACGCCTTACCACTTTACGGCCCCAGAGTCGCTTCAAAGTCGCAGGCAATAAAACGCTTCAAAGTGGTTCTTGGGCGACTCATGGACGACTTTAAGTATAATTATGCAGGAATTCGCCATTTTAACTGCGGATTTTCAGAGAGGACGACCATCCGCCATTCTTAGAGGACTGGGAAACCGGTCGACTTATTGGTCGGGGAGGTTTCGGCGAAGTCCACGAAGTTCTGACAGATACGGGCATCAGGTGCGCCGCCAAGACTCTCAAACTGCCTGTGCACCTCGGGGACCAGCTGGATTCTATTAGAAAGAAAATCGAAGGCGCTATTGAGAGCGAGAGGAACCTGTGCCGACTGCGGCATCCCAACATCGTCAGGTTCTTGCACATGGCTCAGCCGGAGCCCGCCACAGTCGTTGTGTTCATGGAGCTGCTGGACGGGCGCAGCTTGGAGAGGTTTATCGACAACAAGCCGCTGGATGAGGCAGCCGTTCGTTCCTTCAGCAAGCAGGTGAGAATTTCTGGATTTTAAGCCTGGATTGAGTTGACTTTTTTAGATTCAAAACTGTCGACCGACCGCTTGCAGATCTGCAGCGCGCTGCTCTACCTGCACAGCCGGCGGCCGCCCGTGATCCACAGAGACATCAACTGCTCCAACATCATTGTCCTTACCGACAACACGCGCATCAAGCTGATCGACTTCGGCCTGTCAATCAAGCTGGAGCAGTCGGTCAGCCACATCTCGGCCACAACTCAAAAACCTGAAGGCACTTTGAACTTCATGGCACCAGAGCTGCTTGGAGCTGGTGAGGCTGACAGACCGCAGTACAGCAGAGAGTCGGACATCTGGGCGTTCGGCTGCTCGGTCTTCCAGATGGCCACCGGCTCCCGACCCTTCGCTGACGTTCCAACAATCTTTCAAGTTGCTGTGCGACTCGAAAGAAGCGGAGCCCCCGCTATTCGTGACGGTTGCTCTGTTGAGCTGAAGGATTTCTACAGCCAGTGCACCGCTCGAAATCGCATCGAGCGCAAGCCAGCGGATGAGCTGATGAAGCACCAGTTTCTGGCGAGTAGAAAGTTGGACAAACGAGGCCTGATGAATCTGTCTCTTGATGACGGACATTTTATTAAGCAGCCTAAGCTGGACTAGATCTATGACTAGGCTGTGATTCTTTGGAGACTCTCTCTCTCTCGCTGGAGATTCTTTGCGTGTCTTTCCACCAAAGTGTCCTCAATAAAGTGCCTTTGCACTGAAGTGTCCTCAATGACGTTTCTTTGCTCTTAAGTGTCCTCAATGACGTGTTTTTGCACTGAAGTGTCCTCAATGACGTTTCTTTGCACTGAACTGTCCTCAATGAAGTGTATTTGCACCAAAGTGTCCTTAATGAAGTGTCTTTGCACCAAAGTGTCCTTAATGAAGTGTCTTTGCACTAAAGTGTCCTTAATGAAGTGTCTTTGCACCAAAGTGTCCTTAATGAAGTGTCTTTGCACTAAAGTGTCCTCAATGAAGTGTTTTTGCACTGAACTGTCCTCAATGAAGTGTATTTGCACCAAAGTGTCCTTAATGAAGTGTCTTTGCACCAAAGTGTCCTTAATGAAGTGTCTTTGCACCAAAGTGTCCTTAATGAAGTGTCTTTGCTCTGAAGTGTCCTCAACGACATGTATTTGCACCAAAGTGTCCTTAATGAAGTGTCTTTGCACAAAAGTGTCCTTAATGAAGTGTCTTTGCACCAAAGTGTCCTTAATGAAGTGTCTTTGCACCAAAGTGTCCTTAATGAAGTGTCTTTGCACTAAAGTGTCCTCAATGAAGTGTCTTTGCACTAAAGTGTCCTTAATGAAGTGTCTTTGCACTAAAGTGTCCTTAATGAAGTGTATTTGCACTAAAGTGTCCTTAATGAAGTGTCTTTGCACTAAAGTGTCCTTAATGAAGTGTCTTTGCACTAAAGTGTCCTTAATGAAGTGTATTTGCACTAAAGTGTCCTTAATGAAGTGTCTTTGCATGAAGTGCCTTTGCCACTGATGTGATGTATTCAGGTTCATATATCCTATATCATAATTTCTAAACAGTAAAAATATTTTAATTTAAAATATTAAAAATTATTTTTCCGCTCTCCTGCTTGGCAGCTACAATATTCTCTCCCTCAACCGTTATGTTTACGTTTTTTGATGGTTAGTTGTCAAGAGCCCGAGATTCTAATCTCTCTTTCTTAGGATTTTCGATTTTTGAAATCGCACATAAGTTTTGAGTTTATTAAAAGAGATGCGTAATTTTTGTCTCACTATTATGTAACAACCATATTTTATAATTGCCTCCTTTTCCTTTCAAATTATTTTTTTGCGCCTGTGATAGTGTTGAAAATAATACAAATATATGCAGTAATCAATTATGAATAATCTTCAATTTGATTTTCAATTGAAAGTTGAAAATCTTTGCACACACATTTTTCATAGAGTCTTGAGTGTTGAGTGATCCCGTGAGCCTCAGTGATTTCACATTTCTGAGCTCTGTTGGAAATGCACGGGGAATGCAGTGTTGGATCGACAAAAACTCGGGTCGCCTTCTTCCCTTTTCACGTTTTCTTTCTCCTCTCACCCAATCCCTCCTCAATTCTCTCTCAGATACATTCAATTTTGTATAATCTATTGTCTGTTCATTACCGTTAAATATTAGTCTCAATTGCTAAGCGATTTTGCTTTTAGTTCTTGGTGCAGAGCTGTGTGTAATAATTGAAGACTCTTGCCTAATGGCCAGATGTGCAACCGACAGCTCAGCCGCAGCTATTGCGCGGCGCAACTGAAGGCTGCGTACGGCTGTTCAGTCCAAGGACTGGGGGGGGGGGTTGCACACACACCCTCAATTACGCAGAGTTAAGTGTCTCTTGCTCAAGGACTCAGATTGTTCCTAGTTGGATCGGATATCGAACCCCCGACCTTCAGTTATGAGTACTGCGCTCTAACCATTAGGCTAAAACCACTGAGAGAGAAGGAAGCAACCGCTTTAAGACAGAGTAAACGTTCTTAGCTGCTTTGAAGCTGAAATAGATAGATCCACGGATTTTTTAATATTTTATTAATATCTGGTTGCTAGCATACGAGGGGCATCCAGAAAGTTCGGACGCTTTAAAGCTGAGAGCAAAAACGGAAACAATTGCAAACTCCACGGCAACAACATGCAGCAGTTAATATTTTACAGCCAAATCAGAAATATTTTCAATTCTTCATCATTGCAGACTGCTTATCAAGTGCAGATGTGCTCTCTTTAGCTACAATGTACATGCGATTACAGTCGCAACAGTTCCAGTAATTTATGGTTTTTGCTGCGTTTTGCTATACAAATTTTGGGGGCGCTTCACAATGTCTAAATTTCACATCGCCTAAATTTCACATCGCCTAAATTTCACGTCGCCTAAATTTCACAATGTCTAAAAGCATGAAGACTTTAGGCGTTATTAAATTTAGGCGTTATTAAATTTAGGCGATGTGAAGAAGGCTGCATTTTTGGTTTTAGGCGTTGTGACATTTAGGTCTTATGAAAGCGTTCCCAAATCTCACTCTCACTCTCACTGTGTGTGAGTTTTGTACATGCAACTTTCGAACTCAACTTTGACAAATTAACATTTCAATCAATTATTTTAGTTTGTCACACAATAATTTGTTGCTTTTAATTGTTCCAATTTGAATTCTGGAAGGGTATTAGGAAAAATTTGAGCACGAGCACTAACTTTGACGAGATCAACCGTTTCTAACTGAAAACTACTGATCCTGATCGTCTGCACCGGCATTTTCTTCGTAGTCTCGCCCTTCATCATCCTCTTCCTCCAGGTAGTCGAGCACCTGGTGGTCGTCGCTGCAGCAGCTGCTGCCGTCATCTTCGGAGTACGCCGAGTACAGCGATGCAGACGATGAGGCCGGAGTTGAAGTCGACATCGGCGCAGCGTCGAATGCTCCGGCACCTTCGAAAGCTGACTCAGATGCGCCGCCCATCAGCGTTGGCGAGTTGCTCCTTGACCTCTGCAGATCTCCCGCGGAGTAGAAATGTTCGTCATCGTCCGCTCTGGCGGCCAGCTGTTGCTGCTGCTGCAGGGAGGCAGCCGCCGCTGTCGCGGTAGCGTCACCACTGGACGCTTGAACCTCGTAGTCATCAGACTGGTTGTAGAGAATCTCTGACGGGGAGGGATCGATTGAGTGGTTCCTGCTTGTGAGTCAGGTTGTCTGCATTGGTAGCCTGTCCCATCGATAGCCTGTCCCATCGATAGCCTGTCCCATCGATAGCCTGTCCCATCGATAGCCTGTCCCATCGATAGCCTGTCCCATCGATAGCCTGTCCCATCGATAGCCTGTCCCATCGATAGCCTGTCCCATCGATAGCCTGTCCCATCGATAGCCTGTCCCATCGATAGCCTGTCCCATCGATAGCCTGTCCCATCGATAGCCTGTCCCATCGATAGCCTGTCCCATCGATAGCCTGTCCCATCGATAGCCTGTCCCATCGATAGCCTGTCCCATCGATAGCCTGTCCCATCGATAGCCTGTCCCATCGATAGCCTGTCCCATCGATAGCCTGTCCCATCGATAGCCTGTCCCATCGATAGCCTGTCCCATCGATAGCCTGTCCCATCGATAGCCTGTCCCATCGATAGCCTGTCCCATCGATAGCCTGTCCCATCGATAGCCTGTCCCATCGATAGCCTGTCCCATCGATAGCCTGTCCCATCGATAGCCTGTCCCATCGATAGCCTGTCCCATCGATAGCCTGTCCATCGATAGCCTGTCCCATCGATAGCCTGTCCCATCGATAGCCTGTCCCATCGATAGCCTGTCCCATCGATAGCCTGTCCCATCGATAGCCTGCCCCATCGATAGCCTGTCCCATCGAAGGCAAATCACTACCATATTCTCAGTTGAACTGCTCACCGCGATTCCTAGTCGGATCCTCTCTGCCAAGGTCTCCGTGATCGTAGTAGCCCACGCCAGTAGCTGCGCCCAGATTCTCCACCTCATCTCGGTAGCTCTCGCGTCTCAGCCGTTCGATTCGCTTCTCGACCAGCGGGTCCAGCCGGCTGGGAGCGGCAGCAAAGTCGCCGAAGCTGCTGAGTTCATTGTCATTGACTTCGCTGTCGTCGAGCGAGTTCGATGCCTGATCTCTGCTTAGTGGATTTCGGAGAGCGGTTTTATCTGTTTTGCTTGCGTGACTTCGAGATTCGCAATAGCGTTTTTTCGCGTTTCTAAAGCCTGTGTCCCAAGTCGCCAACCCTACATCGAAAGTTTGATGTCGAAAAATTATTCTAGAGGCAAGTTATTCGGTTTAAAGTGCACGTTGATTGCTTGAAGGTCCGAGCTAACTTGGTGCTAAAGCCCCTTGGTGCTAAATCCCCTTGGTGCTAAAGCCCCTTGGTGCTAAATCCCCTTGGTGCTAGAGCCCCTTGGTGCTAAATCCCCTTGGTGCTAAAGCCCCTTGGTGCTAAAGCCCCTTGGTGCTAAAGCCCCTTGGTGCTAAAGCCCCTTGGTGCTAAAACCCCTTGGTGCTAAAGCCCCTTGCTGCTAAAGCCCCTTGGTTCTAAAGCCCCTTGGTGCAAAACCCCTCACTATCGCCAACACCTGCGCTTCCCTCCCCCAATAAAAAATCCTGCCTAATGCTTGTACAATGCACGTACAATGTACCTGCAAAATTAAGGCACAGTAGCGTAGTACAACAGCCTTCAAGACTTGATTTTATTTTCGTCAGTCACGCGCACATACTCTGCTTCAGCGATCTGTTCTCATGTGCATGAACTGCACGAAAATACTGCGCAATAGTCAAACACGTCACTACAAATGACTCTAAGTACTTCTTTCTTACCGAGTGATATTGGCAAACTCTGCAACACTGCCTTCTGCAGACTTCAGCAACTGCCGACCAAGTAGTGCTTTGGCATTGTCGACTGTTTCAGCCTGCAACTGCTGGCAGCTTTCGGCAAATGCCAGCAACTCCTCGCGTCTGCTCTCCCGTCGCAGCTCTTCACGCTCGCGAATTCGTTGCACAAACGCCGAGTTGCCCATCTCGACTTCAGACGCGCCTGCGGAGCCGTTTGACTTTCTCTTATACGGCAACCTGCTTGATCCAATGTATTTTGATAGGGCTTATATGGGGCAGAAAAGCCATAAGGGTGTGAAGCTGGATTGGAACTGGCTTGTTTACTTCATGGCTGGTTGGCAGAAGTAAAGCGCGCACCTGTGTGTGCATGCGCAGCGCCTTTCACTTTTCCGGTCGAGTTTTAGCAGCGAAACAGTGCGTGTTTTTCTCTTTAATCAAAAAATACAACCACAGTTTTAAATGAAAAAGAGTCTTGGATTTGCCTAGCAAATAAACAAATTCAGAAATTGAGAAACTGATGGCATCAGCAAAATTTTTCTTCAAAATCAAACCAGCTTTGCAAGTTTTCTTTAGATTTAGAACTAAAAGCAAGCAAATGCACTTCCAAGTTTGTAGCCAACTTTAACAAACCCTTAACCTCCTAGTAACAATTAAATCGACATATTTCCTCTCCAGTTTACAAGGAGTATCCAGTACATCCGTCAACCTACTAGTCGTCATCTTCGCAGCATGGCTTCCACAATGCTCAGGTAGTCTCCTCGAACCCACAAAGTATCCCAGTCGTAAAATTTGCTCAGATCCAGCCGTTTCCGCGTGGTCGCCGACAGCAGAGTGTAGTTTCTCCTCGCGAAGAACTCAACAATCGAGCGGTAGTTCGGACTCTCAGACGCCGGAATTGAATGACTCGCCCGCCACCACTCCATCTGCACTACCACAATGCGATGCTCACTGAAGAGTCGCTGGCCCGTACTCAGGAAGATGTTCTCGCTGGTCTCAATGTCAATCTTTGCCACAACCAGGTCTGTTGAAATCAGCGGCAGGAGGTCGTCTCCGGTGGCTGTCATCACGGGCACGGTGTCGGTGGCCCAGAAGCCGCCTTCCGCATCGAACTTATTCTCGGCGCCGGCTCCTCCTACGTTGCAGAACTTTGTAGAGAATTGCAGGTAGCGCAGACCGACCCGGTCGGAGAAGTAGGCCCACACGAGGGCCAGTTGAGGATCGGGTGAGGGCAACCGCATGGCCGAAGCTGCCAGACGAATCCGAGCGAGGTTGCGCAAATTCGCGTCCACCGCCACCGTGGTCAGACCGGCGTCTCGTGCAGACAGGCTGTACACTCCAATGTTGCTCCCCACGTCCAGGAAGGAGACGGTGCGGCCTTTTCCTTTCAAATTGAGGCTGATGTGGATCAACTGATGGACAAGGACCGGCTCCCAGGTGTGTCGTCTGGCAATCGTTTGGGAGATAAAGTCGTATTGTAGCCGTAAATTGGTATCAAACGATTCGTAGCTCTGTTATGAAGCTTCAATTGAACTGCTAGTTTGGATACTTCCTGCAATTTTAAGCGAGTTTTAATGCTTGCATGTAGTTATAAGATACTAAACCTATCACTTCTAGTGGTGCTTAGTGAAAAGTCATATCTGCAGAGCAGATCGGTGGTAAAATTGCCGCGAGTGATTCCGTGAGCGTTGACATTAATTTTGGAGCTTTGTGCACGGAAATTGGCCAGTGATCGAGTGGTTGTGCTCTGGAATGAATTGCCGTCAGTGCTGGTTGTGGAGGATTTTTTAATTCGGATATCCTCTTCAAAGGCTTTCCGTACGCGATGCTTTATGACCAAGGACTACTCCAGTAACATATATAGGACGTTACACTCGAAATCTATGGTAAATGTTTTGAAGGCAACTTTTCGCCGAAAAATACACTACAGAAATAGGAGGTTTTAATTTTTTCAGCACAAAAATTGTTATTGCTTTTGATAGGAGGCGGATCCAGTGTTCATCTTTTGATATGTTGTGCCTTTCTTATTGCTCTATCGATATTCATGAAGCTTTTCGTTCAGAAATAGTTTTAAAGGCAGGTTTCACCGGAAAAATACACTACGGAGATAGGAAATTTCACGATTTTCAACACTATAACAGTGATTGGGTCTCTTAACAGTGTCAGAGAAAGTTCTAATCACACTATTTTGTGCCTCACATGTCGGCTAACGACGCATTAAACGATTTTTCATGTTAAATTGGTCTGTCACTTGAAAAAACGTTTAAAATTAATGACAAGACCAATTTAATACGAAAAATCGTTTAATGCGTCGTTAGCCGACATGTGAGGCACAAAATAGTGTGATTAGAACTTTCTCTAACACTGTTTTAGTGTTGAAAATCGTGAAATTTTGAGGTTTGTGTCTTATTGTAAAAAAAATAAATTCGACAAATCGAACCTTCATCACCGCTGTCGGCAAACTGTCAACCAGTCGGCACAACGGGAATCGCCTTCGACGGATATTGTAGGCTGGGAAGTTTTCAGTGGCGTCAACTTTTCGACACAGATTCCAGCGCAGAGAGTCGTCTTCGAGGAAGTTCAGCGTCGATAGCTCCTGGTGGTAGTCGCAGCTGGGAGGTCTGACTGGTCTTAGAGGTTTCACGGTAGGAACAGGAGTGGTGCTGAAATTTCTCATTGCTGTCGTCATCCTTGACTGACTTGTTGTTTGATTATTTGCTAAGCATGCTCTCTGTTGATAATTTTGGTTCTTTCTGACCGTAGAAACGATGCAAATGGTCGATATGCTGACAATCAGGGCTAAAAAGGCCAGTTTTATTTGGGCAACCAAATTTTGGCGCACCATTTCATGGAAAAATGATAAAAACTACAGGTTACCTCCGGTATGCACCTAGCAGTTTATCAGAGTAGACTTGAATGCGTCTTTATATGAACCTTAATGGAACGAACAGGTGCATAAATTGTGGGCTAGAATTGACTGGCAGCCAGCGATTCAGCTGGGCTCTGAAAAAAAATTTGAGCAGATCGGCATTTCCACAGCTTTTTAGATTGCAATTATGACGAAAATAACAGAGACTCATTTTTAGCATTGAACTGATAGCAGCAGAAGGCAACATCTGTTAACAAAAACACTATTATTTTGTTTACTGTTCGCAATATGCAGGGTTTTTATCGCCATGGATTTCATGGTAAGGGGGAGGGGGACTCGAAGCCAAGAATTGACTAAATTTCTGCATTAGTTTTGAGAATCGGTGTTGTCAGCACTCATTTTGGGGCCGCAGGCACTCATTTTGGCGCCGCAGGCACTCATTTTAGCGCCTCGGGCACTCATTTTGGCACCGAAGGCACTCATTTTGGCACCGCAGGCACTCATTTTGGCACCGAAGGCACTCATTTTGGCGCCGCAGGCACTCATTTTGGCGCCACAGGCACTCATTTTGGCACCGCAGGCACTCATTTTGGCGCCGCAGGCACTCATTTTGGCACCGCAGGCACTCATTTTAGCGCCGCAGGCAGTCATTTTGGCACCGCAGACACTCATTTTGGCACCGCAGGCACTCATTTTAGCGCCGCAGGCAGTCATTTTGGCGCCGCAGGCACTCATTTTGGCACCGCAGGCACTCATTTTGGCACCGCAGGCACTCATTTTGGCGCCGCAGGCACTCATTTTGGCACCGCAGGCACTCATTTTAGCGCCGCAGGCAGTCACTTTGGCGCCGCAGGCAGTCATTTTGGCGCCGCAGGCACTCATTTTAACGCCGCAGGCAGTCATTTTGGCGCCGCAGGCACTCATTTTAGCGCCGCAGGCAGTCATTTTGGCGCCGCAGGCACTCATTTTGGCACCGCAGGCCCTCATTTTTTCATGCAGACAGGTGCAAAAACAGACTGACACAGAGACACACTTAGACATAAGATTAAGATTGAGGGCAATTAGCAGATTATTAAATTTGTTATTCCAGCGTTTTCCTAAATAAAACCGGGATCTGCCAGTAAGCATGCAGTGTCACGTAAATTTGCTCTGTGCAGTGAGCGACATTGACAAAAAATGTTGCTGTGTAAAATTTTACCAAATTTCCTGGGAATTTTCTGACTTTTCTTGCTTAAGTGGGCCAGCTGGACAAATACAACACTTTCTGACTTTAGTTGTTTCTTGTTAATCTGCTATAATTGCTGCACGGCTCAAATTAAGTGAAAACTGTTGCTGGCTAATTGCCGCCCTCAATAACTATTTTGTCTTGAGCGGGGGTCCGCAAGCTCCGGCCCGCGGGCCACATGCGGCCTGCAAAGCCTCTCTATCCGGGCCTCGGGTCCTTTTGAAACTGCACAATGGCAATCCGTCCCGCTTAAGGTTTGTGTCTCTTCTCAGCTCTCTTCTCTCTCATCTCCCCTTCTCCCTTCTTTTATCTCATGTCGCTTTTCTCCCCTTCTCCCCTCTCCTCTTCCTCTCTTCTCTTTCTTTTTCTCTCCCCTTCTCTCCCTTCTCTCCTCTTCTCTCCCTTCTCTCCCTTCTCTCCTCTTCTCTCCCTTCTCTCCTCTTCTCTCCCTTCTCTCCCTTCTCTCCTCTTCTCTCCCTTCTCTCCTCTTCTCTCCCTTCTCTCCTCTTCTCTCCCTTCTCTCCTCTTCTCTCCCTTCTCTCCTCTTCTCTCCTCTTCTCTCCCTTCTCTCCCTTCTCTCCTCTTCTCTCCCTTCTCTCCTCTTCTCTCCCTTCTCTCCTCTTCTCTCCCTTCTCTCCTCTTCTCTCCTCTTCTCTCCCTTCTCTCCTCTTCTCTCCCTTCTTTCCTCTTCTTTCCCTTCTCTCCTCTTCTCTCCCTTCTCTCCCTTCTCTCCCTTCTCTCCCCTCCTCTCCCTTCTCTCCTCCTCTCCCTTCTCTCCCTTCTCTCCCTTCTCTCCCTTCTCTCCCTTCTCTCCTCTTCTCTCCCTTCTCTCCTCTTCTCTCCTTTCTTTCCTCTTCTCTCCCTTCTCTCCTCTTCTCTCCCTTCTTTCCTCTTCTCTCCCTTCTTTCCTCTTCTCTCCTCTCCTCCTTTTCTCTCATCTCTCCTATCTCTATTCCCTCCTCACTCCCCTTCTCCGGTTCGCAATTTACGGTTCGTTTTCGTTTTTCTGCTTTTTTGTCCCCTTTGAATCGTGTGCAGTTTGTCAGTGCAACATTCGTGTAGAGGCTCTCGAGAGTTCAAATTTGTTCAAACCGTATCGAGTACGAATACAAATATGACCAAACCAACAGCTCTTTCTTATCAGAGAGAGAGAGAGAGAGAGAAATTTTGTTGTGAGATTTTATTTATAAGTAATGTAACTAAAGAGTTTTATGCTGAGCGATAGCACAAGCTGCTCATATACTGCTCATAGGCCATGGCCTCGCCCCAGCAGCCCACCGTGTTTCTACTCGCCTACGACAACAGTGAGAACAGCCAGGCCGCTCTGGGCTGGTTCGCCAGACTCAATGCTGAAAGAGACATTCGACATCAGCTGGTGATCTTTTATTCAGTTGAAGCCCCGCCGCTGCCGCGCGGCAACACGACCTTGAAGATGTCCAAGACGGAGCTGTACACCCAGCTGATGCAAGAATCGTCAGCCCAGATCGACAGGGTGCGCAAACGCTGCTTGGCACTCTGCCAACAGTTGGGCTTGCCAGCAGACTCCGTCAAGTTCATTGACAAGTACGAAGCCGAACCGGGCAAGGCGATTGTTGCCATGGCAACAGAACTAGACGCTGCCGCCATTCTAATGGGCACTCGCGGATTGAAACGACTTCAACGAACCATGCTTGGCAGCGTATCGGACTATGTTGTTCACCATGCGCACCGGCCAGTGATTGTGGTGCCGCTCACCGACAGAAATGGATAGAATTGGAAACTCATTTAAACTACTAGTAGTAGTTTACAAGCTGAATGAATTTGATTAAGATATCGAATGGCAGCAAAGTTGCGCGCATCTTTTAACAAGCAAATACTAATTAACACCGTTTATTTATTACAGACGCTTAGTAACTGATTTAAATTAGCGTTAAACTGAATAAAGATATGAAGGAAAATATTTGATCACATATTATAGACATTGACTCCGTTCTCAGGGATTCTATTCGGTTATATTCAAGTATTTTTCGGGATAATCGTTATGTTAATTTTTATGCAGCTCCATGTACTTTTATAAATTCCTAAAAAGTCCATGTTTAATCTTCTACATATATATACCTGCTCATATCAATACGTCGTATTTATATTGAGGCGATTCTGTCTGAAACAATGATAAATGGCTATGAATTTTTATGAATATTTATGAATGTTTATGAATGGTTATGAATGGCTATGAATGGCTATGAATGGCTATGAATGGTTATGAATGGCTAAAAATGGCTATGAATGGCTATAAATGATTATTAATGGCTATGTACGAAACGGAAGTGTCCGGATGTCTGAGAACAACTTGGACGGATTCTCGACTCTGTTGATAAGCTTGTAACAGTAAGGCATGGATTTAATAGAAATAGGTTCTTCACATGATTATAGTTTATACCTGCTAAAATATACCTTTTCCACTCCAAGTCTGTCACAAGTAACTTCAAATCTGCCGTAGATAGCAGAAAGGCATACATTCAGCTCGCAAGCCGAGCGCCAACTTAAGAGTCTATGGTTAAAGCTCAGATCAATTCTGTCAAAAGTAATTTCAAATCTGTCCACTGAACAGATAACGAAACAAAGGTTTATTTTGAACAGTGCTCTCAAATTAAAGCAACAAATTCTGTAATTCACTATGCTAACATGTCTGCTACAGTCAATCAGTTGCATAGATATTTCAAACAAAAATATCGCGACGATCCAAGCAGGCCTGTCCGTAACTCAACGTGTGCAGGTGCCATCGTAGGCAGTGGTCATGTGTCAGATGAGGCATGCTGGCATGCAATTCGCGAATCAGAATGCTCAGTCTGAATGCTTTAGGATCAAGTTTGCGGTGGTCCTTTTGATTCCGAGGTCAATGGCCAGTCTCCTCCAGTCCCGTCCAGTGTTGTAGCTGTTAACCAGGCGCTGCCTGTCTATTAAGCATATTCTTGCATAGGGCATGGTGGGTAAGGCAAGAAAAAATTGTTGTGAACTCGCGTTGCTGTCAACATATATATCTCTGACAGATTTGAACTTACTTGTGACAGAATTTATATATAAGATTGCCATAGACGAATAAGTTTCACTGTTAAAATCTGGGTCTGTCTATAAAGAAGTTTTCTAGTCTTTACTGCTTTGGTTCCAACTCCCTATCTGTTCAGTGGACAGATTTGAAGTTACTTTTGACAGAATTGATCTGAGCTTTAACCATAGACTCTTAAGTTGGCGCTCGGCTTGCGAG
Source organism: Macrostomum lignano (assembly GCA_002269645.1). NCBI lineage: Eukaryota > Metazoa > Platyhelminthes > Macrostomidae > Macrostomum > Macrostomum lignano. Next base: position 398,472 of record NIVC01000085.1, on the reverse strand, counting down.
CTGAATGTATGCCTTTCTGCTATCTACGGCAGATTTGAAGTTACTTGTGACATACTTGGAGTGGAAAAGGTATACAAGCTATATACTGCAATCTACGGCCACGGACGTCGTTCACGGGGCTCCTGGCCATAGACATTCAAGGCGGACAGCAATTGCTGGTCATTATCGGTCGACCTGCAAAAATCACACGAGTCATGCTCAGTAGGTCATATACAATTGGGGTCATGCTCAGTAGGTCATAGACAATTGGGGTCATGCTCAATAGGTCATAGGAGATGTAGTACATGTAGCTCATAGACAAGCATGATCATAACTCGCACATGTAGGGTAGCTGTGAAGAATCGGTCATAAACAGTACATGAATTCATCGAGCAAATTAACAATAGCATGAAACCTACGAACCCCATCTTACCTTCTATTCTACGCCCTTTCCCCTGATCTTACCCTCACCAGAATCTCACCCGAGTTTCACCAGAATCTCACAAAGATGGGGACAAAGCGACATGACATGCATGAATTAACAAGTCACCAATATACGCCTGCATGTAACCTACTAGAAAATTATGATAACTTTGCTGGATATGAGAGGGTTGAGAGAGAAGAGTAAAGAAGACTGTCATATCAAACAGGAGACTCCCATGTTCAACAGAAGACTCCCTTGTCTAACAGGAGACTCCCATGTCTAACAGGTGACTCCCATGTCTAACATGAGACTCCCATGTCTAACAGGAGACTCCCATGTCTAACAGGAGACTCCCATGTGTTGTGTTCTAATTAACACAGAGAGTTTCTTTGATTGAAGCTTTTGAGTTCAGAGATACACATCTCGCTCACAATATATTTATAGAGGTGAAACTCCTACTTGCACGTTGCATTGCCAAATCGATACGCAATCACCTACTCATTCTAGTCTGAGTACAATATACGCCCACGCATTCAATAAGGTCAATAGTTAATTGTTAGTGGTCAGTTCATTGCGCAAGCATTGTCAGTCACAACACCATGTCTAACAGGAGACTCCCATGTCTAACAGGAGACTCCCATGTCTAACAGGAGACTCCCATGTCTAACAGAAGACTCCCATGTCTAACAGGAGACTCCCGTGTCTAACAGGAGACTCCCATGTCTAACAGGAGACTCCCATGTCTAACAGGAGACTCCCATGTCTAACAGAAGACTCCCATGTCTAACAGGAGACTCCCATGTCTAACAGGAGACTCCCATGTCTAACAGGAGACTCCCTTGTCTAACAGGAGACTCCCATGTCTAACAGGAGACTCCCATGTCTAACAGGAGACTCCCATGTCTAACAGGAGACTCCCATGTCTAACAGGAGACTCCCATGTCTAACAGGAGACTCCCATGTCTAACAGGAGACTCCCATGTCTAACAGGAGACTCCCATGTCTAACAGGAGACTCCCATGTCTAACAGGACACCATGTCTAACAGGAGACTCCCATGTCTAACAGGACACCATGTCTAACAGGAGACTCCCATGTCTAACAGGACACCATGTCTAACAGCAAAAGTGTGCATTCAGTTTAAATCCATACTCTGCTATCTAGAGTAGTCTCAAAAGTGCTTTCCCACCAAATTCGGTCCAAATGAAAGCAAAAATGCGGTTTTATTCTCATTTTCCTGCTCAAAACAGTGGCCGAGGTGGCTGAGCAGCCCTCATGCCCCGCCATTGTCTCAGTTCAATGCAATGCGAAGCCACTGCAAACATTTATTTATGTAAATTTCACAGTGCACTGAGTGAGCACAGACTCAAGTGTCTGCCAGCATCATTGATGCAGCATCTGCTGTTCAAATGAGATGCACAGAATGGCTGATGCTCGTTCGAACTCACTTTTGTGCAGATGAAGCAACAAGCCGCACCACCCAGCCTCCAGCATAGCACATTGCTCATCTGTCCACAGACTCTCTCCGAGCTCGAGTCTCCCCCATTGCCATGGCAACTGGAGCAGCTCTGCAGCGTCTGTGCAGTTAAGGGCTCTGCACATCTCCTGCTCACTGCGTGAGGGGCCGAGCCATGGGGCAGCCTCAGACCTCATGACACTCTGCAAGCCCTTTGAAAACAATGGCCAGCTTCACTGCATGCCTGCTTCATCAGCTCTGCCCTCCCCGCACTGTTGTGTGCACTGCACTGAGTGAGGCTCAGAAATGACGCTGCGAAATATTGAAATATGAAATGGGACACAGCGGGTCACGGCAAGTCAGGACACAGCGGGTCACGGCAAGTCAGGACACAGCGGGTCACGGCAAGTCAGGACACAGCGGGTCACGGCAAGTCAGGACACAGCGGGTCACGGCAAGTCAGGACACAGCGGGTCACGGCAAGTCAGGACACAGCGGGTCACGGCAAGTCAGGACACAGCGGGTCACGGCAAGTCAGGACACAGCGGGTCACGGCAAGTCAGGACACAGCGGGTCACGGCAAGTCAGGACACAGCGGGTCACGGCAAGTCAGGACACAGCGGGTCACGGCAAGTCAGGACACAGCGGGTCACGGCAAGTCAGGACACAGCGGGTCACGGCAAGTCAGGACACAGCGGGTCACGGCAAGCCAAGCGGTGGCTGTATATTTAACTGAGAAGTCTTGAGTAAGCGCTGGACTTCCTGCTCCAACAGTTGCTAATAAAAAGTCAGTCCAAAAATTAAATACAAAACTCAGTTCCGGAAAAAGCGCCAAACCGGTGGCTGAAAAATGTGAAAAATTCTCGGACACAGAAAATCTTGAGTAGGAATTGAGCAGTCTGAGCAGATTGGGGAAATTGTGATTGGCTTTTTGCCAGAGTTTCAAAATCCACATTGATCAGCTTGAAACTGAAATAGCACTCGAGTCAGCACAAAAATGTCTCATTAATTGAAAGGAGCAACCGGTAAAACAAACCCGGCAGTAAAACAAACCCTTCAGTCAAATAAATAAAATTTGAATTCCGAATCGCAGACGAATAAACAAAACCGTGATTGGATAATTGATCCGGGCATCGGGAAGCAGCAGGTGATCGATAGACAAAACGATAATTCAAAATTCAAAATCAGTGGATAATGAATTATATGAATAGATATAATACAAAATTCTAAATTCAAAATCTAAATGAGCGGAATGAGCAGTTCGAACAAACAAAGCAGCCGGATAAGCAAAAATGGCAATCGGATAAACAAAGAGGGCTAAAGAACTGCCCGCTCCAAGAGCCGCTCCGCTCCCTCACAGCCCATCGCTCTCGCAGTCACGATGAGGCACTCAGGAAGCTGTGCCGCAGCAGCTCCGCGGTGTCCGCTCGCTTCCTCGGGTCATAGTCTACGCACCTGAGGTAGAAGTCTTTCAGGCCGGCTGAGAACCCGTCCGCAATCCGAGGCATCGCCCGCCCTCCGCACCTCAGCACGGCGATCCTGAACTGCTGAACGTTCGCGTCAGGAGGCTGCATGGCCGTCAGCTCATACACGGTGCAGCCGAAGGCCCACACGTCGGTCTTGGCTGAGTACGGAATCGAATCGCCCTCGCCCATGAACAGCTCGGGCGCCATGAAGTAGGGGGTGCCTTTGGGATCGACGCCTGTGCTCAGGCCGCAGGTGCCGACGATCTCCTTGGCGAGGCCGAAGTCGATCAGCTTGATGACGCCTTTGCTGGTGAGCATCACGTTGGAGCTCTTGATGTCACGGTGCAAGATGGCGCCCTCCGGCTGGCAGTGCAGGAAGTTCAGGCCTGAGCAGATCTGCAGGTGGGGCAGTTTTGAGTAGTCATGAGACAACATACCTGCTCCCACCCACACTGATCCCACACTGATCCCACGCCGATCCCACACTGATCCCACACTGATCCCACACCGATCTCACACTGATCCCACACTGATCCCGCACTGATCACACACTGATCCCAAACTAATCCCACACTGATCCCACACTGATCCTACACTGATCCCACACTGATCCCACACTGATCCCACACTGATCCCACACCGATCCCACACTGATCCCACACTGATCCCACACTGATCCCACACTGATCCCACACTGATCCCACACTGATCCTACACTGATCCCACACTGATCCCACACTGATCCCACACTGATCCCACACCGATCCCATACTGATCCTACACTGATCCCACACTGATCCTACACTGATCCCACACTGATCCCACACTGATCCTACACTGATCCCACACTGATCCCACACTGATCCCACACTGATCCCACACCGATCCCACACTGATCCTACACTGATCCCACACTGATCCCACACTGATCCCACACTGATCCCACACTGATCCCACACTGATCCCACACCGATCTCACACTGATCCCACACTGATCTCACACTGATCACACACCGATCCCACACTGATCCCACACTGATCCCACACTGATCCCACACTGATCCCACACTGATCCCACACCGATCTCACACTGATCCAACACTGATCCCACACTAGTCCCACATCCCACCCATGCCAGGCAATGCCAGAGAACTCAGAGACGCACCTGTCTGGAGAAGTCCCTGACCCCGGACTCCTTGAACGGCTTGTTCTGACGCTGCATCAGCTCAAAGAGGCTGTGACCCGAGACCAGCTCGGTGAAGATGTACAGCCCGTCCGACTTCTGCTCGCACTTGAGGAACTGCAGAATGTTGGGATGCGAGAGTCGCTTGAGGATCTCAACTCCCCGCTTCTCCAACTCGACGGCTTTCTGCAGCTTCCCCGATTGGCCGGTGCCGCTCAGGGGCAGCACCTTGACAGCCACCGTCTGGTTGCGGTCTGTGAGGGCCTTGTACACCTCACCGAATCCGCCACGGCCGATGAGCTGCTTCTTGTTGTCCTGCAGGATGAAGTCCCAGTCGGTGAAGCTGGGGTCCAGCTGCTTCTTGGCGCTGAAGCATGAAATGAAGGAATTGATGAATTTTGTGTTGCTTGGGGCTTTCTGAGTACTTTGTAGTCACTCAGCCTTCTGCGTCACCAGCCTTCTGCGTCACCACCCTTCTGCGTCACCACCCTTCTGCGTCACCACCCTTCTGCGTCACCACCCTTCTGCGTCACCAGCTTTCTGCGTCACCACCCTTCTGCGTCACCACCCTTCTGCGTCACCACCCTTCTGCGTCACCACCCTTCTGCGTCACCATCCTTCTGTGTCACCACCCTTCTGCGTCACCACCCTTCTGCGTCACCTGTGGCGCTATATATGGCGCGATCGGGAGATTGCGGCGCCACGAAGAGATTGGAGGCTCTCAAATCATTCAAGTGGCAATATTTTGAACATCACACCAAGTACATTCCTACTAAAATCGGAGAGTTTGATGGCACTTGAACTCGCTGATGCTTTGATCCAGATTGAGTTATGGGTGGGGGGTTGGGGCCCATTAGGAGACTGGGGGCGCCATGAGAAGGTCGGGGCGCCATGAGGAGATTGGAGGCGCCATGGGGAGGTTGGGAGCGCCATGAGGAGCTGCACTGACAGATTCATGACGCCCTCGCTTGACTGCGGCGCTGCTGAGAATTTCAGGGCGCCGATCATCAAAGCGCAATGAATTTTTGCCAAACAATATTTTCAGTATTTTCAGTGTCAGGCAGCAGTTCTCAGTCAGGACTCACCCAGCTGAGGCGGCAGTCGGCGCTGAGCTGCCAGCGGAAGGCCGAGAGGCTTCGAGCCGCCGCTGCGTGGAGGAAATCCAGGCCCGCTTTGCTGACTGGTCTGTGTAGCACCAGCGACTCTCAACAATATCAGCCGGTGTTTCGCCCTTGTTGTTCTTCAAGCTGAACATTTCGGCTCCGATTTGGTCAAAAAAGAACTGAAGAGAGTCGACTGGCTGACGCCGAGCGGCCAAATGGACGGCCGTGTCACCGAGTCTGTCAGGAACTGTGAGACAGTCGCTGCCGAGCTTCTTCACCAGCCACTTCAGATTTGAATTGTCAGACTTCTGAGCAGCAAAGTGAAATGCTGTTCTATCATCATCTCCCTTCATCCGAAAGAAGTCAGTTCCGATCTGTCTCTTGATCCACTCCAGCGACTCGATGCCCTGATGCTCAGCGGCCAAATGGACGGCTGTGTGACCGAATTTGTCAGGAACTGCGAGACAGTCGCTGCCGAGCTCCTTCACCAGCCACTTCAGATTTGAATTGTCAGACTTCTCAGCAGCAAAGTGAAATGCTGTTCTATCATCATCTCCCTTCAGCCGAAAGCAGTCAGTTCCGATCTGTCTCTTGATCCACTCCAGCAACTCGATGCCCTGATGCAGAGCGGCAAAATGGACGGCCGTGTCACCTCTAGAGTCAGGAACTGTGAGACAGTCGCTGCCGAGCTCCTTCACCAGCCACTTCAGATTTGAATTGTCAGACTTCTGAGCAGCGAAGTAAAATGCTGTTCTTTCCCACCGTCTCTTCAGCCGAAAGCAGTCAGTTCCGATCTGTCTCTTGATCCACTCCAGCGACTCGATGCCCTGATGCTGAGCGGCCAAATGGACGGCCGTGTCACCCCATCCGTCAGGAACTGTGAGACAGTCGCTGCCGAGCTCCTTCACCAGCCACTTCAGACAAGAGTTGCTTTTTCTGTTCATAGCGGCAAAGTGAGCGACTGTCTGTTCCCATCTGTCGACAGTTCTCAAGCAGCCTCTGCCTCCCTTCTCTTTAACCAGCTTCATCCAAGACTGGTCCTGATGCTGGGCAGCCAAGTGCACTGGAGTCTTGCCCCTATCATTTCCATGTGTCAGACAGTCGGGTCCGAATCTGTCAATCAGCAGCTCCAGGCACGACGAGCTCACCGGCTTGCAGGCCACGTGATGGGCCAGCGGCATTTTAAGAATCTCTCTAAAGGGAAAGTCTTGCTTGTCGAAGCCGCCCACCTCCAGCTCGATGTTGCTGCCGACCTCACCGCACAGTCGCTGCAGCTCCTCGCTGTCTCCAGCCTCCAGCGCCGCTCTCAGCTTCCGCTCCATCTGTGTTGCCATGGCTACACTTCTTCTCCTAGCAGCGCTTCTCTGCCGATCTGCTGTCTGCCGCAGCTGTTCCACACGGCTTCAAACTGAGTGCTTTGCTCTTCTTCAAGCGAATTTGCCTGCCAGCTCAGCAGCAGCAGCAAAAGTGCGGCTGTCACGGACTGAAATCTCTGAGCTCTCCCTGTGCAGAGAAATTTGTTTAAATGGACTGAGGCCGATTCTCTTCTCTATCTTCAAGATCAGTATGGGTTAGTTCAACTTTGACGCACTTGTAATATAGAGACGGAGGGCAGTGTTAAATGATAGGGCAGTGTTAAATGATAGGGCAGTGTTAAATGATAGGGCAGTGTCGATGTGGAGCAGCACCGCTGTGCGATAAGCGGAGTTCTAAATGAGATAAGCGGGAGAGTAGCTTTATACAAAAATTCCACACACATTTTTGCATGCGACAATCAATAGGTCGTCCATGTTTAGGAGGAAGATGGCCTGATTTTTTCGTACGCTCCTATCGTACTGGTACGTTTATTGAATGTGTACAGATATGATTTATATTTATTTATTTATTATACGTGTATTTCAGCCCCAGCCCGCATGCGGATATTTTTTCTACCCGTCTACCCTGTGTACCGGGTAAGATAATGACTTTCTTCCGATACAACTTCACCTGAGAACACCCAGATCCCACCTGAGCACACCCAGATCCCACTTGAGCACACTCAAATCCTACCTGAGCACACCCAAATCCCACCTGAGCACACCCAGATCCCACCTGAGCACACCCAGATCCCACCTGAGCACACCCAGATCCCACCTGAGCACACCCAGATCCCACCTGAGCACACCCACATCTCAGCAGACCCCAGCCCCAATGCCCTCAGAACCAGCACGAAGAGCGCCTCACTGAGTACCTGAGCACAGCCAACAAGCTCGCCAGTCACCAGCTCCTGAGGCTGGACCAGCAGGACAGCCGAGCGGGATGAAGCCCATGACCCATATCTCATGCACACAGCCATTGCTCATGTGCTATGACCCATATCTCATGCACACAGCCATTGCTCATGTGCCATAACTAATATCTCATGCACACAGCCATTGCTCATGTGCCATGACCCACATCTCATGCACACAGCCATTGCTCATGTGCCATGACCCACATCTCATGCACACAGCCATTGCTCATGTGCCATGACCCACATCTCATGCACACAGCCATTGCTCATGTGCCATGACCCATATCTCATGCACACAGCCATTGCTCATGTGCCATGACTAATATCTCATGCACACAGCCATTGCTCATGTGCCATGACCCATATCTCATGCACACAGCCATTGCTCATGTGCCATGACCCATATCTCATGCACACAGCCATTGCTCATGTGCCATGACCCATATCTCATGCACACAGCCATTGCTCATGTGCCATGACCCACATCTCATGCACACAGCCATTGCTCATGTGCCATGACCCATATCTCATGCACACAGCCATTGCTCATGTGCCATGACCCATATCTCATGCACACAGCCATTGCTCATGTGCCATGACCCACATCTCATGCACACAGCCATTGCTCATGTGCCATGACCCATATCTCATGCACACAGCCATTGCTCATGTGCCATGACCCACATCTCATGCACACAGCCATTGCTCATGTGCCATGACCCATATCTCATGCACACAGCCATTGCTCATGTGCCATGACCCATATCTCATGCACACAGACTCATCCTCTCACGCATCCCCTTCTCACCCATCCCCTTCTCACCCATCCCCTTCTCACCCATCCCCTTCTCACCCATCCCCTTCTCACCCATCCCCTTCTCACCCATCCCCTTCTCACCCATCCCTTTCTCACCCATCCCCTTCTCACCCATCCCCTTCTCACCCATCCCCTTCTCACCCATCCCTTCTCACCCATCCCCTTCTCACCCATCCCTTTCTCACCCATCCCCTTCTCACCCATCCCCTTCTCACCCATCCCCTTCTCACCCATCCCCTTCTCACCCATCCCCTTCTCACCCATCCCCTTCTCACCCATCTTCTCACCTATCCCCTTCTCACCTATCCCCTTCTCACCTATCCCCTTCTCACCCATCCTTCTCACCCATCCTTCTCACCCATCTGTAAAGTCTGAAGGCCGCGTGTTAAGCTGAGCGAGAAAATCAAACACGGGGCCCTAACTGGCCAGGTTAGCGATATATATATTTGAGGTTTTACGCGTACGGCGTACATGACTCATGCGACACATGATGTACATTTATAATATAACTCACTCGCCTATTTAGAACAAATTGATAATAATATTGCGAGGCAATTACACTTCTCCCCAAAAACAAAAAAGCTCAAAAATGCGGATTAAAAAGATAAGGAAAAAGGAATAAAACATTAAGGGTAAAAAACACTTGTCTCAGCCCTTAGCACCAGTTACCCGTCAAAACCCGTCAAACTCTGTAGCTGATAGGCTTGTCCTTGGCCGCTCTCGGGTGCGGCCTCTCAGCAATGCCGCGCTCCGGCGAGGCGGCGCCAGCGTCCGCTTCTGGTGGTGGGTCCTCGGTCGCTGTCAGAGCCCGGATGTGCGTCAGGTGGCGAGTGCATGTCCGGTCGCCTTGCCGCAGGACGTAGGAATCGCCTCGCCTGTCGGTGACGGTCCAGGGTTCGAGCTCGAAAGGCGTTTGAATTTTCGTGTGTCTCGTCCGCTTGCGGAGAACCGCCGAACCCGGCTTGACATTGGCTGCCTTGGCCCTCCTGGAGCGGTTGAAACCTGCTGCCATCTGGTCGTTGTAGGCCTCGTGGCGCTTTGCGAGTTCGGCGCGGTCGTGCTGCACAGGTTGCGATGGTTGGATTGACGGGAGGCCGTCGTTGAGAGCTCGGCCCATGAGCAGTTCGGCTGGTGCCACGCCGGTTGCCGAGTGCGGAGTGACGCGATGAGCGAGCAGCCAGTCGTCGAGTGCGGTGCGCCAGTTGCGTCCTTCTGCGATGGCCGCTCTGATGACCTTGTTGATGCACCTGTTGACTCGCTCGGTCGCTCCGTTCGCCTCGGGGTGCAGCGGACAGATCCGGCGATGCTTGATGCCGAACTCTGAGAGGAAGTTTGTGAATTCTGCCGAGTTAAACGGAGGTCCATTGTCGCTGACGATTTCCAACGGGATGCCGTATCTGCTAAACAGAGTCCGGAGATGCGGAAGCACTGAGATGTTGACCCATATCTCATGCACACAGCCATTGCTCATGTGCCATAACCAATATCTCATGCACACAGCCATTGCTCATGTGCCATGACCCATATCTCATGCACACAGCCATTGCTCATGTGCCATGACTAATATCTCATGCACACAGCCATTGCTCATGTGCCATAACTAATATCTCATGCACACAGCCATTGCTCATGTGCCATAACTAATATCTCATGCACACAGCCATTGCTCATGTGCCATGACCCATATCTCATGCACACAGCCATTGCTCATGTGCCATAACCAATATCTCATGCACACAGCCATTGCTCACGTGCCATGATCCACATCTCATGCACACAGCCATTGCTCATGTGCCATGACTAATATCTCATGCACACAGCCATTGCTCATGTGCCATGACCCATATCTCATGCACACAGCCATTGCTCATGTGCCATAACCATCTGATTGTCTCTATTGGGTTTCTCTCACAATCTCCCTTTTACACAGCCCTCCCACCCATCCCTTTCTAACCCATCCCCCTCTCACCATCCCCCTCTCACCATCCCCCTCTCACCCATCCCCCTCTCACCCATCCCCTCTTACCCATCCCCCTCTCACCCATCCCCTTCTCACCCATCCCCCTCTCACCCATCCCCTTCTCACCCATCCCCCTCTCATCCTCCCCCTCACGCCAGCTTCTCTATTCTCCATCAGATCCCAGCTCAGCTTTTCTATTCTCCATCAGATCCCAGCTCAGCTTTTCTATTCTCCATCAGATCCCAGCTCAGTTTCTCTATTCTCCATCAGATCCCAACTCAGCTTCTCTATTCTCCATCAGATCCCAGCTCAGCTTTTCTATTCTCCACAGATCCCAGCTCAGCTTCTCTATTCTCCATCAGATCCCAGCTCAAACCCAAAAAACGCTTGTTTTCTCCTGTTTCGAGAAAGCTAAAAAAGCTAAAAGTGCAGCTGGACGCCAGCTCAGCCAGTGGGGGGGGGGCAGGCAGGGTGCTCAAGCACAATGCAGAGTCTCCATTGTGCGAGGCTGGGGCTGCAACTCATTCGGGAGCAGCCGCCACTGCAGCCTCAGACAGCTCAGGTTTGCGCTGCTCATCTCTGCAGCCTCATCGCTAATTAAATCTCCAACCTTCATCGTTAGCGGCCCCACCCAGCTCAGCACTCGCAGTGCGATAGTCTGGCGTGATAAAAGCAGCCGGCAAAGAGAAAACTGCTCGAGTTCGCAATCACCCCATACTGGCCTCTCGAACCACCCAAACCCTGCCTGAGACAATAAACAAGTCCAGCTACAATGCAACTCCACCCAGCTCACTGCTCAAAACAGAGACCGAGCGCTGCACTGCTGGTTGCCCCCCAGAGTCTGCCAAACTGCAGGGAGGCTGGCAGAGCGGTGCGTGGCCTGAGAATAGCGAGCGAGCAGAGATAATTACTGCTTGAGGTTGAGCTGGCCTCTCTAACCACCCGCTCCCTACGGCTCAAGACTGCGTTTTGTCATAAATAAGGCATTGTTGCCATGCTCGAATCTCAGAATTTGATGGCTCTCAGGCCATTCAGTGCGGCTCAAAGCCTGTCTGTTGCTGCTGGCTGCAGGTGGCAGGAGTGCAAAATGCAGTGAGTTGCTGCGGCCGAGAGCTGGACAGAATTGAGATGGGCTGCCAGAGCTCGGCTGCACTTTAATAATAAACAACTGATGAAGCCCTAGACTGCAATTGAGGGGCTGAGCAGCTGCCTCTTGCGAAAAAATTATACATGTACTGTGGTTCGATTCTGTGCGATTGGCCTGAGGTGATTCCCAGGCCAGCCATGAAGGCCAACTTCTTAGGCACTCTGGTACAATGGGTTGGTTTTTAATGGAGCTGAACTAATATTAACTAAAATCACTGTACTAATCAGCATACATGTACACTATGCAGACAATGCGATAGGATTTCAAGGATTGCTTTTTGGGCTTCTGCTGGGTCACAGATTCATGGGAAATCAGTAGTTTCCAGGGCAAATCAGTTGTCTTCACAAGATGCGTGGGCCCACAGGTAAGCAAATTCAGCAGGTATCGAGTAGGCTGAGCAATGGCTGGAGGTGCGATCATGCGCTTCCGGCTGGTTGCAGTGATGAGCAATGGTACAGTAGAAAATATTTTAAACTTTGTTGCTTGCTCCATTTTCAGCAGGGCTTATTGATCCTCGCTGCTCTCCGTGCCTGCTTATCTACACAACCGAGCTTCAAACTCGGTGACCGCGTGCCTGCCCAGAGCTGAGCAAAACTATTTGAGCGGGAAAAGTGAACAACAACTGCATCGGTCCCTGCACACCAGTGCCTCACCTCCAGTCAGCCGGGTTCGCCATCCCAACAGACTGCACCCAAAACAGGGCGGCTCACTCCTCAGGCCCGTGCACTGGTCCCTCCTACCGGGGTACCGGGTGCCCGTGCCGCCTACGGCCCCTCGGTCTCTCCTCCAGCCTTCTGTCACTAGCGGACACAAAAGTTGCAGCCAACAAGGGGTCGCACCCACCTTCCTGCCGCTGCCGTGACGCGAACTTGAGTCGAGTTCCAACATTCGGAGAGCAGAGTGGCGTTCCATGGTCGCCGCAGTGCTGCTCCGTCTGCCTCCTCCTCACCTCGAGGTGGCTTTTCCCAAGGGCGAACGGATTCCGCCCCCAACAGCCGTGGTGTCGGGTTGCTGACGCCTGCGGGGGACTCTCAAAGGGGTAACCATGGTCTTACGCTTGACCAGCATGCTTGACTCCCCTAAGAGCTGGCATGCTTCGCTTTCTAAGGTGACTATCTAACACTGGCAAGCAACTTTAATTAAGCAAACAGTTTTTAACTTTACTCTTTTTTGTTTATTTACTGAATTTTCTGAATAGAGCAATTTTAATGCCATCAGTCGGCGCACATGGCTGGATTTGGTAGGCCTTTTTGCCTAAATTTTAGCGGACAGCACCTGGGATCAAGTCAACAGGTCGTTTGCTGTGCCACATGACAAGGCTGATTCCTATAGCCGAGCCACAACGTCTCAAACATCCGGTTCTGTTGACGCCAGCACCCTACTAGCCCTGCGTGATGCTGTCTAGTCCGCTCTCTCACACTGTATGACTGCCTCGCAGACATCGCAGTCCAGAGTTTTCATCGTGGACTCCGTCTGACGAGGCAACCAGACAGCGGTTGAAATTCATATCGCCTGCATGTGCACCGATGTGTCTACATAATTCAATATTTTACAATTTTTATTTAAACTAATGAATACAGTAATCGATGCATTTCACTGCAACTCAGCCTCTGCCGCATGTCATCCTCCAGCTCTGGTCTTTTGCCGCTCACGTCCTCTTGGTTGGAAAAACTGGTGTTTTCTAAGAAATGCTTGTCCAGACTCCGGAAAGTCAGGCAACCAGCATGTATAGGCGGTTTTTCGTGGGTCGGAATGGGCGGTGATTGTCGCACCTCTTTTTACTTTCAGTATGTGCAGACCAAGTCTTATAACTGCAATGGCTCCATTGTTCGGGCGCAAGTTGAAAGTTTCTCTTCTTTTCCGCGCTCATATTTGTGCTCAGTCGCTTTATTCGAAACCTACACAATAGCAAGAGAGAGAACTACGCAATAGCAACTACTTGGTGAGAAAGATTGAACGCCTGCATACCAGTTCTATGTGAACACGGCTGGATCGGACCCGGCCGTCGTGCTTCATCGTTGCTGCTGCTGCTGATGGTTGTGTGGGCCGAACTACGTTGGGTGCCTTAGACAGAGGCAGCGTCAGCAACGTTAGGTGCCTTAGACAGAGGCAGCGTCAGCAACGTTAGGTGCCTTAGACGGAGGCAGCGTCAGCAACGTTGGGTGCCTTAGACAGAGGCAGCGTCAGCAACGTTGGGTGCCTTAGACAGAGGCAGCGTCAGCAACGTTGGGTGCCTTTGAAGTGAAACGAAGGCGCCGTTAGCAAGAGGATGGGAGAAATCAGCCGACACGCGCGTGATGCGTGAACAAGCATCCAGCCTTGGCAGCAACTCCCCAGATGCACAAGATCTGCATGCCTAAAAATAGTCCTGATGATCGGCGAGCAAGAAGCCCAGCCATGCGACCCTCGCGTGATGCATGCACAACCTCTGACCGACACTGCCTATTGGGCCTCGAAATCCCACTCTCTCTCCCTACTGCTCCTATTCCTCGTTGCTCGCGTACAGTGTGCTAGCTTATAAAATATACTGATTGAAGAGGAAAGATCCTCGCCTGAAGTTTGAGAATGTGACTCTAGAGATCACACAGAGAAAGTTACCATCAGGTCCATTGTTCGTTGTCTTCCTGAACTGTTGGCAGAAGGAAACGATTATAATATGGGAAAAAGCCATATAAATTGTCGTTTCAATTGGTTCCACTGACCGCGTGAGTCGCCGCTAGACAGAAGTCTCAGACACCATGCAGTTATCGCTCTGCTGCATGTCTTCCACAGCCATCCGAGTAAATCGAGAACTGAGACTTTCCTGCCTTGAGTAAAGGAAAACTTCGAACTAGACAAGACCAATGGACGAAGAACAAGAAGCGACACAGTTTACCCTTCCAAGAAGAAACTTTCGTTGAGAGATCTACACAATCAATTTGGTCAAGACGGTATTTTTCCGACGTCATATTTAACTGCAATGTACCTTCAGCCAGCATCCCGATCTGACTGTCTACCAGACGCTGTTTTAATTTGTCGAGTCTCCGTGTCCAGTCCTATTTGCGTCACTGTTTAGGGCATCGAAAAGCCCATTCAATTTGTCGAGTTTCCGAGTTCACGTCAATCCCCCTCTCAGATCTGATTAAATAGTCAAGAGGATATGCTGGTAAATTCATCCACTGTTGTCACAAGTTCACTTTGCCCCTTGACCAAGTTTCGTGTTTCAACAACATCAACTCAACTGCAAGTTACCAAGTGGGACTGCGTATCGCAAGCAAATGCACAACTGTACGCCATTGTCATCATTGCTCCAAGCTTATTTTCAACAGAGCTCGGAGGGCCTCGCTTCCCTGAAAAAAGAGCGACTGAAGTGAAACGAAGGCGCCATTAGCAAGAGGATGGGAGAAATCAGCCGACACGCGCGTGATGCGTGAACAAGCATCCAGCCTTGGCAGCAACTCCCCAGATGCACAAGATCTGCATGCCTAAAAATAGTCCTGATGATCGGCGAGCAAGAAGCCCAGCCATGCGACCCTCGCGTGATGCATGCACAACCTCTGACCGACACTGCCTATTGGGCCTCGAAATCCCACTCTCTCTCCCTACTGCTCCTATTCCTCGTAGCTCGCGTACAGTGTGCTAGCTTATAAAATATACTGATTGAAGAGGAAAGATCCTCGCCTGAAGTTTGAGAATGTGACTCTAGAGATCACACAGAGAAAGTTACCATCAGATCCATTGTTCGTTGTCTTCCTGAACTGTTGGCAGAAGGAAACGATAATATGGGAAAACCCCATATAAATTGTCGTTTCACCTTAGACAGAGGCAGCGTCAGCAACGTTGGGTGCCTTAGACAAAGGCAGCGTCAGCAACGTTGGGTGCCTTAGACAGAGGCAGCGTCAGCAATGTTGGGTGCCTTAGACAGAGGCAGCGTCAGCAACGTTAGGTGCCTTAGACAGAGGCAGCGTCAGCAACGTTAGGTGCCTTAGACGGAGGCAGCGTCAGCAACGTTGGGTGCCTTAGACAGAGGCAGCGTCAGCAATGTTGGGTGCCTTAGACAGAGGCAGCGTCAGCAACGTTAGGTGCCTTAGACAGAGGCAGCGTCAGCAACGTTGAGTGCCTTAGACAGAGACAGCGTCAGCAACGTTAGGTGCCTTAGACAGAGGCAGCGTCAGCAACGTTGGGTGCCTTAGACGGAGGCAGCGTCCGCAACGTCGGGGCCTACATGTACTTCTTAGCTTTTGTCCCCTCGCTCCAGGCTCACATTGGGTCCTTTCGTTGCCGTCCAGCCTCGCCCAGGTGACACGAGCAGGTGACCTAGCCTAATTATCATTACTAATCCTATAAGAATTTTCCTATGGCTCATAGCTTATGCATGCAGGCTCAAATACCTTGGCTCAGTTCGATTACTTCATTTTCATTACAGAAAGAAAATTTTTTCAGGACTAAAGATAACGGCTATTGAGTAGCTGATTAACAAGTAGCTTACATCTCTCTCTCTCTATCCTCTATATATATATATCCATCATTCAGGTAACTGACTGCTCACACAGCCAGTGCCATCACATTATTACATCATTTTACCCGGTCCAACAGACTGACAGCAATTCTGCATTAATAATTTCTCTGCCAGATCAGTATTGGATGGCACTGCAGTGCAGCAATGTAAAGTATGTGCAGTTTGCTTATAAGAGTTAGAAATCTGAAGTTTTACTCTAAGTTAGAAGATAGGTAGAAATTTATGAAATGCACAGGCGCAGTGAAGGGCGAGGCAAAGGAGCACAATGGAACCCCTAGATAGCTATTAGAAGGGCAAACAGAAGCAGCTTTAAGATAATTAATCAACTGTCAAGTCAATTTGAATAGCCGAATCTAATAAAGCCCCTTTCCATTCCGGTTAGTAGCAACACCCCGCCGCAGGCACAATGGCGCTCAAACCGGCTGGGAGAAGCCAACCGAGGAGAGGCCTGACTTAGAGAACAACGCGGCACGCGGCATTCTGGCGCACCTGAGGGAGAAAACGTGAGGCCCACCTACAGACTCCTATTCAACCTGAAGCTGCCCAAGAAGGCGAGATCAACCCCAAGTTGCCTGACAACTGAGAGAAACAGAGGACTTTTTAATCATTTATGGACAGAGTGTAGAGACGGAAAACTAAGCACTCTTTCTATAATCTTTCTATCCCAAATTTTACCCAACTCAACACATGGATTTGCGAAAGCCCGAATAATCTCTAACCCTCATACTTAGCAACCTACTAGAACTAACTAAATCCATGTACACCTGAGTTGGTTAAACTGTGCTCAGTAAGCCTGAGTTGGTTAAACTGTGCTCACAGATTCTGAGTTGGTTAAACTGTGCTCAGTAAGCCTGAGTTGGTTAAACTGTGCTCAGTAAGCCTGAGTTGGTTAAACTGTGCTCAGTAAGCCTGAGTTGGTTAAACTGTGCTCAGTAAGCCTGAGTTGGTTAAACTGTGCTCAGTAAGCCTAAGTTGGTTAAACTGTGCTCAGTAAGCCTGAGTTGGTTAAACTGTGCTCAGTAAGCCTGAGTTGGTTAAACTGTGCTCAGTAAGCCTGAGTTGGTTAAACTGTGCTCAGTAAGCCTGAGTTGGTTAAACTGTGCTCAGTAAGCCTGAGTTGGTTAAACTGTGCTCAATAATACTGAGTTGGTTAAACTGTGCTCAGTAAGCCTGAGTTGGTTAAACTGTGCTCAGTAAGCCTGAGTTGGTTAAACTGTGCTCAATAATACTGAGTTGGTTAAACTGTGCTCAGTAACCCTGAGTTGGTTAAACTGTGCTCAGTAAGCCTGAGTTGGTTAAACTGTGCTCAGTAAGCCTGAGTTGGTTAAACTGTGCTCAGTAAGCCTGAGTTGGTTAAACTGTGCTCAATAAGCCTGAGTTGGTTAAACTGTGCTCAGTAAGCCTGAGTTGGTTAAACTGTGCTCAATAATACTGAGTTGGTTAAACTGTGCTCAGTAAGCCTGAGTTGGTTAAACTGTGCTCAGTAAGCCTGAGTTGGTTAAACTGTGCTCAATAATACTGAGTTGGTTAAACTGTGCTCAGTAAGCCTAAGTTGGTTAAACTGTGCTCAAACTGTCATAGACAATTACGGTCGTTCTCAGTAGGTCATAGACAATTACGGTCGTTCTCAGTAGGTCATAGACAATTACGGTCATAGTACAGGTCATAGGCGATTGCGGTCATACTCAGTACATGTAGATCATAGACAAGCATGATCATAACTCTTACATGTAGGGTAGCTATGAAGAATCGGTCAAAAACAGTACATGAATTCATCGATCAAAATTAACAATAGCATGAAACCTAAAAACCCCTTTTTACCTTCTATTCTACGCCCTTTTGCCCTGATCTTACCCTCACCAGAATCTCACAAAGATGGGGACAAAGCGACATGACATATGCATGAATTAATAATTCTCCGATGTACGCCTGCATGTAACCTACTAGAAAATTATGATAACTTTGCTGGATATGAGAGGGCAGAGAGAGAAGAGTAAAGAAGACTGTCATATCAAACAGGAGACTCCCATGTCTAACAGGAGACTCCCATGTCTAACAGGAGACTCCCATGTCTAACAGGAGACTCCCATGTCTAACAGGAGACTCCCATGTCTAACAGGAGACTCCCATGTCTAACAGGAGACTCCCATGTCTAACAGGAGACTCCCATGTCTAACAGGAGACTCCAATGTCTAACAGGAGACTCCCATGTCTAACAGGAGGCTCCCATGTCTAACAGGAGGCTCCCATGTCTAACAGGAGACTCCCATGTCTAACAGGACACCATGTCTAACAGCAAAAGTGTGCATTCAGTTTAAAACCATACTCTGCTATCTAGAGTAGTCTCAAAAGTGTTTTCCCACCAAATTCGGTCTAAATGAAAGCAGAAATGCGGTTTTATTTTCATTTTTCTGCTCAAAACAGCGGCGCCCCGCTGAGGTGGCTGAGCAGCCCTCATGCCCCGCCATTGTCTCAGTTCAATGCAATGCGAAGCCACTGCAAACACTTATTTATGTACATTTCACAGTGCACTGAGTGAGCACAGACTCAAGTGTCTGCCAGCATCATTGATGCAGCATCTGCTGTTCAAATGAGATGCACAGAATGGCTGATGCTCGTTTGAACACACTTTTGTGCAGATGAAGCAACAAGCCGCACCACCCAGCCTCCAGGTGAGCACATTGCTCAGCTGTCCACAGACTCTCCGAGCTCGAGTCTCCCCCATTGCCATGGCAACTGGAGCAGCTCTGCAGCGTCTGTGCAGTTAAGGGCTCTGCACATCTCTTTGCTCACTGCGTGAGGGGCCGAGCCGTGAGGCAGCCTCAGACCTCATGACACTCTACAAGCCACTTGAAAACAATGGCCAGCTTCACTGCATGCCTGCTTCATCAGCTCTGCCTTCCCGCACTGTTGTGTGCATTGCACTGAGTGAGGCTCAGAAATGACGCTGCGAAATATTGAAATATGAAATGGGTCACAGCGGGTCACGGCAAGTCAGGACACAGCGGGTCACGACAAGTCAGGACACAGCGGGTCACGGCAAGTCAGGACACAGCGGGTCACGGCAAGTCAGGACACAGCGGGTCACGGCAAGTCAGGACACAGCGGGTCACGGCAAGTCAGGACACAGCGGGTCACGGCAAGTCAGGACACAGCGGGTCACGGCAAGTCAGGACACAGCGGGTCACGGCAAGTCAGGACACAGCGGGTCACGGCAAGTCAGGACACAGCGGGTCACGGCAAGTCAGGACACAGCGGGTCACGGCAAGTCAGGACACAGCGGGTCACGGCAAGTCAGGACACAGCGGGTCACGGCAAGTCAGGACACAGCGGGTCACGGCAAGTCAGGACACAGCGGGTCACGGCAAGTCAGGACACAGCGGTTCACGGCAAGCCAAGCGGTGGCTGTATATTTAACTGAGAACTCTTGAGTAAGCGCTGGACTTCCTGCTCCAACAGTTGCTAATAAAAAGTCAGTCCAAAAATCAAATACAAAAATCAGAGCCGGAAAAAGCGCCAAACCGGTGGCAGAAAAATGTGAAAAATTCTCGGCAACAGAAATCTGGAGTAGGCATTGAGCAGTCTGAGCAGATTGGGGAAATTGTGATTGGCTTTGTGCCAGAGTTTCAAAATCAACATTGATCAGCTTGAAACTGGAATGGCACTCGAGTCAGCTCAAAAATGTCTCACTAATTGAAAGGAGCAACCGGTAAAACAAACCCGGCAGTCAAATAAATAAAATTTGAATTCCGAATCGCAGACGAATAAACAAAACTGTGATTGATAACTGATCCGGGCATCGGGTAGCAGCAGGTGATCAGTAGACAAAACGATAATTCAAAATTCGAAATCTAATCAGTTAAACAAACAAGGCAGTCAAATAAACAAAACACGCAGTTGAATAAACAAAAGATGTAATTAGACAACAAGAAGAGTAATCGAATAGAAAACAAATAAGCTAAACAAAAAGGTCAATCGGGTAAACAAAACTTTGTGTTTGTGTGTATTGTGTTTCTCACATATATCCTTCTCACCCATCTTCCTCTCCCCTATCTCCCTCTCACCCATCTCCCTCTCCCCTATCTCCCTCTCACCCACCCCCTTCTCCATCTACTTCCCTTGCAGAAGGCTTAAGCAACTGCAAGTCTCTGAGAATTTCTCACTCAGCTCAGTTGCTGGGCCGCTCATTTCGAGGTTCTCTGCGCTCCGCTCGCCCCACCTGTCCTTAGCAGCTGCGTCAGCAAATTCGCAGCCACTCCCTGCCTCTCCCAGCCTCCATTCGCTCTTCATCTGTCAGAGCTCAAACTGATGCAGCAGAGATGCTGAGCTCATTCGGCAAGTAGAGGCAGGTGCACAGCAGGTGAGGTTTGTGCAGGGGTTTTGGACAATGGGGCAGAGCTGATGAGGCACCGCTGTGTGCAGCTGGGCTGCTGTGTGCGGCCTCTGCATCTCCTCCTGTCTCTCCTTCATCTGAGCCATGAGTTGAGGGCTGGGGTTGGGGCTGTGAGCACATCGAAGCGAAAAGAATGAGGCCTGTACTCACCCCGACCCCAGCTGTCCAAGCAGCTCCAGACCAGCCGAGCTCAATGCCCAGAGGACAATGGCGAAGCTGAGGTTTGAGGGCCGAGACAGCGGCATGCGAACGCGTGTTAAAAGAGGACTCAAAGGCTTTGGGCTGGGGGTTGGTGGCACAGAGACAAACTGCTTGAGCGCTAACCCTGCCCCGCTCAAACCATTCACAGCTTTGCATTGCGCCTGTGCTCAATGACTGTAAAATTCGCTGCCTGCGAGTTTTCAGATGCGAGTCTGGCACTCATAATTGGGCCTTTGGAGGCCAGTGTGATTGCGAATTTGTGTCATGTAGACAGAATGTGGCAGAAAAATGAAACACATTTTATAGGGCGGGTCTGGGACTGGGACCGGCTGGTGCTCGAACAGAGAATGTCGAAAAAATGTTTAGAAGTACATCTCTGAAACCGGTGAGAAGTCTAGGCAAATTAATAAATTCAAATTCCTGCTAGGGACTGACACCTCATTCTGCATCACTTACTCGCAGAGCTGACAGCCTCCTCACTGCAGAGGCTCTGACTGCTGAGAATTATCGACTCGACCAGCTTCTCTATTCTCCATCAGATCCCAGCTCAGCTTCTCTATTCTCCATCAGATCCCAGCTCAGCTTCTCTATTCTCCATCAGATCCCAGCTCAGCTTCTAAATTCTCCATCAGATCCCAGCTCAGCTTCTCCATTCTCCATCAGATCCCAGCTCAGCTTCTCTATTCTCCATCAGATCCCAGCTCAGCTTCTCTATTCTCCATCAGATCCCAGCTCAGCTTCTCTATTCTCCATCAGATCCCAGCTCAGCTTTTCTATTCTCCATCAGATCCCAGCGCAGCTTCTCTATTCTCCATCAATTCCAATGGAGAAAAATTAGAGCTCCATCAAAAGCCCTGCCGGTGCCCATGCTAGCAAATCGGATTGAGCACAAGTAATGCCCATGTGGCCTAATATCCATGCAGTCCAAGTGACAGCTCACGTTCAGGCTGGAGTAGCCTGATAGCTTTGATAAATTACCGATATGACAAACTCGATGCATCTGATGGAGAATGGATATCATGAGCTGTGATGAAGAATGGAAATGATTTCGGTTGCTTTGTTGCTGTGTGAGTGCTGGGTGCTGGTTGGTGCCCTCCTCTTTTGTCTTCTCACTGTCTACTCAAGAAATTTGCAGTTTCTCAGCTTTTCGAATGGCCAGCTACGCTCTAAAAAGGAACATGCTTTCATAGCAATTAAAGCGCCATGGGGATAAAATAAGGAAGAGTTTAAAAGGATAGAAGTGTAGGCTAATTTTAGAAAAAGAAATTTTGTTCTCATCCGATTTACGCCGAACATAAAGCTCCGAAATCTCCCGACAGTGTTGAGACAGCACTGAGAGTCAGAGGTTTTTGCTCAGGAACTCGTGCCCCAGCAGCTCCTGTGCGGATCTTCTCCTCCTGCGGTCTTTGGCGGTGCAGCGGCTGTAGAAATCCCTCAGCTCTGCGGACCGGCCGTCCGGCAGGGCGGGGGCGCCCCTCCTGTCGATCAGCTGGGCCATTTCTAACATGCTTTTGGCGTTTGCGAACGGCCTCGCGCCGGAGGCCATCTGGAAGACCGAGCAGCCGAACGCCCAGATGTCCGACTCTCGTCTGTACTGCACGCTGGCCGACTCTCCCGCTCCGAGCAGCTCTGGCGCCATGAAGTTCAGAGTGCCTTTGGGAGTCGGAGTGGAGGCTGAAATGTGGCTGACTGACTGGTCCAGCTTGATTGACAGGCCGAAGCCGATCAGCTTGATTCGCGTGTTGTCAGCACGAACAATCATGTTCGAGCAGTTGATGTCTCTGTGGATCACGGGCGGCTGCCGGCTGTGCAGGTAGAGCAGTGCGCGGCAGATCTGCGAGAGGTCGGTCAGTGAGCAGTCATCATTCATGGGAACATGGAACAGGAGCATCAAGGATGCACAATGCTCACCTGCTCGCTGAAGTCTCGAATCGTCAGCTCGTCCAGCGGCTTGTTGTCGATAAACCTCTCCAAGCTTCGGCCGTCCAGCAGCTCCATGAACACAACGACTGTGGCGGGCTCCGGCTGAGCGATGTCCAAGAACATGACGATGTTGGGATGTCGCAGTCGGCACAGGTTTCTCTCGCTCTCGACAGCTCTGTGGATCCTTGTGCTCACAGAGGGCAGCTCATCACCGAGCTGCACAGGCAGTCTGAGAGTCTTGGCAGCGCACGTGATGCCCGTGTCAGTTCGAACTTCGTGGACTTCGCCGAAGCCTCCACGGCCGATGAGGCGGACTGCGTCCCAGCGCTTCAGGAACGCTGGGACGAAGTCCCAGCCTTCGGGTCTGAGGGAATGCGAATTGAAGCAATGAGGGATAATTTGCATGCTGTAGCTGTGTGTGCTGTAGCTGTGTGCTGTAGCTGTGTGCTGTAGCTGTGTGTGCTGTAGCTGTGTGTGCTGTAGCTGTGTGTACTGTAGCTGTGTGTGCTGTAGCTGTGTGCTGTAGCTGTGTGCTGTAGCTGTGTGCTGTAGCTGTGTGTGCTGTAGCTGTGTGCTGTAGCTGTGTGCTGTAGCTGTGTGCTGTAGCTGTGTGTGCTGTAGCTGTGTGTGCTGTAGCTGTGTTTTCTGTAGCTGTGTGCTGTAGCTGTGTGTGCTGTAGCTGTGTGTGCTGTAGCTGTGTTTTCTGTAGCTGTGTGCTGTAGCTGTGTGTGCTGTAGCTGTGTGTGCTGTAGCTGTGTGTGCTGTAGCTGTGTGTGCTGTAGCTGTGTGTGCTGTAGCTGTGTGCTGTAGCTGTGTGCTGTAGCTGTGTGCTGTAGCTGTGTGCTGTAGCTGTGTGCTGTAGCTGTGTGTGCTGTAGCTGTGTGTGCTGTAGCTGTGTGTGATATAGCTGTGTGGGCTGAATGAACTCACGCCAGTGCCAGAGGCTTGTCGAAGTATATCTTGTACATGTACATACCCTCAGGTAAATAAGAAGCCCCTGCAGATTGACCTTTGGGTGGCGCTATATGGACATTGGGGGCGCGATCGGGAGATCAAATCATTCAAGTGCCAATATTTTGAACATCACACCAAGTACATTCCTACTAAAATCGGAGAGTTTGAAACTTCGGAGAGTTTGATGGCACTTGAACTCGATGATGCTTTGTGTAAAACTCCTGCAGATTGAGATGTGGGTGGGAGGTTGGGGCGCCATGGGGAGGTTGAGGGTGCCATGAGGAGATTGGAGGCGCATTGAGAAGGTTGGGGGCGCTATAGGGAGGTTAGGGGCGCCATGAGGAGGTTAGGGGCGCCATGAGGGGGTTAGGGGCGCCATGAGGAGGTTGGGGGCGCCATGAGGAGCTGCACTGACAGATTCATGACGCCCTCGCTTGACTGCGGCGCTGCTGAGAGTTTCAGGGCGCCGATCATCAAAGCGCAATGAATTTTCGCCAAACAATATTTTCAGTATTTTCAGTGTCAGGCAGCAGTTTTCAGTCAGGACTCACTCAGCTAAGGAAATCCAGGTCCACTTTGCTGACTCGTCTGTGAAGAACCGCCGACTCTTAACAATATCAGCCGGTGTTTTGCCCTCGTTGTTCTTCAAGCCGAGCATTTCGGCTCCGATTTGGTCAAAAATGAACTGAAGAGAGTCGACTGGCTGATGCACAGCGGCCAAATGGACGGCCGTGTCACCGCATTGGTCAGGAACTGTGAGACAGTCGCTGCCGAGCTCCTTCACCAGCCACTTCAGATTTGAATTGTCAGACTTCTTAGCAGCAATGTGAAATGCTGTTCTATCGAGCCTTCCTTTCAGCCGAAAGCAGTCAGTTCCGATCTGTCTCTTGATCCACTCCAGCGACTCGATGCCCTGATGCTGAGCGGCCAAATGGACGGCCGTGTCACCGCATTGGTCAGGAACTGTGAGACAGTCGCTGCCGAGCTCCTTCACCAGCCACTTCAGATTTGAATTGTCAGACTTCTTAGCAGCAATGTGAAATGCTGTTCTATCATCATCTCCCTTCAGCCGAAAGCAGTCAGTTCCGATCTGTCTCTTGATCCACTCCAGCGACTCGATTCCCTGATGCTCAGCGGCCCAATGGACGGCCGTGGTACCCCAATAGTCAGGAACTGTGAGACAGTCGCTGCCGAGCTCCTTCACCAGCCACTTCAGATTTGAATTGTCAGACTTCTGAGCAGCAAAGTGAAATGCTGTTCTATCCCACAATCCCTTCAGCCGAAAGCAGTCAGTTCCGATCTGTCTCTTGATCCACTCCAGCGACTCGATGCCCTGATGCTGAGCGGCCAAATCGACGGCTGTGTCATCGTCTATGTCAGGAACTGTGAGACAGTCACTGCCGAGCTCCTTCACCAGCAACTTCAGCATTGAATTGTCAGACTTCTGAGCAGCAAAGTGAAATGCTGTTCTATCATCATCTCCCTTCAGCCGAAAGCAGTCAGTTCCGATCTGTCTCTTGATCCACTCCAGCGACTCGATGCCCTGATGCTGAGCGGCCAAATAGACGGCCGTGTCACCGAATTCGTCAGGAACTGTGAGACAGTCGCTGCCGAGCTCCTTCACCAGCCACTTCAGCATTGAATTGTCAGACTTCTGAGCAGCAATGTGAAATGTTCGTTTATCACCTTCTCCCTTCAGCCGAAAGCAGCCAGTTCCGATCTGTCTCTTGATCCACTCCAGCGACTCGATGCCCTGATGCTGAGCGGCCAAATGGACGGCCGTGTCACCGAATTCGTCAGGAACTGTGAGACAGTCGCTGCCGAGCTCCTTCACCATCCACTTCAGACAAGAGTTGCTTTTTCTGTTCATAGCGGCAAAGTGAGCGACTGTCTCTCTCCATCCACTGACAATTCTCAAGCAGCCTCTGCCTCCCTTCTCTTTAACCAGCTTCATCCAAGATTCGTCCTGATGCTGAGCAGCAAAGTGCACTGGAGTCTTGCCCCTATCATGTCCATGTGTCAGACAGTCGGGTCCGAATCTGTCAATCAGCAGCTCCAGGCACGACGAACTCACCGGCTTGCAGGCCACGTGATGGGCCAGCGGCATTACAAGAATCTCTGTAAAATAGGGATAGTCTTGCTCGTCGAACCCGCCCACCTCCAGCTCGATGTTGCTGCCGACCTCACCGCACAGTCGCTGCAGCTCCTCGCTGTCTCCAGCCTCCAGCGCCGCTCTCAGCTTCCGCTCCATCTCCGTTGCCATGGCTACACGGCTTCTCCTAGCAGCGCTTCTCTGCCGATCTGCTGTCTGCCGCAGCTGTTCCACACGGCTTCAAACTGAGTGCTTTGCTCTTCTTCAAGCGAATTTGCCTGCCAGCTCAGCAGCAGCAGCAAAAGTCCGGCTGTCACGGACTGAAATCTCTGAGCTCTCCCTGTGCAGAGAAATTTGTTTAAATGGACTGAGGCCGATTCTCTTCTCTGACCCAGCGGCTGTGTTTGAGGCCTGATTGGGTGCCAGGGGGCCCGGCAGCTGCTCTGCTCAGCGGGGTGAGAGATGCAGGAGCAGTGAGATGCTGCGAGCTCTGCTGAGTTAAACAATGAGAGCTGACTGTGGCTGCGTGCTGGGCATAGCAAGTGCATTGCCAGTGGGCAGGGGTGAAGGGGCGGCAGCTGAGACACGAGGGAAGAGAGATGGAGAGGGGAGGGAGGGCAGGGCTGACGCCTGGAAATCAAGCGGAGCTCTGTGACGATTTTCAATTCAGTTTGCAATTTTATGGCTAATATTTTGCAGAAAAATGCTTATAACTGAGGATTTTCTGTTGCTGAACTCGAAATAGATGGAGAATGGTCGCTTGGGTTTGCCAGCGACACTTTACATCAGTATCTAACAGGTGACATCAGTATCTAACAGGTGACATCAGTATCTAACAGGTGACATCAATATCTAACAGGTGACATCAGTATCTAACAGGTGACATCAGTATCTAACAGGTGACACCAGTATCTAACAGGTGACATCAGTATCTAACAGGTGACATCAGTATCTAACAGGTGACACCAGTATCTAACAGGTGACATCAGTATCTAACAGGTGACACCAGTATCTAATAGGTGACACCAGTATCTAACAGGTGACACCAGTATCTAACAGCTGACACCAGTATCTAACAGGTGACACCAGTATCTAACAGGTGACACCAGTATCTAACAGGTGACATCAGTACAAGGACCATCCAATCTAGATGTTCATTCATCAATGTCTGCTGAGCTAACATGGTGAAGTACTATGATTCATTATGCTTTGTGACTTTAAGAGATTTTTTAGACAGAATGACTTGATTGGTATGAAAGTTTAAGTTTAAAGTACATTGACTTATTGTTACTTTCTGAGTTTGTTTTCTTATTTCGCATGTATTCTTTATGAAATTAGAGGTTTTTATAGCGAAATTGAACTTAAATACAAATAAAGTTGTGCTACTGTACAAGTTTTATTTGACTCCTACTGTTCATTTGAACAGCAAAAGATTATGAATGTTGGAGTCCTTGTTGGGCAGGTGTTCCAAGATTTCAAAAATACTGCGCCTTCCTGATTTTGATAATACTGGTTTTTGATAGTGAAGTGACGCCTTTGGAGCCTACTGAACTCTGTACAGATTATCCGCTTTATAAAGCTTCCAAACTACAGAGTATGTTGTATGGTCTGCTACTTTATCGAGACTAGGAAGCAATGGTTAAAATAACTGAAACTTTTCATTTTGACTGCAATGAAATATTGCGTATTGCCGTTACTTAACTGTACGCCCGCCGCTCCTACATGTTTCATGTTAATTTTGTTTCAAAACTGCAAAACTCATGTTAAAGAGAACAAAATTTCGAGCAACCTGGCGAAAAAATTATCTTTCTAAGTGCAACCAGTCCGGAGTTATGAGCATTTAAAGTTTAGCTGCAATGCAAACAAGCGGGCCTTCAAATAATTTTACAATATTTACGAGTATTGCGTCCTGATACAGCGGTAACTTCTAGTGGTCCTTGCATCAGTATCTAAAAGGTGACACCAGTATCTAACAGGTGACACCAGTATCTAACAGGTGACATCAGTATCTAACAGGTGGCATCAGTATCTAACAGGTGACATCAGTATCTAACAGGTGACATCAGTATCTAACAGGTGACACCAGTATCTACCAGGTGACACCAGTATCTAACAGGTGACATCACTATCTAACAGGTGACATCAGTATCTAACAGGTGACATCAGTATCTAACAGGTGGCATCAGTATCTAACAGGTGACATCAGTATCTAACAGTTAAACTTCGCTGACATCGCCAACAAACCCACCAGTTTAACTTGGAGAGTCAAACGCATTTCCGATCCAGCACTTGGCTGCCCCAGCTCTGAAGCAGTTATAGACCATTCGTCTACTAAGAGTAGCATTGTTTAGCCGGGCAGTAACTGGTTTCGGAGCGCGAATTTTGCCTCAAAGCCTCTGAATAACAGACTGTACATGACACAAAACACTGAAGGTTATCAATGAATATTTATCACAAAATGGTGTAAGGTACAAACTAAACGCACATTTTAGCTGTTAATAGAAATCAAATACAACAGCTTTTTTCAGGGGAGTGCCGGCCTCGCCAGAATTTGGTGCAGGCGCTCCGCCTGACTCGGATAAAAGAGTGCATGCTCCCAGCCCCTAAACTTCCGCCTTGAAGTGTCTGTTTGCCTCAGGGGTCGCCAATCTCTCGTCTGTCACACCTGGCAAGCCCTGGGCAGTCCCGTCCCGACCCGAGCACCCCGTCAGCGGTCGGCACGGACGGAAGCGGAAAATACAGCAACTGCAACACCGTGTGGCAGTGCTGAGACCTCTGGAATTCCGAACAAAACCCTCCGGATCAAAATTGCTTATCAAAGCGTTCCGTGTCTTTTTCTAGACAGCCGTGTACTGAAATCGCTTTGGTCAGAGTCAGGCCCTTAGTTCGAAAGCCAACATCTTAGTAAGTTTTCGGAAGAGATGGAGGGTTGGGTCCAGATTCTCATCGCCTTAGTCATCACCAAATCAATAGAAGGGCTGAATCTGCAGTTAATTCTGCCTAGTAGGTTATCGGAGTATCTTTGGACTATGGATGGAAAAGGCACACTGATTCACATAAGCAATCCCATGTACGATGGACATGTTCACTGTATCATGTTGTGCGGATTTCCGGCAAGGGATTCCCTACCTGCTCCCCTCCGAGTGGCTCAGCACAATAATTCAGTGCAGATGAAGCAGACAGAATGTAGAGTGTTCTACCTCCCGCAAAAAGTAAAGTGTTAATCAAAGTGTTAATCTACTATAAGTAAGTAAGTACACGCATACGCACCTAAGCTTAAGGATGATTCATGTTACTATTTTTAGCGGATGAATCACGTTACTATTTTTGCACATGAGTCATGTTACTATTTTTGGCCCACAAAATCGTCTATAAATACAAGCGGTCCAAAGCGGTACCGGAGTCATACTCCCCACGAAAGAGGAGCGCTCCGAAGAGGAAGCCCTTAGCGAGACTTCCTGGTTACCAAGTCAATCGAGACTCGGTCGAGTTGTTGCGGTAAGCCTTTCTCATTTGCGCCTGTGTTTGAGACAAATCACTCAAGTCTAGTGTGACTTGAGTCTAGTTGAGTCTGTTGAGACTCTTGAGTCCATTGAGACTCCATTGGCAGTAGTCGCCCGAAGGACTACCCTAATAGATCTTAGAGGGTCTATTAGAGATAACTGGGGCATTACCTAGAGTGCAGAGAGGCACTACTAGAAGGAGAAGGCTAAAGAGAAACCGCTATTCGGCGCAGGGATCCCATTGTTTGATACGAGGCCTCTGATTGGTCCTGACTGAAGATACGGGCCGGAAGGAACTTCGTCGGAAGTACAAGAGGAACCAGGACCAGAAGCGACTGAAGAATCAAAGCGCCTGATCTACGAGATCAACTAAGAGATCCACAGACGAGACCTACGGAATAGAACTCTCCAGGAGACAAAGGAAGACACTGCGAATCCGAATTAAGGTAATTAAATACCTGCAGTTGATTACTGGGTTGCCTAGCAAAGAAGCTAGAAGTGATTGTTCCTTGATTACTGAGAAAGTCTTGGTAGTAAGGAACACATCAAGAATCTGAAATTCACAAGAGAGTGATGCAGCAGTGCAACAAGTCCAAGATAAGCCTTCGACAGAATCACAATTGGCTCGACCGTGGTGCTACCCAAGACCCGACAACCAAGCTGTGGCAGCGGAGGGCATATGGTGGTTGCGGTTGGCAAACACCGCGACTGCCCGATCAAGTCATGCTATTGTGGCCTAACACTACGGAGAAACCGTATCCACTTCCGGCCAACACTCACTTGAAACGCTGATGATCTGCACCAGGCCACTAGGCAGCTATCGGATCGAGAATTGCCAAGTCGGACAATCAGAGACCTGAGGATCAGAGGCCACTGGAGAGACCGCGCGTTCGTGCCATGTCGACGAAAAATATCCCACCAGCTCGCTTTCAGTGCAACCGAAATTCCCGTTTGTCCAATGAGTAAGCAGCAATGACCCGAGAGGGGAGACGTTGTAGATGATGCAATCGTTGCGGAAGATAACATAACGAAAGTGAGCCTCCAACACCTCTCCAGATTTCCCATCAGGCGATGTGTATCGAAAATTTATCAATCAATTTGTAAACCTCAAAAATTATGTTTTGAAGTTTTGTCTACGAGCGTATTGGTATTTGAACCTAAACCGATATGTATAAATTTTATTAGCTAGTTTTAAACCTCAACCGATAGGTATCGATATGTATGTTTTCAAGCCTTAACCGAGAATATGTACCTTTATGCAAACAATATAAAAATTATTTGAATTGAACCCCTCCCGATATGTATCGTAAAGCTCATTATGTTGAGTCTCTAAAAAGTTGATAATTTTCATTCTAAATTTCAGTTTAGAAAAAGTTTTGCTAATTTGTGTTGGCAAACTTGGCGCAAAATTGGCTGCCGCAATTAGGAAACGCAACGAACTCGGCTTCAATCCATATGGAAGTGAGTTGCATTGAGTTCATTTAGCTGATAGCTCCTGAAACATGTGCAACAAAAGCGACCGGGTGTCACCGAAGGGCATGTGGGGTTGCCCAGTGGTCTGATGTACCAGCGGCCCAGGCTCGATTCCAAAGTGCAGTCGCATTGATCTGGGGACTGAATTGGAATCTCGGCTTGGCTCTGCTCGTGCAATTAACTCCCAGCTTGAGGGCCAACCCAAGGCACAGTGAAGTGTACATGCCATAAACCATAAATAAAGTTTTAGGGCCACTAAACGCGGGGCTAAGGTCATGACCTGTTAGGGCTGATGTACGTCATAACCCATGCAGATTTATGTTACCAAATCGCTAACCATTTGCAGAGAACTTGCAAGACGTGAAGTACACGTCTAGAAACCTGAACCAGTTGAGACTGGCCTTTAAGCTGCACTTTGTTGACAAGGATGGGGCTCTGCAGGCCAGTCCCCATCAATTTGCTAATGCAGTCACAGATGTTGTTTCCGATATCAGTGAGTTCTTCTAGTCTAAACTGCTATAGCTTATAGATTCTCTTAATTACTTGATTATTTTCAATTGTCTTCATCAAACCGCAGAGCAGCTGGTGAAGCTCAACATTGACTCGGTGCTGCCTCCGGAAGGCAGCTTGTGCGGTGGTCAAGATGTCTGGATCTATTTCAAGGATCCGCTGCCTCGTGAGAGCGCTATTCCATCACTCAATATGTTTTACATGGATGTATTTAGTAGATGCAGGTATTTTTGCCTCGCTACAAATTGCAGACGAGGACAAGAGCCAGTATCAGGTGAGCCTGTGCATCCCGGACACCGATCTCAGTCAGCCGGCTCGGATTGAAAAAGTGCAAAAGGTACTTTGCTATGTCTGTTCTGTCTGTCTGTCTGTCTGTCTGTCTGTCTGTCTGTCTGTCTGTCTGTCTGTGTCTGTCTATCTGTCTGACTGTCTGACTGTGTCTGTCTGTCTGTCTGACTGTCTGACTGTCTGTCTATCTGTCAGTCTGACTGAGTGTCTGTCTGTCTGTCTGTCTGTCTGTCTGACTGAGTGTCTGTCTGTCTGTCTGTCTGTCTGTCTGTCTGTCTGTCTGTCTGTCTGTCTGAGTGTCTGTCTGTCTGTCTGTCTGACTGAGTGTCTGTCTGTCTGTCTGTGTGACTGTCTGTCTGACTGTCTGTCTGTCTGTCTGTCTGTCTGTCTGTCTGTCTGTCTGTCTGTCCATTCACCCAGCCCCCACAACGCCGCCCCGCAGCATCTGCTCTCCATCGTGACGCCAGACCTGCGGCAGACTCTAATCGGCAGCAATTTCAGCTGCGAGCGCCTCCGTGGCCAGCTAGTTGTGAAGGACCTCCGCAAGGATCCGCTGCCTCGTGAGAGCGCTATTCCATCACTCTTATAAGTTTGTTATGTACTTTTAATTGATAGAGGTGCATTTTTATTTTTTACCTCGCTACAAATTGCAGACGAGGACAAGAGCCAGTATCAGGTGAGCCTGTGCATCCCGGACACCGATCTCAGTCAGCCGGCTCGGATTGAAAAAGTGCAAAAGGTACTTTGCTATGTCTGTTCTGTCTGTCTGTCTGTCTGTCTGTCTGTCTGTCTGTCTGTCTGTCTGTCTGTGTCTGTCTATCTGTCTGACTGTCTGACTGTGTCTGTCTGTCTGTCTGACTGTCTGACTGTCTGTCTATCTGTCAGTCTGACTGAGTGTCTGTCTGTCTGTCTGTCTGTCTGTCTGACTGAGTGTCTGTCTGTCTGTCTGTCTGTCTGTCTGTCTGTCTGTCTGTCTGTCTGTCTGAGTGTCTGTCTGTCTGTCTGTCTGACTGAGTGTCTGTCTGTCTGTCTGTGTGACTGTCTGTCTGACTGTCTGTCTGTCTGTCTGTCTGTCTGTCTGTCTGTCTGTCTGTCTGTCCATTCACCCAGCCCCCACAACGCCGCCCCGCAGCATCTGCTCTCCATCGTGACGCCAGACCTGCGGCAGACTCTAATCGGCAGCAATTTCAGCTGCGAGCGCCTCCGTGGCCAGCTAGTTGTGAAGGACCTCCGCAGCGAGGTGGACAGCTGCCTGGACATTGTGCTGACCGACAGCTGCAGCCACTGCGGATGCAGGTTTCTATCTCAGGATGCTGGTGAGTTTTGGGGAAATTTGTTTGACTTACATGTAACTGAAATATGAAATTTGACCTTGAAATATGCTTGTAAAACCGGCATAAAATTGTCCCTTTGCAGGGCCGCAGTCCAAGCGCAAGAGACCAGCGGCAGCCGATCAAAATCTCAACTCTGCCGGTGACCCGGCTGTGGTGGATGCTCTGCGCAGCATCGGGCTAGAAGAGGACCTTATGGCCTTTTTGAGTAATCCTTAACTGCCAGTAATCGCAGTTTTTGTGCTCAAATTCAACATAAAAGTCAGGAATTTTATCTTCTAAGAAAAATCAATATTATTGCTATTATATTAAAGCAGAACTATTTACCCTACTGATAGTTTGGCTTCTTGTACACAACGCGTGTTGTTCTGATTGATTCTATTAGGATATTCTAGGGATTTACTTGAACGATTTTGTACGTTTTGATCATCTCATTTTTGACTAACCATTGTGACGTGACCAAATTTTTTAGGATTATCAAATCCTTGTTGATAATTTCCTGTGTACAATGTACTTTAAAGCAACCGTACGCCTTATTTTCACCATGCTGTGCTACTTAAAGTAGCAACAGTGTATGTGCCTTTAAAGTTAATTTTTTTCAACACGCTTCAGCAAACCAATTACACCAAAGCGCCAGTACTTTTCTTTGAACTATTCAAGGTATAGTTTGCTTTTCGCCTTGTTTAATTTTGGTTTGTTAAGAATTTGTCACAACACTTTGTAAAAGAAGAAGGTGCCCCCTGTTAGTAAGCAAAAAACGCTTCTTTTATGACTGACATGACGCTTATTTTATGTCTGACATGACGCTTCTTTTATGTCTGACATGACGCTTCTTTTATGTCTGACATGACGCTTCTTTTATGTCTGACATGACGCTTCTTTTATGACTGACATGACGATTCTTTATTGACTGACATGACGATTCTTTTATGTCTGACATGACGCTTCTTTTATGACTGACATGACGCTTCTTTTATGTCTGACATGACGCTTTTATGACTGACATGACGCTTCTTTTATGACTGACATGACGCTTCTTTTATGTCTGACATGACGCTTCTTTTATGACTGACATGACGCTTCTTTAATGACTGACATGACGATTCTTTATGTCTGACATTACAATTATTTTATGACTGACATGACGCTTCTTTAGTGACTGACATAGAATTTTAACCTACAATAGAAAATATGCCTAAGTTGGCCTATCTAGTTATCATGGAATCAGAAAAATAGAATTTTATTTTAAGTTCTTCAAGTGACTCAATTGAGATGTCAACATATCAATAATGATCTAGCCGTCATGGCAACCTGCAGACGCTGCCCCCTGACAACCAGAGCATGACTGCTCAATGTCAACTCTCCGCCTCCATCGTGGACCAGCCTCAGCAAGAGTACAGATTTCGGTTTGTCACTGAGAAGGCTCGCTCAATCTTGTACAGTCGGCAGCCGTACAATCGGTCCAAGTACGTGACCGCCTGTCTGTCCACCGATGCAGCTTCGGCTCCTTACCTGCAAGGCTCCATCTCGGTCACCGTGTCCACCGTCAGCTCGGAGGGTCTCATCCATCCCTACTTCATGGTGGGCAGCGGCTGCGAGAACGGCATCTTCCGGGGTCGCTACGAAATGCCCAGCCTCACATTTGAGGATGGCAGGGTCGGGCTGCTGGTCGAGTGAGCAGTGGGGGGGGGGTCATTTGACTAGAGACTCTGGGACTTTCAAAAGATTGGGGTATGATAACCATCATTATAGGGGAATCGGGGTTACTGAGGGCAAGAGGACGGCTCAAATGGTTTGGGATCATTGGCGGGAATGTGGAACCGCTGAAGGAGATTTGGGATCACAGGAAACGGATTTGGGATCACTAATAGGAATATGGGATCACTGATAGGGATATGGGATCACTGATAGGAATATGGGATCACTGATAGGGATATGGGATCACTGATAGGAATATGGGATCACAGGAAAGGAGATATGGGATCACAGAAAAGGGGATGTGGGATCACAGGAAAGAAATATGAGATCACAGGAAAGAAATGTGGGATCACAGGAAAGAAATGTGGGATCACAGGAAAGAAATGTGGGATCACAGGAAAGAAATATGGGATCACAGGAAAGGGGATGTGGGATCATAGGAAAGAAATATGAGATCCCAGGAAAGGGGATGTGAGATCACAGGAAAGAAATATGGGATCACAGGAAAGGGGATGTGAGATCACAGGAAAGGGGATGTGAGATCACAGGAAAGGGGATGTGAGATCACAGGAAAGGGGATGTGAGATCACAGGAAAGGGGATGTGAGATCACAGGAAAGGGGATGTGAGATCACAGGAAAGGGGATGTGAGATCACAGGAAAGGGGATGTGAGATCACAGACGGGTGTGTGGGATCACACAAAGTGGATGCGGGATCGCAAGAAAGCGATGTGTTAGGGCTTATAATGAAAGGCATAAGGGAAGCACCCTGGGTATTAAACACTGGGAAGAGATAATCCATTAATCCATTTTTTATCGCGCAGGCTGAGCGACATCGCAATTTTCTGCGTCAAGCGAAATCACGAGGCCCTGCGCCAGGCCATCGCCAACCGCCTGCAAACTGGCGAGGTGCCGTTTCTCCACCGTGAGTCCCTCAAATTGCAGCAACTTTCTTTCCTATATTGTAGTAATTATTGCTCTACAATGTATACTTTCGATACATATCGGCAGAATTCACCCAAACTGCTCACGACGTGTACACGCGCCATATATCATTGCTGGAGAGCGTGCACCTGGCCTTCGTGTTCCACCACGAGCCAACTGGCAACTGCATTCGAATCGTTACTGAAGCCATCTACAGTGGGTTTCGCTGAATGTTTTTTAACTTAGCCGTTTTATTGTAATTCCGTCACTATTCTAAACGAATTTGCTATCTATGCTACTTAGGACAGCACAGGGCTGTGCGAATTACACCGAAGTCGCTGATGATGCCCGACTGTCTGCCGATGGTGCCAACTCAGCAAAAAGCTTGGCTGCATATTGAAGGCCTGGCGCGTGAGTAATTTATGTGCTGTCTGTCTACTTACAGTAGGCTTATCGAGCATTGTTGTTTTATTTTTGAAATCTTAAAAAATCAACTCTGCAATTGTAACAAATCCAGGTTCTGGCAATTATAACATGTGGCTGGCGAGCCCGCATCAGGAGGAGCCGATTGCTGATGTTCAGCACAAAGCTGTCAGGGCTGTGAGTCCCTTGTTCTCTGTGTGCTTCTCCTGCTGCTCTGCGTCATCTGGGCCTTTAAAACCGAATCCTCCATTGCTGGGCCACCCTTGCCAGCTCCTCAGTTCCTGGGCCAGCCTCTCAGATCCTTAGTTCCTTGGCCAGCCTACTAGATCCTCAGTTGCTGGGCCAGCCTCCCAGATCCTCAGTTGCTGGGCCAGCCTCCCAGATCCTCAGTTGCTGGGCCAGCCTCCCAGATCCTCAGTTGCTGGGCCACAGCCTCCCAGATCCTCAGTTGCTGGGCCATAGCCTCTCAGATCCTTAGTTCCTTGGCCAGCCTACTAGATCCTCAGTTGCTGGGCCAGCCTCCCAGATCCTCAGTTGCTGGGCCAGCCTCCCAGATCCTTAGTTGTTGGGCCACAGCCTCCCAGCTCCTCAGTTGCTGGGCCACAGCCTCCCAGATCCTCAGTTGCTGGGCCACAGCCTCCCAGCTCCTCAGTTGCTGGGCCACAGCCTCCCAGATCCTCAGTTGCTGGGCCACAGCCTCACAGATCCTTAGTTCCTTGGCCAGCCTACCAGATCCTCAGTTGCTGGGCCAGCCTCCCAGATCCTCAGTTGCTGAGCCAGCCTCCCAGATCCTTAGTTCCTTGGCCAGCCTCCCAGCTCCTCAGTTGCTGGGCCAGCCTCCCAGATCCTCAGTTGCTGAGCCAGCCTCTCAGATCCTCAGTTGCTGAGCCAGCCTCCCAGATCCTCAGTTGCTGAGCCAGCCTCCCAGATCCATAGTTGTTGGGCCAGCCTCCCAGATCCCACTTGCTGAGCCAGCCTCCCAGATCCTCAGTTGTTGGGCCAGCCTCTCAGATCCTTAGTTGTTGGGCCAGCCTCCCAGATCCTCAGTTGCTGGGCTAGCCTCCCAGATCCTCAGTTGCTGGGCCAGCCTCCCAGATCCTCAGTTGCTGAGCCAGCCTCTAAGATTCTTAGTTGTTGGGCCAGCCTCCCAGATCCTCAGTTGCTGGGCCAGCCTCCCAGATCCTCAGTTGCTGGGCCAGCCTCCCAGATCCTCAGTTGCTGGGCGCCAGTCTCCCAGATCCTCAGTTGCTGTGCCAGCCTCCCAGATCCTCAGTTGCTGAGCCAGCCTCCCAAATCCTCAGCAGCTGAGCCAGCCTCCCAGATCCTCAGTTGCTGGGCCAGCCTCCCAGATCCTCATGCAGATGCTGGGCCAGCCTCCCAGAGTGTCAGTTGCTAGGCCAGCCTCCCAGATCCTCAGTTGCTGGGCCAGCCTCCCAGATCCTCAGTTGCTGAGCCAGCCTCCCAGATCCTCAGTTGTTGGGCCAGCCTCTCAGATCCTTAGTTGCTGGGCCAGCCTCCCAGATCCTCAGTTGCTGGGCCAGCCTCCCAGATTCTCAGTTGCTGGGCCAGCCTCCCAGATCCTCAGTTGCTGAGCCAGCCTCCCAGATCCCCAGTTGCTGGTCCAGCCTCCCAGATCCTCAGTTGCTGAGCCAGCCTCCCAGATCCTCAGTTGCTGGGCCAGCCTCCCAGATCCTCAGTTGCTGGGCCAGCCTCCCAGATCCTCAGTTGTTGGGCCAGCCTCTCAGATCCTTAGTTGTTGGGCCAGCCTCCCAGATCCTCAGTTGCTGGGCCAGCCTCCCAGATCCTCAGTTGCTGGGCGCCAGTCTCCCAGATCCTCAGTTGCTGAGCCAGCCTCCCAGATCCTCAGTTGCTGAGCCAGCCTCCCAGATCCTCAGCAGCTGAGCCAGCCTCCCAGATCCTCAGTTGCTGAGCCAGCCTCCCAGGTCCCACTTGCTGGGCCAGCCTCCCAGATCCTCAGTTGTTAGGCCACAGCCTCCCAGATCCTCAGTTGCTGGGCCAGCCTCCCAGATCCTCAGTTGCTGAGCCACACACAGCCTCCCAGCTCTTCATAAACTCTCGGCTGCCCGCCCGTCTGCCCGCAGAATCTGCTGGAGCTGCAGCTGCAGTTGCCGCCAGCCGTGGCGCTGGCCGAGGCCGAACGAATCCAGTGCGAGCTTCGTTTCGCCGACACCAGCGGCAACAACGAGCTGGCGGCGGATGTCTTCTTTAATCGGCTTGCCTGTCCGCAGTGCAGCAGCGGCCTACTTGACGGGGCATTCGGTGCGGTGTCTCAGCTTCCGCCGCAGCATCCTGAGCGGGAGGAAGAGTCGCCAATCCCGGGTATTTATTTTCATTATTTTTGCAAAAATCTGCACATTTTTGCTATGGTTTATACTACTAATTCAACAGCAGTCATAAGTAGTATAAACAAAAACGAATTTATAGTTTTTTTCCACTTTTTTTCTCATTCCTCAGACGACCTGGACCTGCCTGATTTGGATATGATGGAAATTTCCAAATTCATGGAGGAGATCTCGGAGATCAACGACTTGCCACCTGTTCAACAGCGGCAGTAGGCAGAAAGCCCAGTTGAACTCTTTGACTCTGATGATATTCTAGGTGCCAATATTCAATTCCAGAATTATTGATTTTATTCAATAATTTGATCATTTTTTATATATCGGCTATAATGTTGGTTGATTTTGATTTTTGAGGCTCAATTCTTAGCCATTTTTTATACACCTGCGACCGGGTGCCAACCTGCAGACGGTTCCGGCTTCCCTTTTTTTCTAAGAATCTTACAAAGTACATTTTTCAGCGAATTGCTGAGCAGTAAATGAGCTGTTCAAGATTTTTTTGTGTAGCTTTTACTTACAATATAAATTTTTGATTCATTACAATTTTATACTATTCATTAAATTTTTGTCTTTGTGTCTTTTTTGCTAGCTGGGTTGGAAAGGTTGGAATATTTAGGCAACAATCTGAGGCCAATGACAGGGGGTGTAAAGCGGGGCTGTCTCACATCTTCAGCCTTCTCGGCTCTCGTGGTTGTGAAGGACAGATTCTGGGGGGTAAGAATCGTGAGATTCTGGGGGTAAGAATCGTGAGATTCTGGGGGTAAGAATCGTGAGATTCTGGGGGGTAAGAATCGTGAGATTCTGGGGGGTAAGAATCGTGAGATTCTGGGGGTAAGAATCGTGAGATTGAGATTCTGGGGGTAAGAATCGTGAGATTCTGGGGGTAAGAATCGTGAGATTCTGGGGAGGGGGGTAAGAATCGTGAGATTCTGGGGAGGGGGGTAAGAATCGTGAGATTCAGGGGGAGGGGGTAGCAATCGTGAGATTCTGGGGAGGGGGGTAGGAATCGTGAGATTCTGGGGAGGGGGGTAAGAATCGTGAGATTCTGCGGGTAAGAATCGTGAGATTCTGCGGGGTAAGAATCGTGACATTCTGGGGGGTAAGAATCGTGAGATTCCGGGGGGTTAGAATCGTGACATTCTGGGGGGTAAGAATCGTGAGATTCTGCGGGGTAAGAATCGTGACATTCTGGGGGGTAAGAATCGTGACATTCTGGGGGGTAAGAATCGTGACATTCTGGGGGTTAGGAAAACTAAAGCTAAAACGGCCCAATTGGGGGCCACCAAAACCTCCTAAAAGTGATTTCCAGCTTTTATTTATAATATGGTTGTCTAATTAGTTACTTGTTCGAGCTGGGCGCCAACCCAAAGTCTACTGATGGGTCGGGCGACACAGCCGCGCACCTGGCAGCCCGTCGGGACCACCTGCGGCTGCTGACGCTGCTGTCGTTCGATGCGAAGTGGCTGCAGAACCGGCGGGGCGCCACTCCGTTGATGGAGGCGGCGCGGACCGGCAGCTGGAGATGCGCCAAGCACCTGCTGCACCTGCTGAGGCAGAAGCAGTTCAACGAGTGCGAGAAGTACGGAAACTCCGAGAGAGAGCGCCTGCTCGGACTCAAAGATGTCGATGGTCGGACAGCGTTGGATTTGGCGAGACTCGGTGACCACTCAGAGCTGGCTAGCGATATTGAGCGGTGAGAGTTGAAACTTTTACTTTCATGCACAGGAATCTAGGGTGCATCTCATTATCTGTGAATTGGCGTTGCAGGGAGATGCGTCTGGTCGTGAGTAACGAAGGCTACATTTCCGGTCTGACAGATCAGGTGAGTACAGCACTACAGTGTGAAGCCTCTAGTGCTGGCGCCCCTGGTGCTGGCGCCTCTGGTGCTGGCGCCTCTGGTGCTGGCGCCTCTGGTGCTGGCGCCTCTGGTGCTGGCGCCTCTGGTGCTGGCGCCTCTGGTGCTGGCGCCTCTGGTGCTGGCGCCTCTGGTGCTGGCGCCTCTGGTGCTGGCGCCTCTGGTGCTGGCGCCCCCTCCCCCAATGAAGAAATCTGATTCGCCCCCTCAAACAAGAGGAACACAGTGGGATCAGTATAAAAACATCGACTGCAAGGCTCAATTGTTAATTACCTATAATTAGCCTCCTGCTTTTGCAGGAAAAAGCCAATCGAAAGCAACTGAAGCTGGCCACGTCTGGTAATTCGGCCGGCTTGCGACAACTGGCCACCCAAGACGGCTATGACTTGCCGGACAAATACGGCCGCACCGCGCTGATGTGGGCAGCTGGCAACAGCAACTGCAGTGACGAATATTTGTGGGAACAGCTGCTGCAGTTGGCAGATCCCACCTGTGCTGACATGTGGTCCGAGAGCTGCCTGCATCACGCTGCCTGGAGCGGCAACTCTGTCGCAGCCTCCGCCCTGCTGCACTCTGGAGCTTCCGTCAATGCCCAGGATGAGCAATCAGTCTCGCCGTTGATGAGGGCCACCATCTCAGCGTCCCCGTCAGCCGCCACCGCTGTCTGTCGGGTTCTGTTGGACTCCGGCTCGGACTGGAGCCTGGAGG
The DNA here is from genome assembly GCA_002269645.1 of Macrostomum lignano. Taxonomy (NCBI): domain Eukaryota; kingdom Metazoa; phylum Platyhelminthes; family Macrostomidae; genus Macrostomum; species Macrostomum lignano. Next base: position 357,536 of record NIVC01000085.1, on the reverse strand, counting down.
ACCAGCTTGGCAGGACGGCTCGAGACTTGGCCAGGGAGAATGGCAAAGCTGAACTGGAAGCGCTGCTGCGTGGGTGAGGTTCTTGCAGATGCATTTACTCTGTGTTTTTGAGTAGTATGGCTTGTAGCCTTAGCGCTTAGAGCAGGGGTCCACAACCTCCGACCCGCGAGCCACAAGCGGCCCGCAATGCCTCTCTATCTGGCCTTCGGGTCCTTTGAAACTTTACAATAGCAATGCGGCCTGCTCAAGGTTTGTGTCTCTTCTAAGTTCTCTCCTCTCATCTCATCTCTCTACTCTCATCTTATCTCTCTCCTCTCATCTTATCTCCTCTCTCCTCTCATCTCATCTCTCTCCTCTCATCTTATCTCTTCTCTCCTCTCTCCTCTCATCTCATCTCTCTCCTCTCATCTTATCTCCTGTCTCCTCTCATCTCATCTCTCTCCTCTCATCTAATCTCTCTCCTCTAATCTTATCTCTTGTCTCCTCTCATCTCATCTCCTCTCTTCTCTCATCTTATCTCATCTCCCCGCTTATCTCATCTCCTCTCTCCTCTCATCTCATCTCCTCTCATCGAATCTCTCTCCTCTAATCTTATCTCCTGTCTCCTCTCATCTCATTTCCTCTCTTCTCTCATCTTATCTTATCTCCTCTCTTATCTCATCTCCTCTCTCCTCTCATCTCCTCTCTCCTCTCGTCTCCTCACCTCTCTCCTCTCATCTCATCTCCTCTCCCCTCTCATCTTATCTCATCTCCTCTCTCCTCTCATCTTCTCACCCTTCTTCTCTCTTCTCATCTCTCCTCTCATCTCGCCTCTGAATTCTTCTTTATTTTTTCATCTCTCATATCCTCTTTCTTCTCTCTCATCCATTCCATCTCCTTTCCACTCTCTCCTGGCCCGCAGAAATCATCAAGACTCTTCATCTCGCCCTTAACGTAAAATAACGGATGCATCTGTATGGATCTGTAATGCATCTCTGTAAAATTGTCGACAACTGAGTTAAAGCGTCGCACTTACGACTAAAAGATCCCTGGTTCGATTCTCGACGCACTCAGAACAATTTTTGTCCTTCCTTGAGCAAGACACTTAACTCTGCATTGCTTCAGCTCACCCAGCTGTAAAATGGGTGCCAGCATTAGCTGGGGTAATTGAGGGGGTGTGTGGCGACCCCCAGTCCTTGGTCTGAGCAGCCGTACGCAGCCTTCAGATCTGCTAATTTGTGCAAGGTGTACTCTTAATAAATTATTATTATAATTAATCTGAGTACTTTCACTCTATTATATCTATTAATCATTGTTTCAGGTGCGAAACCAAAGTCTACTTTGATGAGCCCCTTGAACTGCCGTAAGTCAATCTGACTATTAAAGCCAAAAATATGCACATACCCTAAGGGGTCGAAGCCGGGAGATCCGGTGGTGCCGGTGTCCGCAGCGCGGTCCCCCTCCGGAGAGTCCAGAAAGGTGGATTGTCGCTCGCCCGGTAGCCCTTCGGTAGCGGACGAGCTGGCAGAGATTCTCGGGGGCCTGAAAATGTACTGAGTAAAGGCGGGGCATTCACAGTTGAAGTGCTCCACATTCTACACCTTGCTACGGATTTTTCGTAGAGCCATGCATCCCGTTAAAAAAATTACCATGGCAAGCATCGCTAAAGAGTCATTCCAAACAACTCTCTTGTGACTCTAGCCACTCTGGAGCAACTCTTGTGACTTTTTAGCGACTCAAACGTTGCGTCACAAGCGCGTCACGTCAGTTGTAGAATCGTAAAAGAGTCATTCCAAACAACTCCCTAGTGACTCTAGCGACTCTGGAGCAACTCTTGTGACATTTTAGCGACTCAAACGTTGCGTCACAAGCTTCTTAAACGCGTCTTAAACTACTATGGGGCGACCCAAGTGACTGGGACGCTTCTTGGCCAGGGTACCGTTCTCATCGGGCATGACCAGAAATTCACCATTTTAACTGCGGATTTTCAGAGAGGACCACCCGCCATTCTTAGAGGACTGGGAAACTGGCCGACTTATTGGTCGAGGAGGCTTCGGCGAAGTCCACGAAGTTCTGACAGATACGGGCATCAGGTGCGCCGCCAAGACTCTCAGACTGCCTGTGCATCTCGGGGACCAGCTGGACTTCATTAGAAAGAAAATCGAAGGCGCTATTGAGAGCGAGAGCAACCTGTGCCGACTGCGGCATCCCAACATCGTCAGGTTCTTGCACATGGCTCAGCCGGAGCCCGCCACAGTCGTTGTGTTCATGGAGCTGCTGGACGGGCGAAGCTTGGAGAGGTTCATCGACAACAAGCCGCTGGATGAGGCAGTCGTTCGTTCCTTCAGCAAGCAGGTGAGAATTTCTGCATTTTAAGCCTAGGTTGAGTTGACTTTTTTATATTCAAAACTGTCGACCGACCGCTTGCAGATCTGCAGCGCGCTGCTCTACCTGCACAGCCGGCGGCCGCCCGTGATCCACAGAGACATCAACTGCTCCAACATCATTGTCCTTACCGACAACACGCGCATCAAGCTGATCGACTTCGGCCTGTCAATCAAGCTGGAGAAATCAGTCAGCCACATCTCGGCCACAACTCAAACGCCTGAAGGCACTTTGAACTTCATGGCACCAGAGCTGCTTGGAGCTGGTGAGGCTGACAGACCGCAGTACAGCAGAGAGTCGGACATCTGGGCGTTCGGCTGCTCGGTCTTCCAGATGGCCACCGGCTCTCGACCCTTCGCTGACGTTCCAACAATCTTTCAAGTTGCTGTGCGACTCGAAAGAAGCGGAGCCCCCGCTATTCGTGACGGCTGCTCTGTTGAGCTGAAGGATTTCTACAGCCAGTGCACCGCTAGAAATCGCATCGAGCGCAAGCCAGCGGATGAGCTAATGAAGCACCAGTTTCTGGCGAGTAGAAAGTTGGACAAACGAGGCCTGATGAATCTGTCTCTTGATGACGGACATTTTATTAAGCAGCCTAAGCTGGACTAGATCTATGACTAGGCTGTGATTCTTTGGAGACTCTCTCTCGCTGGAGATTCTTTGCTTGTCTTTCCACTAAAGTGTCCTCAATGAATTGCCTTTGCTCTGAAGTGCCCTTAATGAAGTGTCTTTGCACTGAAGTGTCCTCAATGACGTGTCTTTGCACTGAAGTGTCCTCAATGACGTGTCTCTGCTCTGAAGTGCCCTTAATGAAGTGTCTTTGCACTGAAGTGTCTTTGCACTGAAGTTTCTTCAATGAAGTGTCTGCTCTAATGCGTCCTCAAGGACATGTATTTGCACTGAAGTGCCTTAATGAAGTGTCTTTGCACTGAAGTTCCTTAATGAAGTGTCTTTGCACTGAAGTGCCCTAATGAAGTGTCTTTGCACTAAAGTGTCCTTAATGAAGTGTCCTTAATGAAGTGTCCTTGCACTAAAGTGTCCTTAATGAAGTGTCCTTGCACTGAAGTGTCCTCAATGAAGTGTCTTTGCTCTAATGCGTCCTCAAGGACATGTATTTGCACTGAAGTGCCCTAATGAAGTGTATTTGCACTGAAGTTCCTTAATGAAGTGTCCTTGCACTAAAGTGTCCTTAATGAAGTGTCCTTGCACTGAAGTGTCCTCAATGAAGTGTCTTTGCTCTAATGCGTCCTCAAGGACATGTATTTGCACTGAAGTGCCCTAATGAAGTGTATTTGCACTGAAGTTCCTTAATGAAGTGTATTTGCACTGAAGTGTCCTTAATGACGTGTCTTTGCACCAAAGTGTCCTCAATGAAGTGTCTTTGCTCTAATGCGTCCTCAAGGACATGTATTTGCACTGAATTGCCTTAATGAAGTGCCTTTGCTACTCATGTCATGTGTTCGTGTTTATATCTCAAAATCCTACATGATAAAATTTATGCACCTAAAAAATTACAAATTATTATCCCGCTTTTCTGCTTGGCAGCTAGCTACAATGTTATGTAAACCGTTATGATTTAAAGTTGTATCAGTAAACATTTTTGCAAAGTCGTTTTTCGTGTTCATGCTATCTATGGTTAGCTGTTTGAGTCCGATGATTCTAATCTCTCTTTCGTAGACTTTTTAGCTTTTTGAAATTGCGCACAATTAGTTTTGAGTTTCAGTTTAATAAAGCAGAACCACTTTTTGTAATTGTCACCCTTTTTCCTTTCAAATTATCTTTCTTCAACTGTAGCTGTGCTTGCATTGAAAATATTACGAAAATATGCAATTATCAATTATGAAAAATTGCCAATATGATTTTCTATTTTAAATGTATTAAATCTTTCCAAGTGTTCCAAGAGTTATTTATGTTCAGCTCCCGTAAAGACACATGTTTTATTGAGTGTTGAGTGTTCCCATGAATCTCATAGTGACTTCACATACTGAGCGCGTGTGTTGCATTACAAAAATTTGGGTTGTCTTCATCAGTATAGTGTGGGTTTCCTTCTTTTCAATTGGCGAAGAGCCGTGTGTAATAATATTGATTACACCTGCCCTAATTGGGCCAGATGTGCATCCGACAGCTCAGTCGCAGCTATTGCGCGGCGCATCTGAAGGCTGCGTACGGCTGTTCAGTCCAAGGACTGCATGGGGGTCGCCACACAGCCTCAATTACCCCAGCTAATGCTGGCAACCATTTTACAGCTCTGGGTGAACTGAAGCAATGCTGAGCTAATAAGTGTCTTGCTCAAGGAAGGACACAAATTGTTCCAAGTTGGGTCGAGAATCGAATCCCCGACCTACCTTGCAGTCATGAGCTTCCATAGTTAAGACGTAGTGCTCGAGAGTTCGCATTGGCGGGGCGCCCCCTTTCTCTCTTTAAATGGACGTCTTTGTTGTACTTTAGGGTTTCTACTTGCTTGTTCACATTCAAGGAGTGTTGCAATTTTGCAAGCAGATTGCAAGCAGATGAGTCATGCTCACCATCACCATAAATCTGAGATGATGATTGAGTCATGTTCTCCATCACCATAAAACTGAGATGATGATTGAGTCATGCTCTCCATCAGCATAAATCTGAGATGATTGAGTCATGCTCTCCATCACCCCAAACTACTATGATTTTTAGATGAGGCATGAGCACTTGTGAGCAGGGATTCTACTCCATCCAACATGACTCAACTTTCAAGGACATTTTAATTATAAATACTCGTACTTTGTAACGTAAGATTTTGTGGACTGCAGCCTGGTCAGACTTGGAAGACAGTTATATGATTCGAGCTTTAAGCTATTTAGTTGTTATTAAATTAAGTAAAAAATCTTAGTCTACTTGCAGTAGCACGGAGCAATAGTTACAGAAAATTATTGAATATTTTTTGACCAATTAGACACTCTTAGCTCTCTTAGCGCGTCTCTCATAGAGCCCTCTTCAGGCAAAGCCACAAATACTCGTAATATAAGCCTGATGCAGAGAGAAGACTCCGGCCCAGCTGCTGCCCCGCTGTGAAATGCTCGGAAAATAAACAGAAGCCTGTCGCAATGTCTCGAGATGAGTCGACCTCAGGTGCAGACAGCGAAGTGAGTTTGAAATTAAATGAGTCTGTTTGTAAAGCAGGGGCCCGCACGAAGCCTTCATATCTTTTGAAACATTCCAGTACTTTGTCTCTTCTTGGCCTTCTTCTCTCTCTTCTTTTTCCTCTCACCTCTTCTCTCCCCTCTTTTTTCTTCTACTTGTATTGCCTTTCCTCTCGTAATGTACACTGTCGTGACTTTGAATTTTTACGCCGCAGGATCTCCCAGCACATCATCAGGCAGGCACCGAAGTCTCAACAGCTGCCCTGGAGACTCTCGCCCAGTCCGTCATCCAGGGTGACTTTGCTCAGGTGCAGCGGCTGGCAACGAGCCAGCTGGTGAGCGAGCCTGATGCCGCTAACCGAACCATACTCATGCTGGTTGCCGACGCTCCCGAGACGCCCATTCAAGCTGAGAAGTGCGTCATGTACTTGTTCGAGCTGGTTGCCAATCAAAAATCGATTATTGATGACTCGGGCGACACGGCCGCGCACCTGGCAGCCCGTCGGGACCACCTGCGGCTGCTGATGCTGCTGTCGTTCGATGCGAAGTGGCTGCAGAACCGGCGGGGCGCCACTCCGCTGATGGAGGCGGCGCGGACCGGCAGCTGGAGATGCGCCAAGCACCTGCTGCACCTGCTCAGGCAGCGGCAGTTCTACAAGCCTCAGGCCGGCAAGCCCAGCAACTCTGTGAGAGAGCGCCTGCTCGGACTCAAAGATGTCGAGGGTCGGACGGCGTTGGATCTGGCAAGGATCAATGGTCACTCAGAGCTCGCCAACTATATCAAAAGGTGATGGAGGAATTGTTTATTTGTGTTTTGCAACCAAACTTTACGAATATAATGTCAATTATTCTGTTGCAGAGAGATGCGGCTGACTGTTGATGCCTATGACTCCATCACTGGTCTAACAGAAAAGGCAAGTAGCAACTTTCGTATCTATTATGCAACTTGTGAGATTGTTATCGAATGCTCCACGGTATCTTTCTGTAGGAACTGGCGGAACAAGGAGAACTGGAGAAGTTGATCAGAGCGGGCGACTGGACTCGTCTCCGGCAGAAGGTAACTCGAGCCAACTGCGACCTGCCCGACAGTTCCGGCTTCACCGCCTTGATCAGAGCTGCTCAGAGCAGCAACTGCAATGACGAGGCTCTGTGGGAGGTTCTGGTGCAGCTTGGCGACCCCACCTGTGCAGAAACTTTATCTCGCACCTGCCTGCACTGGTCAGCCAGCAGTGGAAATTCCGTGGCAGCCTCCATCCTGCTGGCTGCTGGAGCCTCCGCCAACGCCAGGGAAGACAGAAGCAAGTCCACACCGCTCATGCAGGCGGCTCTTTATGCGCCCAAAGACACCGCCGTCCAAGTCAGTCAGATCCTGATGGACGCTGGGTCGGATTGGAGTCTGAAGGACAGTTGCAGCAAGACTGCTCTGGATTTGATCAGGTCCGATGGGAACCCAGATCTTGTTGAACTGCTTCAAAAGTGAGTTTTCTTGGAACCTTGTAGTTCAGAATTAAATTAATTCAGTTTTTCTGGCTCAAACACTTTATGCACATTTTTAACCTACCAAAGCGTCACTTCGACCACCGTATTGCCTGTTTGTAGGTACAAGGGCAAGAAGTTCTATGAGGAGCCTTTGAAGCCACCGTAAGTTCCCCTAAATACCTTGAGCTGAGGGTGAACTAGTGCACATGTATAGGCTACAGTGACAGCTACAGTACAGGGACAGCTACAGTACAGGGACAGCTACAGTACAGGGACAGCTACAGTACAGGAACAGCTACAGTACAGGGACAGCTACAGTACAGGGACAGCTACAGTACAGGGACAGCTACAGTACAGGGACAGCTACAGTACAGGGACAGCTACAGTACAGGGACAGCTACAGTACAGGGACAGCTATAGTACAGGGACAGCTACAGTACAGTGACAGCTACAGTACAGGGACAGCTACAGTACACAGGGAAAGCTACAGTACAGGGACAGCTACAGTACAGGGACAGCTACAGTACAGGGACAGCTACAGTACAGGGACAGCTACAGTACACAGGGAAAGCTACAGTACAGGGACAGCTACAGTACAGGGACAGCTACAGTACAGGGACAGCTACAGTACAGGGACAGCTACAGTACACAGGGAAAGCTACAGTACAGGGACAGCTACAGTACAGGGACAGCTACAGTACAGGGACAGCTACAGTACACAGGGAAAGCTACAGTACACAGGGAAAGCTACAGTACAGGGACAGCTACAGTACAGGGACAGCTACAGTACACAGGGAAAGCTACAGTACAGGGACAGCTACAGTACAGAGACATGTTACAGAGCAAGGTTAGCGGCAATGGACTGCTTCATATAGTCAGATATCATAAACTGCACTACTAAAAGCTTATTATTGTACGCGATTCGAATTCAAATAAACACAGACACGAAGACCCGCCGTTCATGGAGCGCTGGGACGTAGGTGACCTCATCGGCAGAGGAGGCTTTGGCGAAGTTTACAAAGTCCTTACCGACAAAGGCATCCAGTGCGTTGCGAAAATTATTAAACTGCCCGTCGGTCAATTGACCGCTGATCAATATGCTCATGACCGTACAAAGATCGATAAAGCGGTCGAGAGCGAGAGGAACCTGTGCCGACTGCAGCACAGAAACATTGTCAGATTCTTGCACATCGCTCAAACTGAGCCTGCCACAATCTTTCTGTTCATGGAGCTGCTGGAGGGAAAGACCTTGGAAACATTCATTAACGGCGCTCCAATGCCTGAGAACAAAATTCGAGACTTTAGCGAGCAGGTGAATAAGTTTCCTGTGCTTTCAAAAAATTATAATATTGACTGGAGAGCTTTTGATCACGCCTTCGGCGACATGTTCCCACAACCAGCGCGTTCCGCTGACTACTGAGCACATACAACTCAAGCGCGCCAATACGGTACGCAGGAACGTACTCTTGCACACGCTTACACAGGTTTTACAGGACTCGTTTAAATAAGAGGGCCAGTTCAAACTACAGTAATCAATGGAACATCTTGCAGATCTGCAGCGCGCTGCTCTACATGCACAGCCGACGGCCGCCCGTGATCCACAGAGACATCAACTGCTCCAACATCATGGTGCTTTCCGAAGGCACGAGAATTAAGCTGATCGACTTCGGCCTTTCAATCGAACTGAAACTGTCAGTCAGTCACAACTTAGCTAGCACTCAGACACCCAGAGGCACTCATAACTTCATGGCTCCAGAGCTGCTCGGAGCTGGCGAGGCTGACACCTCGCCTCAGTACAGCAGAGAGTCGGACATCTGGGCGTTCGGCTGCTCAGTCTACCAGATGGCCACCCGTCAGAGGCCGTTTCATAGCGCATCTAATTTATTAACAATAGCCCAGCTGATAAAGAATAACGGTTGTCCAAAACTTCCACCTGGTTGCTCCAAAGAGTTGGAGGATTTCTACCGCAGCTGCACGACTCATAACCGCAGTAAGAGACAGTCGGCCCTGGAGCTGATGAGGCACCAGTTCCTGACGGGCGGTGAAATAACGCGCATGCGGCTGATGACGAATAGACTACACAGAGCTGCCAGCATTTCCTGATGATTCAGTTCTCATTTCAACTTCAAAGCGATCGAATGTTGTTTGCCGGCATTAAAACAATTTCTTCTATTAATCCGATTCTAAATAAGCTGCTGGCGGCCAGTAATTTACATAATGAAAACAAAAAAATATGAATCCTGCCTGTCTAATCGACATACAGGTACACTGTCAGGAATTCTTTTTGTGCGCGAGATTGATTCTGAAAAGCTGGGTTATTGTTGTTGATGTTGCGGCCTCATTAGTACAGTAAAAGTCGTGAATTTGTGGCTCACTTTTTCTTTGTGTTTTTGTGTACTGTCTGGTGTTTCAACTTCACTGGAACGTATTTTAAAGTAACTTCACAACCATTCTTTGCCAATAAGCAGTGCTCATCAATTGCCACTCGAAATTCAAAATAAAAAGGTGCGACGATCTTAACTGAGCTCTCTTTTTGCTTAATTATCAATACATTTAACGTCTTTTTTGTTTAAATCACAACTCGTATTTCTTCTCATTTTACGATTGAGTATAAAGTTTTCTGTAACTAAAAAGCTCTAACGTCTCATATACTAAACTCGTTTTTCTCCAAACGGACTGGTTGATGAATAGACTGTGTTTATTTCTGTACTCACTCTGCAGTAGTTATAAACCAACTTGTGACAGTGTTGAAAATAAACAGCTATAGTCAATGGACAGTGGCTATGCAAACTACTCTGCAACCCCTGCATACGCTCGTAGGGCGGTATAGGTATGGCTCTGTCCAAGCACTTATTAGACCTTATGCTCGGAGTCCTCAGTCCTGGCCCCTAACTAACTGGTTAAGAAAAGGTTTTTTCTGTTTGAACGCGAAAGATATGGCGAGTGGTTGCTGAAAACAAATAGCAGGCGATAGCGAAAGATGAGAATTAGGTTGGTTTCATCTGTCCGATGCCTGCTTTTCTCACCACCTGTTATTTTAAAACAGATGAACTGAAAAGCTATTTTTACTACTGTTAGTAGAGCAGGTATATTTGTTAGCCCTATCAGTGACTATCAGTGACCATCGACTCACTCTGGGACTGGAAACTTGATTGTGCTACCAACAGAATGAGTTCTATTGATTACACCTGCCCTATAATTGGGCCAGGCGTGCAACCGACAGCTCAGCCGCAGCTATTGCGCGGAGCATCTGAAGGCTGCGTACGGCTGTTCAGTCCAAGGACTGGGGGGTCGCCACACACAGCCTCAATTACCCCAGCTAATGCTGGCACCCATTTTACAGCTGGGTGAACTGAAGCAATGCAGAGTTAAGTGTCTTGCTCAAGGACACAGATTGTTCCTAGTTGGATCGGAAATCGAACCCCCGACCTTCAGTTATGAGTCTGGCGCTCTAACCACTTGGCTACAGCCCCTGAGAGAGAAGTACCCGCTTCAAGACTCATAGAGTAGCTGCTTTGAAGCTGAAATAGACAGATCCACGGATTTTTTTATATTTTATTCTAATATCTGGTTGCTAGCATACGAGGGGCATCCAGAAAGTTCGGACGCTTTAAAGCTGAGAGCAAAAACGGAAACAGTTGAAAACTCCACGGCAACAACATGCAGCAGTTAATATTTTACAGCATAACCAAATCAGAAATATTTTCAATTCTACATCATTGCAGACTGCTTATCAAGTGCAGAAGTGCTCTCTCTAGCTATACAATGTACATGCGATTACAGTCGCAACAGTTCCAATAATTTATGGTTTTTGCTGCGTTTTGCTATACAAATTTTGGGGGCGCTTCACAAGACCTAAATTTCACATCGCCTAAATTTCACATCGCCTAAATTTCACATCGCCTAAATTTCACATCGCCTAAATTTCACATCGCCCAAATTTCACATCGCCCAAATTTCACATCGCCTAAATTTCACATCGCCTAAATTTCACAACGCCTAAAATATATGAAGCCTCTTTCACATCGCCTAAATTTTTTATCACCTAAATTTCATAAGGCCTAAATTTCACATCGCCCAAATTTCACAACACCTAAAAGCATGAAGACTTTAGGCGTTGTGAAATTCAGGCGTTATGAAATTTAGGCGTTGTGAAGTGTGGTAGTTTCAGGCGTTATTAAATTTAGGCGTTATGAAATTTAGGCGATGTGAAGAAGGCTGCATTTTTGGTTAGGCGTTGTGAAATTTAGGTCTTATGAAAGCGTTCCCAAATCTCACTCTCACTCTCACTGTGTGTGAGTTTTGTACATGCAACTTTCGAACTCAACTTTGACAAATTATCATTTCAATCAATTATTTGAGTTTGTCACACAATAATTTGTTGCTTTCAATTGTTCCAATTTTAATCCTCGAAGGGTATTAGGAAAATTTGAGCACGAACACTAACTTTGACGAGATCAACCGTTTCTAACTGAAAACTACTGATCCTGATAGTCTGCACCGGCATTTTCTTCGTAGTCTCGCCCTTCATCATCCTCTTCCTCCAGGTAGTCGAGCACCTGGTCGTCCCTGCAGCAGCTGCTGCCGTCATCTTCGGAGTACGCCGAGTACAGCGATACAGACGATGAGGCTGGAGTTGAAGTCGACATCGGCGCAGCGTCGAACGCTCCGGCACTTTCGAAGGCCGACTCCGATGCGCCGCCCATCAGCGTTGGCGAGTTGCTCCTTGACCTCTGCAGATCTCCCGCGGAGTAGAAATGTTCGTCATCGTCCGCTCTGGCGGCCAGCTGTTGCTGCTGCTGCAGGGAGGCAGCCGCCGCTGTCGCGGTAGCGTCACCATTGGACGCTTGAACTTCGTAGTCATCAGACTGGTTGTAGAGAATCTCTGACGGGGAGGGATCGATTGAGTGGTTCCTGCTTGTGAGTCAGGTTGTCTGCATTGCTAGCCTGTCCCATCGATAGCCTGTCCCATCGATAGTGTGTCCCATCGACAGCCTGTCCCATCGATAGCCTGTCCCATCGACAGCCTGTCCCATCGATAGCCTGTCCCATCGATAGCCTGTCCCATCGATAGCCTGTCCCATCGACAGCCTGTCCCATCGATAGCCTGTCCCATCGATAGCCTGTCCCATCGATAGCCTGTCCCATCGATAGCCTGTCCCATCGATAGCCTGTCCCATCGATAGCCTGTCCCATCGATAGCCTGTCCCATCGATAGCCTGTCCCATCGATAGCCTGTCCCATCGATAGCCTGTCCCATCGATAGCCTGTCCCATCGATAGCCTGTCCCATCGATAGCCTGTCCCATCGATAGCCTGTCCCATCGATAGCCTGTCCCATCGATAGCCTGTCCCATCGATAGCCTGTCCCATCGATAGCCTGTCCCATCGATAGCCTGCCCAATCAATAGCCTGTCCCATCGATAGCCTGTCCCATCGATAGCCTGTCCCATCGATAGCCTGTCCCATCGATAGCCTGTCCCATCGATAGCCTGTCCCATCGATAGCCTGTCCCATCGATAGCCTGTCCCATCGATAGCCTGTCCCATCGATAGCCTGTCCCATCGACAGCCTGTCCCATCGATAGCCTGTCCCATCGATAGCCTGTCCCATCGATAGCCTGTCCCATCGATAGCCTGTCCCATCGATAGTCTGTCCCATCGATAGCCTGTCCCATCGATAGCCTGCCCCATCGATAGCCTGTCCCATCGATAGCCTGTCCCATCGATAGCCTGTCCCATCGATAGCCTGTCCCATCGATAGCCTGTCCCATCGATAGCCTGTCCCATCGATAGCCTGTCCCATCGATAGCCTGCCCCATCGATAGCCTGTCCCATCGAAGGCAAATCACTACCATATTCTCAGTTGAACTGCTCACCGCGATTCCTAGTCGGATCCTCCCTGCCAAGGTCTCCGTGATCGTAGTAGCCCACGCCAGTAGCTGCGCCCAGATTCTCCACCTCATCTCGGTAGCTCTCGCGTCTCAGCCGTTCGATTCGCTTCTCGACCAGCGGGTCCAGCCGGCTGGGAGCGGCAGCAAAGTCGCCGAAGCTGCCGAGTTCATTGTCATTGACTTCGCTGTCGTCGAGCGAGTTCGATGCCTGATCTCTGCTTAGTGGATTTCGGAGAGCGGTTTTATCTGTTTTGCTTGCGTGACTTCGAGATTCGCAATAGCGTTTTTTCGCGTTTCTAAAGCCTGTGTCCCAAGTCGCCAACCCTACATCGAAAGTTTGATGTCGAAAAATTATTCTAGAGGCAAGTTATTCGGTTTAAAGTGCACGTTGATTGCTTGAAGGTCCGAGCTAACTTGGTGCTGGCGCCCCTTGGTGCTAAATCCCCTTGGTGCTAAAGCCCCTTGGTGCTAAATAGTGCTTTGGCATTTTTGACTTTTGACTTTGACCAAGTAGTGCTTTGGCATTGTCGACTGTTTCAGCCTGCAACTGCTGGCAGCTTTCGGCAAATGCCAGCAACTCCTCGCGTCTGCTCTCCCGTCGCAGCTCTTCACGCTCGCGAATTCGTTGCACAAACGCCGAGTTGCCCATCTCGACTTCAGGCGCGCCTGCGGAGCCGTTTGACTTTCTCTTATACGGCAACCTGCTTGATCCAATGTATTTTTATAGGGCTTATATGGGGCAGAAAAGCCATAAGGGTGTGAAGCTGGATTGGAACTGGCTTGTTTACTTCATGGCTGGCTGGCAGAAGTCACGCGCGCACCTGTGTGTGCATGCGCAGCGCCTTTCACTTTTCCGGTCGAGTTTTAGCAGCGAAACAGCGCGTGTTTTTCTCTTGAATCAAAAAATACAACCACAGTTTTAAATGAAAAAGAGTCTTGGATTTGCCTAGCAAATAAACAAATTCAGACATTGAGAAACTGATCGCATCAGCAAAATTTCTCTTCAACATCAAACCAGCTGACTTTTGCTACTTTTCTTTAGATTTAGGACTAAAAGCAAGCAAATGCACTTCCAAGTTTGTAGCCAACTTTAGTAATTCAGCAAACCCTTAACCTCCTAGTAACACTTGAATCGAAATATTTCCTCCCCAGTTTACAAGGAGTATCCAGTATATCCGTCAACCTACTAGTCGTCATCTTCGCAGCATGGCTTCCACAATGCTCAGGTAGTCTCCTCGAACCCACAAAGTATCCCAGTCGTAAAATTTGCTCAGATTCAGCCGTTGCCGTGTGGTCGCCGACAGCAGAGTGTAGTTTCTCCTCGCGAAGAACTCAACTATCGTGCGGTAGTTCGGACTCTCAGCCGCCGGAATTGAATGACTCGACCGCCACCACTCCATCTGCACTACCACAATGCGATGCTCACTGAAGAGTCGCTGGCCCGTACTCAGGAAGATGTTCTCGCTGGTCTCAATGTCAATCTTTGCCACAACCAGGTCTGTTGAAATCAGCGGCAGGAGGTCGTCTCCGGTGGCAGTCATCACGGGCACGGTGTCGGTGGCCCAGAAGCCGCCTTCCGCATCGAACTTATTCTCGGCGCCAGCTCCTCCGACGTTGCAGAACTTTGTAGAGAATTGCAGGTAGCGTAGCCCGACCCGGTCGGAGAAGTAGGCCCACACGAGGGCCAGGCGAGGATCGGGTGAGGGCAACCGCATGGCCGAAGCTGCCAGACGAATCCGAGCCAGGTTGCGCAAATTCGCGTCCACCGCCACCGTGGTCAGACCGGCGTCACGTGCAGACAGGCTGTACACTCCAATGTTGCTCCCCACGTCTAGGAAGGAGACGGTGCGGCCGTTTCCTTTCAAATTGAGGCTGATGTGGATCAACTGATGGACAAGGACCGGCTCCCAGGTGTGTCGTCTGGCAATCGTTTGGGAGATAAAGTCGTTTTTGTAGCCGTAAATTGGTATCAAACGATTCATAGCTATGTTATGAAGCTTCAATTGAACTGCTAGTTTGGATACTTCCTGCAATGGTGGCGGGTTTTAATGCTTGCATGTAGTACAACCTATCACTTCTAGTGGTGCTTAGTGAAAAGTCATGTCTCTAATTGATGCATCTGGATATCCTCAAGTGCAGAGCAGATCGGTGGTAAAATTGCCGCGAGTGATTCCGTGAGCGTTGACATTAATTTTGGAGCTTTGTGCGCGGAAATTGGCCAGTGATCGAGTGGTTGTACTCAGGACAGAATTGCCGTCAGTGCTGGCTGTTGAGGATTCGTTTTAATTCGGATATCCTCTTCAAAGACTTTCTGTACGCGATGCTTTATGACCAAGGACTACTCAAGTAGCATATATATAGGACGCTACACTCGAAATCTATGGTAAATGTTTTGAAGGCCACTTTTCGCCGAAAAAGACACTACAGAAATAGGAGGTTTTAATTTTTTCAGCACAAAAATTGTTATTGCTTTTGATAGGAGGCGGATCCAGTGTTCATCTTTTGATATGTTGTGCCTTTCTTATTGCTCTATCGATATTCATAAAGCTTTTCGTTCAGAAATGTTTTAAAGGCAGGTTTCACAGGAAATTTCACGATTTTCAACACTAAAACAGTGATTGGGTCCCTTCACAGTGTCAGAGAAAGTTCTAATCACACTATTTTGTGCCTCACATGTCGTCTAACGACGCATTAAACGATTTTTCATGTTAAATTGGTCTGTCACTTGAAAAAACGTTTAAAATAATGACGAGACCAATTTAACACGAAGAATCAATTAATGCGTCGTTAGAGCAGCCTGTGAGGCTCAAAATAGTGTGATTAGAACTTTCTCTGACACTGTTAAGAGACCCAATCACTGTTTTAGTGTTGGAAATCATGAAATTTTGTCTTATTGTAAAAAAAATCAATTCGTGAAATCGAACCTTCATCACCGCTGTCGGCAAACTGTCAACCAGTCGGCACAACGGGAATCGCCCTCGACGAATATTGTAGGCTGGGAAGTTTTCAGCGGCGTCAACTTTTCGACACAGATTCCAGCGCAGAGAGTCGTCTTCGAGGAAGTTTAGCGTCGATAGCTCCTGGTGGTAGTCGCAGCTGGGAGGTCTGACTGGTCTTAGAGGTTTCACGGTAGGAACAGTAGTGGTGCTGACATTTCTCATTGCTGTCGTCATCCTTGACTGAGTTGTTGTTTGATTATTTGCTAAGCATGCTCTCTGGTGATAATTTTGGTTCTTTCTGACCGTAGAAACGATGCAAATGGTCGATATGCTGACAATCAGGGCTAAAAAGGTCAGTTTTATTTGGGCAACCAAATTTTGGCGCACCATTTCATGGAGAAATGATAAAAACTACAGGTTACCTCCGGTATGCACCTAGCCGTTTATTAGAATAGACTTGAATGCGTCTTTATATGAACCTTAATGGAACGAACAGGTGCATAAATTGTGGGCTAGAATTGACTGGCAGCCAGCGATTCAGCTGGGCTCTGAAAAAAATTTGAGCAGATCGGCATTTCCACAGCTTTCTAGATTGCAATTATGACGAAAATAACAAAGAGACTCATTTTTAGCATTGAACTGATAGCAGCAGATTACAACATCTGTTAACAAAATACAGTCACTATTATTTTGTTTACTGTTCGCATTATGCAGGGTTTTATCGCAATGGATTTCATGGTAGAGGAAGGGGACTCAAAGCCAAGAATTGACTAAATTCCTGCATTAGTTTTGAGAATCGGTGTTGTCAGCACTCATTTTGGCGCCGCAAGCACTCATTTTGGCGCCGCAGGCACTCATTTTGGCGCCGCAGGCACTCATTTTAGCGCCACAGGCACTCATTTTGGCGCCGCAGGCACTCATTTTGGCGCCACAGGCACTCATTTTAGCGCCGCAGGCACTCATTTTAGCGCCGCAGGCACTCATTTTAGCGCCGCAGGCACTCATTTTAGCGCCGCAGGCACTCATTTTAGCGCCGCAGGCACTCATTTTAGCGCCGCAGGCACTCATTTTGGCGCCGCAGGCACTCATTTTGGCGCCACAGGCACTCATTTTGGCGCCGCAGGCACTCATTTTGGCGCCACAGGCACTCATTTTAGCGCCACAGGCACTCATTTTAGCGCCGCAGGCACTCATTTTAGCGCCGCAGGCACTCATTTTAGCGCCGCAGGCACTCATTTTGGCGCCGCAGGCACTCATTTTGGCGCCACAGGCACTCATTTTGGCGCCGCAGGCACTCATTTTGGCGCCACAGGCACTCATTTTAGCGCCACAGGCACTCATTTTAGCGCTGCAGGCACTCATTTTAACGCAGCAGGCACTCATTTTAGCGCCGCAGGCACTCATTTTGGCGCTGAAGGCACTCATTTTAGCGCCGCAGGCACTCATTTTAGCGCCGCAGGCACTCATTTTGGCGCCGCAGGCACTCATTTTAGCGCCGCAGGCACTCATTTTAGCGCCGCAGGCACTCATTTTGGCGCCGCAGGCACTCATTTTAGCGCCGCAGGCACTCATTTTAGCGCTGCAGGCACTCATTTTAGCGCCGCAGGCACTCATTTTGACGCCGCAGGCACTCATTTTAGCGCCGCAGGCACTCATTTTGGCGCCGCAGACAGTCATTTTGGCGCCACAGGCACTCATTTTGGCGCCGCAGGCACTCATTTTGGCGCCACAGGCACTCATTTTAGCGCCACAGGCACTCATTTTAGCGCCGCAGGCACTCATTTTAGCGCCGCAGGCACTCATTTTAGCGCCGCAGGCACTCATTTTGGCGCCGCAGGCACTCATTTTGGCGCCACAGGCACTCATTTTGGCGCCGCAGGCACTCATTTTGGCGCCACAGGCACTCATTTTAGCGCCACAGGCACTCATTTTAGCGCTGCAGGCACTCATTTTAACGCAGCAGGCACTCATTTTAGCGCCGCAGGCACTCATTTTGGCGCTGAAGGCACTCATTTTAGCGCCGCAGGCACTCATTTTAGCGCCGCAGGCACTCATTTTGGCGCCGCAGGCACTCATTTTAGCGCCGCAGGCACTCATTTTAGCGCCGCAGGCACTCATTTTGGCGCCGCAGGCACTCATTTTAGCGCCGCAGGCACTCATTTTAGCGCTGCAGGCACTCATTTTAGCGCCGCAGGCACTCATTTTGACGCCGCAGGCACTCATTTTGGCGCCGCAGGCACTCATTTTGGCGCCGCAGACAGTCATTTTAGCGCCGCAGGCACTCATTTTGGCGCCGCAGGCACTCATTTTGGCGCCGCAGGCACTCATTTTAGCGCCGCAGGCACTCATTTTAGCGCTGCAGGCACTCATTTTAGCGCCGCAGGCACTCATTTTGACGCCGCAGGCACTCATTTTGGCGCCGCAGGCACTCATTTTGGCGCCGCAGGCACTCATTTTAGCGCCGCAGGCACTCATTTTAGCGCCGCAGGCACTCATTTTAGCGCCGCAGGCACTCATTTTGGCGCTGGCAGACAGGTGCAAAAACAGACTGACACAGAGACACACACTTGGACAGAATATTAAGATATTATATAAGGGCAATTAACAGATTATTAAATTTGTTATTCCAGCGTTTTCCTAAATAAAACCGGGATCTGCCAGTAAGCATGCAGTGTCACGTAAATTTGCTCTGTGCAGTGAGCGACATTGACAAAAAATGTTGCTGAGTAAAATTTTACCAAATTTCCTGGGAATTCTCTGACTTTTCTCGCTTAAGTGGGCCAGCTGTACAAATACAACACTTTCTGACTATAGTTGTTTCTTGTTAATCTGCTATAATTGCTGCACGGCTCAAATTAAGTGAAAACTGTTGCTGGCTAATTGTCGCCCTTAATAATTATATTGTCTTGAGCGGGCGTCGGCAAGCTCCGGCCCGCGGGCCACATGCGGCCTGCAAAGCCTCTCTATCCGGGCCTCCGGTCCTTTTGAAGCTGCACAATGGCAATCCGTCCCGCTTAAGGTTTGTGTCTCTTCTCAGCTCTCTTCTCTCTCATCTCCCCTTCTACCTTTTATCTCATGTCGCTTATCTCCCCTTCTCCCCTCTCCTCTTCCTCTCTTCTCTTTCCTTTTCTCTCCCCTTCTCTCCCTTCTCCCCTCCTCTCCCTTCTCTCCTCTTCTCTCCCTTTCTCTCCTCTTCTCTCCCTTTCTCTCCTATTCTCCCCCTTTCTCTCCTCTTCTCTCCCTTCTCTGCCTTCTCTCCTCTCCTCTCCCTTCTCTCCTCTTCTCTCCCTTCTCTGCCTTCTCTCCTCTCCTCTCCCTTTCCTTCCTCTTCTCTCCCTTCTCTCCTCTTCTCTTCTCTTCTCCCGTCTCCTCTTCCTCTCTTCTCTCTTCTTTTTTCTTCTCTTCTCTCCCTTATCTCCTCTTCTCTCTCTTTCTCTCCTCTTCTCTCCCTTCTCTCCTCTCTTCTTTACTCTCTTCTCTTCCTTCATCAATTTCATCCCTCCTTTCATTTCCTTTTCCCTCTTATTTATTCTCTCACCTCTCCTTTCTCCTATCTCTATTCCCTCCTCACTCCCCTTCTCCGGCTCGCAATTTACGGTTCGTTTTCGTTTTTCTGTTTTTTTTGTCCCCTTTGAACCGTGCGCAGTTTATGTCAGTGCAACCTGTGTGTAGAGGCTCTCGAGAGTTCAAATTTGTTCAAACCGTATCGAGTACGAATACAAATATGACCAAACCAACAGCTCTTTCTTATCAGAGAGAGAGAGAGAGAGAGAGAAATTTTGTTGTGAGATTTTATTTATAAGTAATGTAACTAAAGAGTTTTATGCTGAGCGATAGCACAAGCTGCTCATATACTGCTCATAGGCCATGGCCTCGCCCCAGCAGCCCACCGTGTTTCTACTCGCCTACGACAACAGTGAGAACAGCCAGGCCGCTCTGAGCTGGTTCGCCAGACTCAATGCTGAAAGAGACACTCGACATCAGCTGGTGATCTTTTATTCAGTTGAAGCCCCGCCGCTGCCTCGCGGCAACACGACCTTGAAGATGTCCAAGACAGAGCTGTACACCCAGCTGATGCAAGAATCGTCAGCCCAGATCGACAGGGTGCGCAAACGCTGCTTGGCACTCTGCCAACAGCTGGGCTTGCCAGCAGACTCCGTCAAGTTCATTGACAAGTACGAAGCCGAACCGGGCAAGGCGATTGTTGCCATGGCAACGGAACTAGACGCTGCCGCCATTCTAATGGGCACTCGCGGATTGAAACGACTTCAACGAACCATGCTCGGCAGCGTATCGGACTATGTTGTTCACCATGCGCACCGGCCAGTGATTGTGGTGCCGCTCACCGACAGAAATGGATAGAATTGGAAACTCATTTAAACTACTAGTAGTAGCTTACAAGCTGAATGAATTTGATTTAAGATATCGAATGGCAGCAAAGTTGCGCGCATCTTTCAACAAGCAAATACTAATTAACACCGTTTATTTATTACAGACACTTAGTAAAGGATTTACATTAGCGGGAAACTGAATAAATACTCGTATATGACGGAAAGATAGTTGATCACATATTATAGACATTGACTCCTTTCTCAGGGATTCAATTCGGTTATATTCAAGTATTTTTCAGGATAATCGTTATGTTAATTTTTATGTAGCTACATGTACTTTTATAAATCCCTAAAAAGTCCATGTTTAATCTTCTACATATATATACCTGCTCATATCAATACATTGTATCTATATTGGGGCGATTCTCTCTGAAACAATGATAAATGGCTATGAATGGCTATGAATGGCTATGAATGGCTATGAATGGTTATGAAGGGTTATGAATGGTTATGAATGGTTATGAATGGTTATGAAGGGTTATGAAGGGTTATGAATGGTTATGAATGGTTATGAATGGTTATGAATGGTTATGAATGGCTATGAATGGTTATGAATGGTTATGAATGGTTATGAATGGCTATGAATGGTTATGAATGGTTATGAATGGTTATGAATGGTTATGAATGTTTCTGAATGGTTATGAATGGCTATGAATGGCTATGAATGGCTATGAATGGTTATGAATGGCTATGAATGGTTATGAATGGTTATGAATGGCTATGAATGGTTATGAATGGTTATGAATGGCTTTGAATGGCTATGAATGGCTATGAATGGTTATGAATGGCTATGAATGGTTATGAATGGTTATGAATGGCTATGAATGGTTATGAATGGTTATGAATGGTTATGAATGGCTATGAATGGTTATGAATGGTTATGAATGGTTATGAATGGCTATGAATGGTTATGAATGGCTATGAATGGCTATGAATGGCTATGAATGGTTATGAATGGTTATGAATGGCTATGAATGGTTATTGTAGTGCGCTTGTGCGCGAAATATAAAGTGGTCTCGTGGACCATATATTTGAGTTAATATATAGTCACTGCCGACGTGCGGCTACCACGTTATGCAATGGTTAAGGGGGGGGGGGGGGGGGGCAGAGCTAGCGCACGTTGGTCGAGAGAACTCAAGCTATAGTCACATACAAGCCTACAGGCGTAGAGGGGCGTACACTACACCTCTCCCCCAAGCAGAGGGTTGAGGCCGCATTTCGATACGTTAGAGTTGAACGAATTGTAACAAAATGAAGCAATGGTAATAAAGCAATGAACAAAAAGTTGCTTGCGCTCCAACTTATAGTTTGTAACAAATTTGCCGCTTAGCCTTCCTGGGATGGGGCCTCTGCGCAATGGCTCCCTCGTTCGCGCCTCCAAGCGTGGTGGGCGGAGTCTCGGCTGTCTCGCCGGCATCCAGTACTTCGGGCTCCCAGGGGCACTCGCGCAGCCGCTTCGTCTCGGTCACGTGCCGTCGCAAGACGGCCCCGTCACGTTCCAGAGTCAGGGCGCTGCCGTTTACCGCTTTAACGATCCAGGGGCGTGGATCAAACGGACACCTCAACTTGGCTTTGCCGCGATTCTTGAGCAGCACGCGGACTCCCGCCTGAATGCCGTGCGGCCCAGCCGCTCGTCGCGTGTCGGCTGTCTGCCGCATCGCCTGCTTGTAGCTGCGGTCGTGGCTCTGGAGTTGCCGCTCGCGGCTGCCGCGCTGCTTCGTCGAGATGGTAGGCAAGACGTCGCCGACGGCCCTGTTGAACAAGAGGTCGTTGGGCGAGCGGTCGGTGCCGCGGTGCACGGAGTTGCGGTAGCCGAGAAGCCACTCGTGGATGGCCCGGCGCCAGTCTTTGCCTTCGGCTGTGGCGGCGTTGACGGCCTTGTTGAGGCTGCGGTTGAAGCGCTCTACTTCGCCATTCGCTGCCGGGTAGAGCGGGGTGACGCGGCGATGCTGAACTCCGAGGCCATCGAGAAACTCTCTGAACTCGTCACTCGTGAAATACGTGGCGTTGTCCGTGGTGATCTGCTGCGGCACACCAAAGCGGCTGAACGAGGCCATGGCGCAGGTGATGACGCTGGAGCTGGTGAGGCTTCGCACCACGTAGACATCCGGGTACCGGCTGAAGTAGTCAACCAGCACGACAATGTTCTCGCCGGTCGGGAATGGCCCGCAGACATCCACGCTTAGCGATTGCCAAGGCCCCGACGGAAGAGGCGTCGGCTGCATCGGCGGCGGCTTGGTGGCCCCATCAGGCCGGGCCGCCTGGCACGGGCGGCAGCGGGAGACGACGGCTTCCACCTGTTTGGTCATGCCGGGCCACCAGACCTTGCGTTGAAGTCGATCGCACGTTTTTTTCTGGCCCAGGTGACCCTGATGCGCCAGGCCGATGGTCAACTGCTGCAGTTCTGCTGGGATGACAATTCTACTGCCTCGGAGCAGCAGGCCTGCGTGGACGCTGAGTTCGTCTTTCAGAGACCGGAAGCTGTGCGCTGGCGCTGTCGCACCACAGCTCCAGTTCCCGGTTGCCAGCGCCTGCATGACGGCCGTCAGGGTCGGGTCCGACTCGGTTGCAGCCTGGACCTTGTCGACTGTCAGGCCCTTCGGCGTGGCTGCCTGGACAACAGCGTTGAGCAGTCGAGTCTCTGCGGCCTCGCCTTTGCCGGGCGATGCGCTCGGCAGCGGGTTGCGACTGAGGGGATCTGCCGGATTGTCCTCGCCCTTGCGGTAGTGCAGCGTAAACGAGAAGTGCTGGGTCTGCAGCACAATACGCTCGAGCCGGGGCGGCGGCCTAGAGTCCGCCCTGTAGATGCCGAGCAGCGGCTTGTGGTCAGTGTAGACATCAAAGTGCGGGCAGCCCTCAAGGTAGAACGCGAACTTCAGGCAACCGAACTTGACGCCCAGGGCCTCGCGCTCGATCTGACTGTACCGCCGCTCGACGTCGCTGAGGGTTCGGCTCGCGTAGGCCACCGGGCGAGTCAGGCCGCCGGAATGTCGCTGCTGCAGGATGGCGCCGACACCGACGGGCGATGCGTCGACCACCAGCTCAGTCGGCAGCTGCTTGTCAAAGAAGGCCAGAGTGGAGCTCTCGGAGATGCCGTCTTTGACGGCCTGGAAGGCCTGCTGCTGCTCGCTGTCCCAGACGAATTCCTGGCCCTTTCGTACCAGCCGCCTGAGGGGCTCCGCCTTGGCTGCCAACTGCGGAATGAACTTCTCGAGGTGGTTTGCC
Organism: Macrostomum lignano; assembly: GCA_002269645.1. NCBI lineage: Eukaryota > Metazoa > Platyhelminthes > Macrostomidae > Macrostomum > Macrostomum lignano. The sequence continues at coordinate 334,130 of NIVC01000085.1, read as the reverse complement.
AACCCCAGGAATGACCGGACCTCCTTGACCGACTGGGGGTCCTTGAAGGCCTGCAGCGCTGCGATCTTTTCTTCTGACGGCTGAATTCCATACTTCGACAGCGTCATGGCCATGAATTTGGCCTTGCTGATGCCCCAGTGGCACTTGCTGGCGTTCAGGGTGATGCCGTGCTCTCGCAGTCTAGCCAGACAGGCAGCCACGTGTGCCTGGTGAGACTCCAGGTCCTGACTGTGGATTATGATGTCATCGTGGATCCACTTTACGCCGGTCAGTCCCGCCAGCACTCGCTGCATTACGCGTTGGAGTATCTCCGAGGCAGAGGCAAAGCCCATGCTTAGGCGGGTCAGCCGACGCATTCCTCGGGGCGTAGAAAACACAAAGAACCTGCGGCTGTCCTCGCTGATCTCAATTTGATGAAACGCCTTGAAGATGTCGAGTTTGGAGAAGACCGTCGACCCCGCCATGTCGCTTGTGGCCTCTTCGAAGGTCGGGATCTGGTGCCGCTCCCTCAGTGCCGCTCTGTTCACGTCCCGAAGATCCTGTGTGATTCGCACACTCTTGCCGTCCTCCTTCGGCACCACGACGATGCGGCTGACCCACGGCGTTGGACCTTCGACGGGCTGGATGATGCCGAGCTGCTCCTGCTCGTCTAGCTCGCGGTCCAGCGCCTCCCGGAGGTGCACTGGGACTCGAGATGGCGGGTGGCAGACAGGCCTGGCGTCGGACTTGATGTTAATCTGCACCGAGACGTCTTTGACCTTGCCAAGACCCTTGAAGAGCTCCGGAAATCGCTCGACCACAGCCCGGATAGCTGGATCATCCGTCTCGGAAGACGCAACTACGTTGACCTGGGGACCCAGGCTCAGAAGGCGCAGCAAGGTTGATGCCTCGCGCCCCAAGATGTTCGTGCCGTCGCCCGGGATGACAATGAAGCGGACCGCCTGGCTGTCCTGCCCGGCTGACACCTGCAGACTGCATGCTCCCAGGGTGCTGAGCGGTTTGGATGAGCGGTAGGCGAAGACTTTAGTACGATTCGGTTGCAGCCGCGGGGTCCCGGCAGCGTGCGCCAGGCCCGCTCAGTGAGGATATTGCAGTCGGCGCCGCTGTCCACCAGAACCGGCAGCTGCGTTGAACCGACGAGCACTGTTGTCTTGGCGCCGACTGCCGCAGTGCCGGTGGCTGCAACGGTCAGGCAAAAGACGCCATCCTCCACCTCTGAGCTATCGCTGTCGGCCTGCAAGACGCGGGCGTCTACCTTTAGTGCGGACAGGCAGGCTCTTGCCAGGTGGTTTCGTTTGCCGCAGCGGCGGCACGTCTTGCCTTCAGCTGCGTTGCATGTGCGGTGGCCCGGGGCTCCGCACCTGATGCACTTGAGCTGCTTGCCGCCGGGGACTGCGTGGTCTGTGGCTGTCGACGGTTGTTGGACGCCCCACTGGCCTCCTGCCGACGGAGCTGCTGCACGGACGCCTCGTTGGCCTCCATGACGCTCGCCTGGGCTTCCGCCGCCTCCATGGCCCTGGCCACCCGGAGCGCCTGCTTCAGGTCCACATTGTCCATTGCCAACAGTTTCCGGCGGAGCTGCTCGGAACTGCAGCCAGCGATCAGCTGGTCTCGAATCAGAGAGTCTCTGAGACCCTCGAAGCCACAGCAGTCGGCGGCTTCTTGGAGACGCTGAAGCCACTCGTCCGTGGGCTCGCCAGACCGTTGCGTGCAGAGCCTGAATTGATAGCGAGTGAACGGTAGGTTCAGATTGCGGTTGAAATGCCTGTCCAAGGCGGCCACGAGCGTGTCGATATCTTTGCCCTCGGCCTCATCGGTGAGGCCCGCGGCGATCGTCTGCAGGTCCTCGCCGGCCGAATACAACAGCAGCTGCCGTAGTCTTTTCTTGTCGTCTATTCCAGAGGCGACGGCAAACAGTTGAAACTGGGCTGACCATTTTTTCCATTTTGTATGAGCTGCATTTGGGTCCGTGCGCAAGTCCAATTTGCTGGGGGTCTGTAAACTGACTTGCGACGCCATTGTAGTGCGCTTGTGCGCGAAATATAAAGTGGTCTCGTGGACCATATATTTGAGTTAATATATAGTCACTGCCGACGTGCGGCTACCACGTTATGCAATGGTTAAGGGGGGGGGGTGGGGCAGAGCTAGCGCACGTTGGTCGAGAGAACTCAAGCTATAGTCACATACAAGCCTACAGGCGTAGAGGGGCGTACACTACACCTCTCCCCCAAGCAGAGGGTTGAGGCCGCATTTCGATACGTTAGAGTTGAACGAATTGTAACAAAATGAAGCAATGGTAATAAAGCAATGAACAAAAAGTTGCTTGCGAACCCGTCCGCAATTGCGCTCTAAAGGGTTATGAATGGCTATGAATGGTTATGAATGGTTATGAATGGCTATGAATGGTTATGAATGGTTATGAATGGTTATGAATGGCTATGAATGGTTATGAATGGTTATGAATGGTTATGAATGGCTATGAATGGTTATGAATGGCTATGAATGGCTATGAATGGCTATGAATGGTTATGAATGGTTATGAATGGCTATGAATGGTTATGAATGGCTATGAATGGCTATGAATGGTTATGAATGGTTATGAATGGCTATGAATGGCTATGAATGGCTATGAATGGCTATGAATGGCTATGAATGGCTATGAATGGCTATGAATGAAACGGAAGTGTCCTGATTTCTGAGAACAACTTGGACGGATTCCCGACTCTGTTGATAAGCTTGCAACAGTAAGGCATGGATTTAATAGAAATAGGTTCTTCACATGATTACAGTGGATATCTGCTAAACTACGAGCCATATACTGCAATCTACGGCCACGGACGTCGTTCACGGAGCTCCTGGCCATAGACATTCAAGACGGACAGCAATTGCTGGTCATTATCGGTCGACCCGCAAAAATCACACGAGTCATGCTCAGTAGGTCATATACAATTGGGGTCATGCTCAATAGGTCATATAAAATTGGGGTCATGCTCAATAGGTCATATAAAATTGGGGTCATGCTCAATAGGTCATATAAAATTGGGGTCATGCTCAATAGGTCATATAAAATTGGGGTCATGCTCAATAGGTCATAGGAGATGTAGTACATGTAGCTCATAGACAAGCATGATCATAACTCGCACATGTAGGGTAGCTGTGAAGAATCGGTCATAAACAGTAAATGAATTCAACGATCAAAATTAACAATAAGCATGAAGCCTACGAACCCCTTTTACCTTCTATTCTACGCCCTTTCCCCTGATCTTAACCTCACCAGAATCTCACCCGAGATTCACCAGAATCTCACAAAGATGGAGACAAAGCGACATGACATATGCATGAATTAATAATTCTCCGATATACGCCTGCATGCAGCCTACCAGAAAATTATGATAACTGCTGGATATGAGAGGGTAGAGAGAAGAGTAAAGAAGACTGTCATATCAAACAGGAGACTCCCATGTTCAACAGAAGACTCCCATGTCTAACAGGAGACTCCCATGTCTAACAGGTGACTCCCATATCAAACAGGAGATTCCCATGTCTAACAGGAGACTCCCATGTCTAACAGGAGACTCCCATGTCTAACAGGAGACTCCCATGTCTAACAGGAGACTCCCATGTCTAACAGGAGACTCCCGTGTCTAACAGGAGACTCCCGTGTCTAACAGGAGACTCCCGTGTCTAACAGGAGACTCCCATGTCTAACAGGAGACTCCCATGTCTAACAGGAGACTCCCGTGTCTAACAGGAGACTCCCATGTCTAACAGGAGACTCCCGTGTCTAACAGGAGACTCCCGTGTCTAACAGGAGACTCCCGTGTCTAACAGGAGACTCCCATGTCTAACAGGAGACTCCCATGTCTAACAGGAGACTCCCGTGTCTAACAGGAGACTCCCATGTCTAACAGGAGACTCCCATGTCTAACAGGAGACTCCCGTGTCTAACAGGAGACTCCCATGTCTAACAGGAGACTCCCATGTCTAACAGGAGACTCCCATGTCTAACAGGAGACTCCCGTGTCTAATAGGAGACTCCCATGTCTAACAGGAGACTCCCATGTCTAACAGGAGACTCCCATGTCTAACAGGAGACTCCCATGTCTAACAGGAGACTCCCATGTCTAACAGGAGACTCCCATGTCTAACAGGAGACTCCCATGTCTAACAGGAGACTCCCATGTCTAACAGGAGACTCCCATGTCTAACAGGAGACTCCCATGTCTAACAGGAGACTCCCGTGTCTAACAGGAGACTCCCATGTCTAACAGGAGACTCCCATGTCTAACAGGAGACTCCCATGTCTAACAGGAGACTCCCATGTCTAACAGGAGACTCCCGTGTCTAACAGGAGACTCCCATGTCTAACAGGAGACTCCCATGTCTAACAGGAGACTCCCGTGTCTAATAGGAGACTCCCGTGTCTAACAGGAGACTCCCGTGTCTAATAGGAGACTCCCGTGTCTAACAGGAGACTCCCATGTCTAACAGGAGACTCCCATGTGTTGTGTTCTAATTAACACAGAGAGTTTCTTTGATTGAAGCTTTTGAGTTCAGAGATACACATCTCGCTCACAATATATTTATAGAGGTGAAACTCCTACTTGCACGTTGCATTGCCAAATCGATACGCAATCACCTACTCATTCTAGTCTGAGTACAATATACGCCCACGCATTCAATAAGGTCAATAGTTAATTGTTAGTGGTCAGTTCATTGCGCAAGCATTGTCAGTCACAACACCATGTCTAACAGGAGACTCCCATGTCTAACAGGAGACTCCCGTGTCTAACAGGAGACTCCCATGTCTAACAGAAGACTCCCATGTCTAACAGGAGACTCCCATGTCTAACAGGAGACTCCCATGTCTAACAGGAGACTCCCATGTCTAACAGGAGACTCCCATGTCTAACAGAAGACTCCCATGTCTAACAGGAGACTCCCATGTCTAACAGGAGACTCCCATGTCTAACAGGAGACTCCCATGTCTAACAGGAGACTCCCATGTCTAACAGGACACCATGTCTAACAGGAGACTCCCATGTCTAACAGGACACCATGTCTAACAGGAGACTCCCATGTCTAACAGGACACCATGTCTAACAGGAGACTCCCATGTCTAACAGGACACCATGTCTAACAGCAAAAGTGTGCATTCAGTTTAAATCCATACTCTGCTATCTAGAGTAGTCTCAAAAGTGCTTTCCCACCAAATTCGGTCCAAATGAAAGCAAAAATGCGGTTTTATTCTCATTTTCCTGCTCAAAACAGCGGCCGAGGTGGCTGAGCAGCCCTCATGCCCCGCCATTGTCTCAGTTCAATGCAATGCGAAGCCACTGCAAACATTTATTTATGTAAATTTCACAGTGCACTGAGTGAGCACAGACTCAAGTGTCTGCCAGCATCATTGATGCAGCATCTGCTGTTCAAATGAGATGCACAGAATGGCTGATGCTCGTTCGAACTCACTTTTGTGCAGATGAAGCAACAAGCCGCACCACCCAGCCTCCAGGTGAGCACATTGCTCAGCTGTCCACAGACTCTCTCCGAGCTCGAGTCTCCCCCATCGCCATGGCAACTGGAGAAGCTCTGCAGCGTCTGTGCAGTTAAGGGCTCTGCACATCTCCTGCTCACTGCGTGAGGGGCCGAGCCGTGAGGCAGCCTCAGACCTCCTGACACTCTGCAAGCCCTTTGAAAACAATGGCCAGCTTCACTGCATGCCTGCTTCATCAGCTCTGCCTTCCCCGCACTGTTGTGTGCATTGCACTGAGTGAGGCTCAGAAATGACGCTGCGAAATATTGATATATGAAATGGGACACAGCGGGTCACAGCAAGTCAGGACACAGCGGGTCACGGCAAGTCAGGACACAGCGGGTCACGGCCGGCAAGTCAGGACACAGCGGGTCACGGTAAGTCAGGACACAGCGGGTCACGGCAAGTCAGGACACAGCGGGTCATTGTGGCAAGTCAGGACACAGCGGGTCACGGCAAGTCAGGACACAGCGGGTCACGGCAAGTCAGGACACAGCGGGTCACGGCAAGTCAGGACACAGCGGGTCACGGCAAGTCAGGACACAGTGGGTCACGGCAAGTCAGGACACAGTGGGTCACGGCAAGTCAGGACACAGCGGGTCACGGCAAGTCAGGACACAGCGGGTCACGGCAAGTCAGGACACAGCGGGTCACGGCAAGTCAGGACACAGCGGGTCACGGCAAGTCAGGACACAGCGGGTCACGGCAAGTCAGGACACAGCGGGTCACGGCAAGTCAGGACACAGCGGGTCACGGCAGGTCAGGACACAGCGGGTCACGGCAAGTCAGGACACAGCGGGTCACGGCAAGTAAGGACACAGTGGGTCACGGCAAGTCAGTACACAGCGGGTCACGGCAAGCCAAGCGGTGGCTGTATATTTAACTGAGAACTCTTGAGTAAGCACTGGACTTCCTGCTCCAACAGTTGCTAATAAAAAGTCAGTCCAAAAATCAAATACAAAACTCAGTTCCGGAAAAAGCGCCAAACCGGTGGCAGAAAAATGTGAAAAATTCTCGGCAACAGAAAATCTGGAGTAGGCATTGAGCAGTCTGAGCAGATTGGGGAAATTGTGATTAGCTTTTTGCCAGAGTTTCAAAATCAACATTGATCAGCTTGAATCTGACATAGCACTCGAGTGAGCACAAAAATGTCTCAGTAATTGAAAGGAGCAACCGGTAAAACAAACCCGGCAGTCAAATAAATAAAAGTTGAATTCCGAATCGCAGACGAATAAACAAAACTGTGATTGGATAATTGATCCGGGCATCGGGAAGCAGCAGGGTGATCGATAGACAAAACGATAACTCAAAATTCAAAATCAGTGGACATAATGAATTAATGAATAGATATAATACAAAATTCAAAATTCAAAATCTAAATGAGCAGAATGAGCAGTTCGAACAAACAAAGCAGCCGGATAAGCAAAAATGGCAATCGGATAAACAAAGAGGGCTAAAGAACCTCCCGCTCCAAGAGCCGCTCCGCCCCTTCACAGCCCAGCGCTCTCGCAGTCACGATGAGGCACTCAGGAAGCTGTGCCGCAGCAGCTCCGCGGTGTCCGCTCGCTTCCTCGGGTCATAGTCTACGCACCTGAGGTAGAAGTCCTTCAGGCCGGCTGAGAACCCGTCCGCAATCCGAGGCATCGCCCGCCCTCCGCACCTCAGCACGGCGATCCTGAACTGCTGAACGTTCGCGTCAGGAGGCTGCATGGCCGTCAGCTCATACACGGTGCAGCCGAAGGCCCACACGTCGGTCTTGGCTGAGTACGGAATCGAACCGCCCTCGCCCATGAACAGCTCGGGCGCCATGAAGTAGGGGGTGCCTTTGGGATCGACGCCTGTGCTCAGGCCGCAGGTGCCGACGATCTCCTTGGCGAGGCCAAAGTCGATCAGCTTGATGACGCCTTTGCTGGTGAGCATCGCATTGGAGCTCTTGATGTCACGGTGCAAGATGGCGCCCTCCGGCTGGCAGTGCAGGAAGTTCAGGCCTGAGCAGATCTGCAGGTGGAGCAGTTTTGAGTAGTCATGAGACCCCATACCTGCTCCCACCCACACTGATCCCACACTGATCCCACACTGATCCTACACTGATCCCACACTGATCCCACACCGATCTCACACTGATCCCACACTGATCCCACCCATGCCAGGCAACGCCAGAGAACTCAGAGACGCACCTGTCTGGAGAAGTCCCTGACCCCGGACTCCTTGAACGGCTTGTTCTGACGCTGCATCAGCTCAAAGAGGCTGTGACCCGAGACCAGCTCGGTGAAGATGTACAGCCCATCCGACTTCTGCTCGCACTTGAGGAACTGCAGAATGTTGGGATGCGAGAGTCGCTTGAGGATCTCAACTCCCCGCTTCTCCATCTCGACGGCTTTCTGCAGCTTTCTCGATTGGCCGGTGCCGCTCAGGGGCAGCACCTTGACAGCCACCGTCTGGTTGAGGTCTGTTAGGGCCTTGTACACCTCACCGAATCCGCCACGGCCGATGAGCTGCTTCTTTTCGTCCTGCAGGATGAAGTCCCAGTCGGTGAAGCTGGGGTTCAGCTGCTTCTTGGCGCTGAATCATGAAATGTAGGAATTCGATGAATTTTGAGTTGCTTGGGGCTTTCTGAGCACTTTGGAGTCACTCAGCCTTCTGCGTCACCACCCTTCTGCGTCACCGCACTTCTCCGTCACCACCCCTCTGCGTCACCACCCTTCTATGTCACCACCCTTCTGCGTCACCACCCTTCTGCGTCACCTGTGGCGCTATATATGGCGCGATCGGGAGATTGCGGGCCACGAAGAGATTGGAGGCTCTCAAATCATTCAAGTGCCAATATTTTGAACATCACACCAAATACATTCCTAATAAAATCGGAGAGTTTGAAACTTCGGAGACTTTGATGGCACTTGAACTCGCTGATGCTTTGATGCAAATTGAGCTATGGGTGGGGGTTGGGGCCCATTAGGAGACTGGGGGCGCCATGGGGAGCTTCACTGTCAGATTCATGACGCCCTCGCTTGACTGCGGCGCTGCTGAGAATTTCAGGGCGCCGATCATCAAAGCGCAATGAAATTTCGCCAAACAATATTTTCAGTATTTTCAGTGTCAAGCAGCAGTTCTCAGTCAGGACTCACCCAGCTGAGGCGGCAGTCGGCGCTGAGCTGCCAGCGGGAGGCCGAGAGGCTTCGAGCCGCCGCTGCGTGGAGGAAATCCAGGCCCGCTTTGCTGACTCGTCTGCGTCCCGCCACTGACTCTCAACAACATCAGCCGGTGTTTCGCCATCCTTGTTCTTCAAGCTGAACATTTCGGCTCCGATTTGGTCAAAAATGAACTGAAGAGAGTCGACTGGCTGCCACTGAGCGGCCAAATGGACGGCCGTGTAACCGTATTTGTCAGGAACTGTGAGACAGTCGCTGCCGAGCTCCTTCACCAGCCACTTCAGATTTGAATTGTCAGACTTCTTAGCAGCAAAGTGAAATGTTCTTCTATCACCATCTCCCTTCAGCCGAAAGCAGTCAGTTCCAATCTGTCTCTTGATCCACTCCAGCGACTCGATGCCCTGATGCTGAGCGGCCAAATGGACGGCCGTGTCACCGGATCTATCAGGAACTGTGAGACAGTCGCTGCCGAGCTCCTTCACCAGCCACTTCAGCATTGAATTATCAGACTTCTGAGCAGCAAAGTGAAATGCTGTTCTATCCAAAAATCCCTTCAGCCGAAAGCAGTCAGTTCCGATCTGTCTCTTGATCCACTCCAGCGACTCGATGCCCTGATGCTGAGCGGCCAAATGGACGGCCGTGGTATCGTATTTGTCAGGAACTGCGAGACAGTCGCTGCCGAGCTCCTTCACCAGCCACTTCAGCATTGAATTTTCAGACTTCTGAGCAGCAAAGTGAAATGCTGTTCTATCCAAAAATCCCTTCAGCCGAAAGCAGTCAGTTCCGATCTGTCTCTTGATCCACTCCAGCGACTCGATGCCCTGATGCTCAGCGGCCAAATGGACGGCCGTGTCACCTCTAGAGTTAGGAACTGTGAGACAGTCACTGCCGAGCTCCTTCACCAGCCACTTAAGCATTGAATTGTCAGACTTCTCAGCAGCAAAGTGAAATGCTGTTCTATCCCTAAATCCCTTCAGCCGAAAGCAGTCAGTTCCGATCTGTCTCTTGATCCACTCCAGCGACTCGATTCCCTGATGCTGAGCGGCCAAATGGACGGCCATGTCACCGTATTTGTCAGGAACTGTGAGACAGTCGCTGCCGAGCTCCTTCACCAGCCACTTCAGACAAGAGTTGCTTTTTCTGTTCATAGCGGCAAAGTGAGCGACTGCCCTTCTCCATCCACTGACAATTCTCAAGCAGCCTTTGCTTCCCTTCTCTTCAACCAGCTCCATCCAAGATTCGTCCTGATGCTGGGCAGCCAAATGCACTGGAGTCTGCCCTCTACCATTTCCATGTGTCAGACAGTCGCGTCCGAATCTGTCAATCAGCAGCTCCAGGCACGACGAACTCACAGGCTTGCAGGCCACGTGATGGGCCAGCGGCATGCAAAGCTCTTCAAAGGGAAAGTTTTGCTTGTCGAAGCCGCCCACCTCCAGCCAGATGTTGCTGCCCACCTCACCGCACAGTCGCTGCAGCTCCTCGCTGTCTCCAGCCTCCAGCGCCGCTCTCAGCTTCCGCTTTATCTGCGTTGCCATGGCTGCACTGCTTCTCCTAGCAGCGCTTCTCTGCCGATCTGCTGTCTGCCGCAGCTGTTCCACACGGCTTCAAACTGAGTGCTTTGCTCTTCTTCAAGCGAATTTGCTTGCCAGCTCAGCAGCAGCAGCAAAAGTGCCGCTGTCACGGACTGAAATCTCTGAGCTCTCCCTGTGCAGAGAAATTTGTTTTAATGGAATGAGGCCGATTCTCTTCTCTGACCCAGCGGCTGTGTTTGAGGCCTGATTGGGTGCCAGGGGGCCCGGCAGCTGCTCTGCTCAGCGGGGTGAGAGATGCAGGAGCAGTGAGATGCTGCGAGCTCTGCTGAGTTAAACAATGAGAGCTGAATGTGGCTGCGTGCTCGGCATAGCAAGTGCATTGTCAGTGGGCAGGGGTGGGGCAGCTGAGAAACGAGGGGAGAGAGATGGAGAGGGGAGGGAGGGCAGAGCTGAGGCCTGGAAATCAAGCGGAGCTCTCTGACGATTTTCAATTCAGTTTGCAATTGTATGGCAAATATTTTGCAGAAAAATGCTTATAACTGAGGATTTTCTGTTGATGAACTCGAAACAGATGGAGAATGGTCGGTTGGGCTTGCCAGCGACACTTTACATCAGTATCTAACAGGTGACATCAGTATCTAACAGGTGACATCAGTATCTAACAGGTGACATCAGTATCTAACAGGTGACACCGGTATCTAACAGGTGACATCAGTATTTAACAGGTGACATCAGTATCTAACAGGTGACATCAGTATCTAACAGGTGACACTAGTATCTAACAGGTGACATCAGTATCTAACAGGTGACACTAGTATCTAACAGGTGACATCAGTATCTAACAGGTGACATTGGTATCTGTTGTGAATTGAACTCCGGCTGAAGTATTTAACTCATGAGCTTAAGATTCTTTATATTTCTTATTTGAGAGAGATCAGAAGGTGAGCTCTAGGAACTTTGGGCTGGGTTAATTACCATAGAAGAAACTGTAGCGATAGAATGCTTAGAGGCGATTAGTGCAAACAAACGGCATAGAATAACGAACTTGAACTTATATAAACTATAGTGCATCTCAGTGTGCGATACACCACATGCCCCTCCCTATATTCAGATGTCGATTGGAACAGTGAAGTCGTTTCATGTCGTTTCATTAGTTTCGCGTTTTTTTTCAACCCTCCTCGGATACCAGTTTAAGGCACAAAGCGCTCATGAGCGGATCGGTTTCTGAGGCTCCTTCTCAGCTGAACGGCTTCTTCAGGCACGGGTGTCTGAATCCCTGCGACTGGCTCGTTTCCGGTTTCTGGCACGCTGTTAGTCTCATCTTCGTCCTCCATCTCGAATTCCGATGGCCGGGTGGCCATTGGGGCAAGTTGATTCGTGCTTGCAAGGCGAAGCCCATCGTCAGCGAGGATCCATGCCGTGTTTTGACCTGCCGTCATCACGAACTTTGCCGGGTTGCCGACTGAGGAGCTGCTTGGCGCATAGATCACGCTGTCACCCTGTTCGAAGTTGGTCACCACCGGGACTCTGAGTCGCCGTCCAAAAAGAATTTCGGCTGGGCAGCAGCCCCGCGAAGAGGCTGAGTTTCTGTGGTGCAGGAGGACCTTTTGCAAGAAGCGGCTAAACTCCATGTGTGTAATTTTTTCAGACCAGGCCCTTAGTGCGGACTTGACGGTCTGAACGGCCCTTTCTGCGGCTCCATTCGCCTGCGGGTAATAGGTGGGTGACTCGAGCTTCTTGGCACCATTGGCGCGGAGCCACGATGTGAGCACTTCAGTGGTGAACTCTGGGGCGTTGTCCGAAACCACCAGCTCGGGGACGCCGAACCGTGTGAATACGGTACGCAGGCACTGAATGACTGAATCAGCTGTGCGATCGCGGCAAGGAAAGGCTTCTATCCAGCCGGAAAAGGAATCCACGATGACCAGGATGTTTCCAGCGCCTTTTACGTATGCCCAGTCCATGTGTACGCGCTGAAACGGATACGTTGATGGAGGCCAGCGATCCCTGTCGTGGCCGAGTTGAGGCCGAAGCCTGCAGCAGTCTGGACAGCGTCGAACAAACTGGGCAACGTCCTGTTGCATTCCGGGCCACCAGCAGCTAGTAGACATTAGACTGTGCGCTGCATGCATGCCCGTGTGCGTGTCGTGAATGGCATCGAACGCGGCCTTGCGCAGTCTTGGTGGAATGAAGACTCTTCTTTGCATGTAGAGTAGTCCATTTTCTAGCGTTAGTTTGTTTGAGACTTTTTTGAACTGCGCTTCTGCCTGGCTGCAGTTTCGCCAATCGCCTTGGCGGACGCGATTGAGAATTCTCTGGGTGAGCGCGTCTAACTCCATCTCCGCTGTGATTCGTTTAGCGTCGATCACAGGTGATTCAAATGCGATTGAATTAATCGTCTCGAATGTGGCCTTGTCGTCTGATGAGCTGTCATCGAATCTGAGTCTGGATAAGGCATCTACGTGTGGAATGCTACTGCCACATGCATACTGAATTCGGTAATCAAACTGCATCAGGTACAAGGCCCAGCGTCCAATTCGGGCTGAGGCATCCACTGGGACGCCGGATCCGGAGCCAAAAAGTCGGATGAGCGGTTGATGGTCTGTGCGTATTGTGAATGGTCGGCCATGGAAGTAGTGCTTCAAGCGTGCGATGGCCCAAACAATAGCCAAGGCCTCCCGCTCGATGTTAGAATAATTGGATTCAGCGGAGGACAGGCTACGTGACACGTATATCACGGGATGGCCATCTTGTGTTGCCACGGCGGCGAGGGCTCCTTTGGAAGCATCAGTGGTCAGCGTCAGTTCCTTTGTCAAGCTGTAGGGCTGGACCACAGGCGCTGAAGCGATTTCCAGCTTTAGGCTCTCGAACGCTTTGGAACAGTCCCCCGACCACACGAACGGAACGCTTGCTTGTCGTAGTCTATTAAGCGGTGCAGTTTTGCCTGCAAAGTTTGGGATGAGGCGGCCGAAGAAGTTTACCAAGCCAAGAAAGTGAGCGAGCTCTGATTTATTTGCTGGCGGGCACACATGGCGAATTTTCTCCACTAGGCGATCATCGGGCTGAATACCAGCCGCGGATATTCGGAAGCCCAAGAACGAAACCGAATCGCAATAGCTGATGCTTTTCGCTTCGTTGATAGTCACGCGCTTCTCAGATAGACGCGTTCGCACAGCAGCGAGGCGCTTCTCCAGCGTGGGTTTGTCTGGCGCGTGAATGAGAATGTCGTCTTGGTAGATAAGCAGTCCTTTGATGTCTCCTAGAATGGATTCCATGGTGCGTTGGAAGATGAAGGAGGCGTTCTTCATCCCCATTTGCAGCCGATTGACACGATAGAGCCCGCGGGACGTGTTTATTACCGATAGGTCTCTCGCGGCTTCATCAAGCTCGATCTGCCAGTACGCCGAACGTAGATCGACTGTGGCGAAAGTTTTGGCGTTCTTTAGCTTGGAGAACATGGTCTCGATGTGTGGAATGGGATATGAGTCTGATTTGATCTTCGAATTGACGTGCACGCTGTAGTCCGCGCACATGCGGAGAGTTCCATCCTTCTTCTTTACCCACACTACGGGCGAAGCGTAACTAACCGGACCCTCTGTTGGCTCGATGACACCAAGTTGGTGGAGGCGATCCAGTTCTGCGCTGATTTGGCTTTCTAGGGCGAGTGCCACAGCACGAGCGCGGCAAAATTGTGGTTTAGCACCGTCCACCAGTTCCATTCGGGCCTTAACGCCTCGGATACAGGGCAGAGGTTCGACGGCAGTTTTTTCTGCTTGAACATCGCTGGCATGGAAGACACCGTCAGACTCGAGGAGGTCGCGGCCAAGCAACCCGTACGTCTTTTCCGAAGAGACTACAATCAGTTCCACTGGTTGAAGGCGTCCTCGTAGCTCCACAGTTGCAGTCACTTTGCCAAGCGATTTCATGACGTGCCCGTCGAAGGCCTCCAAGCGCCGATTGGAACGCATGAGTGGTGGCTTACCCAGCAGAGCCCACTGCGCACTGGAGAGCACGGAGACTGATGCTCCCGTGTCGATCTGCATTTTGAAGGGCTTATCGTTGATGCGCACAGTCTCCATAGATACTTCAATCGAATTGAGCGCATCGATGAGATGCAGTACGTCTGTTTTTTGTTGGGCGGAATCTGAATCCTCCTCACAAGTAGTCGTGTAGTGCATGGATCGAGACTTACAAACAGTACTGAAGTGGTTTTTCTTTCCACACTTGGAGCAGCTTTTTCCGAAAGCCGGGCATCTGCCTTCAGGGTGTGACTGAAGTGTGACATTAGTATCTAACAGGTGACACTAGTATCTAACAGGTGACATCAGTATCTAACAGGTGACTTCGGTATCTAACAGGTGACATCAGTATCGAACTGGTGACATCAGTATCTAACAGGTGACACTAGTATCTAACAGGTGACATCAGTATCTAACAGGTGACTTCGGTATCTAACAGGTGACATCAGTATCGAACTGGGGACATCAGTATCTAACAGGCGACGCCAGTATCTAACAGTTGACATCAGTATCTAACAGGTGACATCAGTATCTAACAGGTGAAATCAGTATCTAGCAGGTGACATCAGTATCTAACAGGTGACATCAGTATCTAACAGGTGACATCGGTATCTAACAGGTGACACCAGTATCTAACAGGTGACACCAGTATCAAAGAGGTGACACAAGTATCTAACAGGTCTTAAACAAATATAATTTCAATGAATATTTATCACAAAAAGAGCAATCGAATAAACAAAACAATCAATCAGATAAACAAAAAGGTCAATCGGATAAACAAAAATGTCTTAACTCAATGCAGAGTGAATTATCTGGTGTTTTATTATCTGT
This sequence comes from Macrostomum lignano, assembly GCA_002269645.1. Lineage (NCBI taxonomy): Eukaryota > Metazoa > Platyhelminthes > Macrostomidae > Macrostomum > Macrostomum lignano. Next base: position 319,066 of record NIVC01000085.1, on the reverse strand, counting down.
GCACGATACTGCATAATCTGATAAAATGCAACGCAATTGATACAAGTAGAGAAGCTATCATTTTTAGTATATGGCCGGAAATCATATTTGGGGGTTGGGGCGAAGCCCCCTTATCTCCACCTAATGAAGGAGAAGATCACTGCTCGATTCAGACCTCTTTAATTTAGCTCCTCAGCTTCAAACACGATTTAATTTGATCTGCCTAAAACTGCAGCATACACAAAATGTCAGACGAAAGACAGTTATTAAACCGTCTGGTTGACTAACTTCAATAACTGCTTCGTCGTTATTAACAATAGATTTTAAGTACGCTATGGTAGTGTGACTCCATTTTGGTGTGACTGGAACAAACTATATTGTTATTTAACCATGCGTCACCCTCAAAACTCGTGCGTTACTTGTACAAAAGCCGGAAGATTTTAAAAAATCTAACCCTGAGTTTTGTGTCTATGGCAAAAATAACATCCCGGAAACATGCACCAACGCTGGGACTTTAAGCGTTCGATACGAGCTATCAACAGACAACTTCAAACTCTGGTTTTATTTATAAACAGTTTGCCCTCATATTCGACATGCATGGAGCAGCGACAACACCGGACAGCCAGCAAGTTTCACGCGTTACTCGTCGTCGTCACAGCAACACGGCAGTGAGTTCCAACAACCAGCTGATCGACAGTAAACTTCGCCAACTCATCGCACGATTTCTCCAACGCTGGGAGCGCCTGCACGCCCGTTCAATGGTGGAATTCGTCTGCAACACTCTGTCGAACGAGCCTAACGTGCTGGCGGCAGTACAACAGGCCACCGCCGACCTGCTGCACTTGACTCCCGGTCCGGACGACAACTTTCGACGGGAAGCGTTGAAGCGTCAACTTCACGCGATTGTCGCTCGCGTGCCCGACTGGCTGCACGAACTGCTGTCGGAGAGGATTTGTTTGACCGCTGAGATGCAGCCGACTTATAGGCAGAGTGACCGGGTTAATGCGGATTCTTGAACTACTTCTTGATCAAGAAAGGTCTGAGAATGGATCGCCAGGGGCGTTGCCACTGGTGGGGGGGACAGGGGAGCCAACGTTTTATCCTCCCCCCACTCCCCTTTGTTAACCTGTTATGAAAATAAATAATTTAGCTTCGGCGCCACAAAATAAAACATAGCGCGCCTGTAGCACCAAAATTGTGCCTGCGGCGCTAAATTGAGTGCCTGTGGCGCTAAAATGAGTGCCTGCGGCGCTAAATTGAGTGCCTGTGGCGCTAAAATGAGTGCCTGCGGCGCCAAAATGAGTGCCTGCGGCGCTAAAATGAGTGCCTGCGGCGCTAAAATGAGTGCCTGCGGCGCTAAAATGAGTGCCTGCGGCGCTAAAATGAGTGCCTGCGGCGCCAAAATGAGTGCCTGCAGTGCTAAAATGAGTGCCTGCGGCGCTAAAATGAGTGCCTGCGGCGCTAAAATGAGTGCCTGCGGCGCTAAAATAAGTGTCTGCGGCGCTAAAATGAGTGCCTGCGGCGCTAAAATGAGTGCCTGCAGTGCTAAAATGAGTGTCTGCAGTGCTAAAATGAGTGCCTGCAGTACTAAAATGAGTGCCTTCGGCGCTAAAATGAGTGCCTGCGGTGCCAAAATAAGTGCCTGCGGCGCTAAAATGAGTGCCTGCGGTGCTAAAATGAGTGCCTGCGGCGCTAAAATGAGTGCCTGCGGCGCTAAAATGAGTGCCTGCGGCGCTAAAATGAGTGCTGGCAACACTAATTCTGAAAATGAATGTAATTTACAAGTAGGAATTTATTAGCCATGTACATGTACATTTAAAATTCTTGGCTTTGTCCCCCCCCACCATAAAATCCGTGGCGACGCCCCTGTGGATCGCGGAGGTTCTAAATGTCTTATGCAAGGGCTGAATCTTTCATATAGGAGGGCATACTGTGTGGGTTCAACCATATTGTATTAACAGTGGTAGGTATTTTCTGCAATAATATCGGGGCTAATTCCCAACCCTCTTCCGACGTGTAGCTTATAACCAACCCCAAGAAGAATTTGGCGAACGTTATCTGCCCTGTATTTCCTGGGTTCCGAACATCTCAGCTTGAGCTAGATGCTACAATCGTAGTTGTATAGGCTTTATAGTTACTGTCACAGATCCTGTGTGTTGCTTTTACCTGTAGCTCCACAAATCTATTGATCTTGTTCCTTCAGAGAAAGTAATTTAGTTATATTGGTAGAAATGAGAAGTTTCTAAGTTTATCTTATTTTAACAAAAATGTAATCGAATTTTCCATGTTACATAGAAACTAACACCTAAGGGAGTGCTAATTATATTTCGTGTTATAGGCTATATTGTCTTTACTTACACAACTTTACTTACACATTAATAAATTGCATCTACATGTATTGCCGACATTGCATTTGAGTTTGCATCCTACTAACTAACCTACTAACCAAAGTAGTGACATACGCTTGTTTTATATCATTTCTGATCATTTAAGTACTTTGAGCGCAGTACTTCGCCTTTAACCACAGGGCATCACCTTTTACAAGCTCATATTGTTTGTTTTTGTGCTTGTGTCTACCATAGCAGACAGTTTATAGACTGTCCCAGACTCTTTCTCCATCTCTGTCTGTCTTGAGTACTCTAGAGGGCAGAGCGCATTACGTATCTCTACACCCATTCGCATACATTAATACCCCAAAGGCCGTTAGAATCAAAGCGCGCGACAGCAGGTAAAGACCGCGGCCGGGACCAATTGCATCTGCTGGAGGTCTCGCGCAAAACCAGTTTGAAACTCTCTCTCCTCTCGCCCTTTCTATGGCAGTGTTATCCATGAAGCATTTAGTCGACACCCAAAGCTGAAAAAGCCTAGCTACTACTATAAAAGAAACTGACCATCAAATAAGCAAGCAAAAAGTTTTTATACAAGTTTTTATATATACGCGCTAATTATCTTTCTCAGTTTGAAAATAAAGTATGTCAGTTTTCAGTTCTGAGCAGGATCTGCAACAGCAGCAGAAGTCTGTCGGACAGAAACGGACCTTCAACTTGTCAAAGCAGCCACCAACTCTGCTCAAGGACTACTGCAACTGGCACGGTGGCTCGCTCCTGCCGGCCGCCGAGAGCGGTCGCCTTAACGGCTGGCATCGATCGACGCATAAACCGCATCCGGTACCGCACAGGGAATCTGATGGCGACTTTTTCAAAGGACAGGTCTGCGTTTTGTTGCCTGAGACTAACACAGACACCAAGACAGACAGAAAGACAGACAGACAGACCGACAGACAGACAGACAGACACACAGACAGACAGACAGACAGACGGACAGACAGACAGACAGACAGACAGACAGACAGACAGACAGACAGACAGACAGACAGACAGACAGACAGACAGACACACAGACAGACTGACAGACAGACGGACAGACAGACAGACAGACAGACAGACAGACGGACAGACAGACAGACAGACAGACAGACAGACAGACAGACAGACAGACAGACAGACAGACAGACAGACAGACAGACAGACTGACAGACAGACAGACAGACAGACAGACAGACAGACAGACAGACAGACAGACAGACAGACAGACAGACAGACAGACAGACAGACAGACAGACAGACTGACAGACAGACATACAGACAGACAGACAGACAGACAGACAGACACACAGACAGACAGACAGACAGACAGACAGACAGACAGACAGACAGACAGACAGACAGACAGACAGACAGACAGACAGACAGACAGACAGACAGACAGACACACAGACAGACAGACAGACAGACAGACAGACAGACAGACAGACAGACAGACAGACAGACAGACAGACAGACAGACAGACAGACAGACAGACAGACAGACAGACAGACAGACAGACAGACAGACAGACAGACAGACAGACAGACAGACAGACAGACAGACAGACAGACAGACAGACAGACAGACAGACAGACAGACAGACAGACAGACAGACAGACTGACAGACAGACAGACAGACAGACAGACAGACAGACAGACAGACACACAGACAGACAGACAGACAGACAGACAGACAGACAGACTGACAGACAGACAGACAGACAGACAGACAGACAGACAGACAGACAGACAGACAGACAGACAGACAGACAGACAGACAGACAGACAGACAGACAGACAGACAGACAGACAGACAGACAGACAGACAGACAGACAGACAGACAGACGGACACTCTGACAGCATCAACTTCTCCAAAAACCTTGCAGACGAGTCTCTCACTGACGCCCAACGCCTTGCTAACGGCTCGCTATTACGCTACTCACAAAAACAAGCAACCTGCTGGAGCTGCTTCAGCCGGACAACCCGATGATCAGGCGATGCCACCAGCCGAATCGAGCGGTTTCTGCAAGCGCTACCCGTTCAGCCAGGTAATCTATTCGAACGTGCTGACGCAGCCGGATAATTCCACTTCTACCGGCATCAACAAAGCCGGAAAATCGACTTATCGACAACCAAGTTTCGTGCTCAAGCGCCGAGTAGCGCGCGAGCGGAGCAGTGTCTCCGGCCCGCTGGACCGGGCGATGAGCAGCGACAACTCCAGCGAGCAGGTGGTGAGGAAGGCGATCACCCAGCTGCGCGACGCGATGCACCTGCCACCGAAGTAATTGACTCGATTCGTTGATTGCATAATGTTAGTTTTGAGCAATTGAGATTTTCTTGTATGAGTTTTGCGTTACTTCTACTACGTGTAAAATGAAACCAATTACCAATGCTATACACACATTAAACTTTACACACTACCGGTACAAATTTATGAAGAACCAAGATTACTCATCGTTGTACTTCCATTATTACCGAAAAAATTGAAAGGACGTGAGACATCAATTATACACACACATGTATACATGTACATGACACATGTAATACTATTTTATACAACACGACATATTCGAAGTTCAAGACAGTATGTTGAGGTGCAAGTAAGTGGCATGAGTCAGTTAACTATCTTTTCACAGCCCAACTGTACGAGTTTACACTGTAATTTACATGTACATACAGTGCGCTCTTGCCGCGATCGACAGTCTTGTGCGTACATCTGAACCCCCAAGCAAGAATGCAGAAGGCATGATGCTGAGTTCCACTGCCTAAGTCTATGTTTGCCACAATTTTTTTAAAAGTATACCTTACGTAAAATATGCACATGTGCATGTATAAACCTACTACAAAAGTCGTGAACATGCATGCATGGTACATGAAAATTTTAAGCCTAAAGTCGAAAATCGATGCAATAGGCCCTTTGAGTAAAAGGGATGAGATGTATGGGTGTTATTAGTTGATTGGCGTGAGAATTTATTAATTTCATTCAGTTTGGTCACTTCAGGCTCCTGCATTCAGGTTGTAAGTTTGACATTCCGCATAACAAGAAATCATGTACCGGTATAGCGGAAATAATATATTTACCAAAATTTAAATTTTGCTGCCTTGATGCTTATAATTATTATAATGCGCACATAAGTATACTTTATGCTCCAATTATCATGATAACTGGAAATCGTTGCTTCGCGCCACTTTGTTTTTTTCAGCTTTGTTGGGATGGACCAGAGAAGAATAAGTTTGAAATTTAAATTTGGTGAATCATTGACAGAATTATTTTCTCTTTCAAAATAAAGGGCGTCAAAATTTCTTCCTGCGCGGCTACGCTACCAGTTAAATTATGTTTCAGCCTTTTCAGAATGCTTTTTCTGCACTTCTATAATGCTTGAAACTATACAGACTATAGCTTAGAGCCTGTAATAGACTTACATTATAAGCTAGTTTACAGTATCTACCATGATATGAAAACGTGAAACATACATTTATTATTAGTAGGGGCCTACATGAGACGCTGAGAGAAGGCACTAATTATTTGTCGAATACTTTAATATTGGGTGATAAGGTTGTGTTGGCTGACTTTCATTAAATTAGATTGGCCTGGTTTACTTAGGACATTTTACTCTTATTAAAATATACACAGGCTGGGCACATTGTGCTAAATTCAATGGTTTCTTAATATAGCATTTGCATGTTAGTTAAGCTGGCTGCTGGCATAAATAATAAAACAGCTTCCTGTGTTAAATTATTTTTCATTTAAGTTTGCTATTTTAAATATTTTTCTGCTACGACTGCAATGCAATGGCTCGACATCCACCTGCACTGCACTGACAACAATAGTTCTAATCAGTGATCTTCAAGACAATAACCAACCAAATTGTACATGATCTAAAAATTTTGCACCAAGAGCTAGTTGATGAATTGATGGGCTTTTCATTTGGCAATTGTTGACTTTCTCGCTTTAAATTATTTTTTGATGAATTCAAGTTTGCAGCAATATTCAATAAGACAAGTAAGAAAATGTATAAATAAATGTTCACAAAGTCACATGGCAGGGTAGTAGTGGGCAAGTAAAGGACCAGCAGACACCAGCTTGACGTTGGTAACCACATTGCTGGCCTAGGCCTAGGCAATATGGGCATGTTATAGAATTGCGCAGCGCAGTAGGCCATAGCCCATAGGTTGCAAGCAATTTAATTCCTGTCTTATTAGTCAAGCTTGTCAGCTCCCAGTGGTTTATGTCCAGGTCACACAGCTCAATTGTAGGCCTTAGAAGGTCAGGGTTGATAATAAACCATGATGCCTGTAGTCAGCCAGCTATGATCAACTGAAAAAATAAGTAGGCCTAAAATAATTTAAAGTGGGAAAGTCAAAAATTCCCCTTTATTCTTCAAGGCTACAAGGCATACATGCGCAACAGTTGGCCAAGTCAGCCGATCTGGCCGACCAACTTGGCGGCCAACCAAGGAAGTTGCAAAAATGCCCACCAGTAGTATAACTAAGTAGTAACTATAACTAAGTAGTATTACTAAGTAGCTGACAAGGCATTTTGGCTTAATAAGACAGTCATAGTTACTCTTGCCATTTACCCAAAGTTGCATTAGTTTTGCTTTAGGGTTTTTTACATGTAAGTCTTATTTTTGGCCAAAAAAATTTTTTGCATTTTTGTTAAAACTAAGTTGCATGGCTGACCAAATTTTGGAGATTGTGCATGTATGTTGCAATGTGTTTTTCTATACTACTTTAGAACCAATTTAGAAGTATCTTCACAAGAATCAATTTAATATAAGAAATTGCATTTATATGCTAGTTAAGCCTATGGCTTATAAGCAAGCAATTAAATCTAAAATAAATAGGAAAAACGCATAAATTTAGAGCTTCTTTGAATATTGTCTATGGTACCCATTGAAATTTTTACTTAGAATTTTGCCCGGAATTTTTTGCATTCACCCAGAATTTTTTCCTATTCTAGTAGGCCTAATACAATTAGATCTGGGTGGAAATTCTGAATCTGTAACAAAAGTTTATAGAATCCAGGCAAAATTTCTAGATCAAAAAGAAAAATTCTGGTGAGAGTTTTAGGTGAATTCTGGGCAAGTGAACTAGATCAACACACAAATCCGGGCTAAATTCTGGGCAAGTGAACTGGATCAGCACACAATTCTGGGCAAGTGAACCAGATTAGCATACAAATCCGGGCTAAATTCTAGGCAAGTGAACTGGATCAGCACACAATTCTGGGTGAATGAACTGGATTAGCACACAATTCTGGGTGAATGAACTGGATTAGCACAAAATTCTGGGTGAATTCTGGATGATTGCACTGTATTTGCAGCCAAATCCTGTGCTTATCAATGTTGTAGAAAATTAAATAAAGAATGGGTGATTGGTCTATACATTTTCCACAACTACGAATTGAATCAAATTTGATTTAGCCGTCCTCGAACAGAAATATTAAATACAGTTGAATACAATTGTAAATTGTATATTTCTATGTACATCTATGTACTTTCCAAAACATAAAAATGTTTATCTTCTGAATGTCACTCAAATGAACAAACTGCACTTCGATTCCATATAACTGTAATGGTACCTTGTCGCAACATTAGATATTCTACAGGGATCCCAATTGACTACCTCTGAATGCATCTATTGGGTGGGTCACTCGCCATATAGCTAATTAATTAACTTAAGTCAGCTGACTTGTCTATTCACTTGCTTAAGATCTCCATAACAATTAAAAAGGGAGTATTCTTTCCTTTTCCAGGACCCATCAAGGCTGATATATGTTGGCAACCAGTGTCTCAACAAGCATTTCTAATGAAATATAATCAAGCAAAATTGCCTATAACAAAAATGTAGAAATGAAATGCAAATAAATGTGGTGGTGGTGTTATGCACTCAATCTTGGACATCGCCCACATTTCATTCCTCTAGTAGCTCGCTGTCTAGAGACATTTGTGGCTGATCCGGACTTCTCCAGATACCAGGCACTGGCTCTTGTGCATGTTCACCAAGATGAGCTACATCTTGCTGATGTTGTCTTTTGCCCGAATTCTGGTTTCCAGAAGTTAGCCCCTCATTTGCAATAGCACTAGTGATTCATCGCGCCTTCACCTGGTCCACATTCTGTTGCCGCTCTATTGGAGCATCAAAAATGGCAAATAGGGGATACAGTCGAAGGCGCATGCTTGAACCATCTGGTCTTGTTGCGTCGAGACCTGAGATGCAGAGAATGTTGAGCTGTTGGATAACAATTATCAAAAATGATGCAGGACGCACTTTAGCTTTGCCTGCCCAAAGGCCACATAGAATAACAAACTTCCATTGCTGTCGCACCTGGATTTCCGTGATATAGAGATATATAGGACATACCTCTGTGAAACCCGTAGTGTGTGGATTGAAGCCATCGCTAAACTGGGATTGATACCTAACAAGAAGTGTTTGTATAGTTCACTGGTACCATAGTACAACTTCTGGTCATCAGCCTCTCTCCACTCTTCAGGCCAGACAATAGATTAAAGCAGACTAGCATCTATTCTCTGCATCAGCTGTTTACCAATGTCAAAGGCCCAGAAATGTGCTAGTCCTTTAACTGAATCGCACTGACTGCATGGTTGATTGTGACCCAGCGCTGTTTGGCCACATGATAGGCAAATATAATGGCACTGGGAAGATCCACATGCAGATTTGTCTTTTATCTCAGTTGCCATGTGATTGAAAATACAGTCCAAACACGGAATACTGTAGCCAGGAAGCATGTCGTGAAGGGTCTTCAGCACCTGTCGTCATATGGGTGTGGACAAATTGGCTTGTAGGAAAAGTGACTATAGTGACAACATAGCAGATCTCAAGGACACAGCATTTCCACTAAAGAATGGCAGATTTAAATAGTCCTGAGCACTCAATTCTCCTACACGATCATTGGATCCAAAATCTGGTTCTTCACCTACATCAGCAGCACCATCTCTAGCAGCGCCTTGGTCATCTACAACCACATCGCCAGCAACATCTCCAGCAGCATCTTGGTCATCTATAATCGCATCGCCAGCACCATCTCCAGCAGCACCTTGGTTGTCTACAACTGTATTGCCGGCACCATCTCCAGCAGTAGTCTCATACAGATGGCAAAGTCACAGTCACTGAACCTACTCAATGACAGATAGTGCACTAGCTTTTCTTTTAACACCTTTGTGGTATTCTTTCATGTATTCTCACATATACAGCCAGCATTCATCCGACTGAGCCTGAATATGTGGATCATTTCTATTCATATCCATAAAATGAACTGCAATGGAGACAGTTGACATATGGCCTTTTTGTGCACTCAAGATCAGTACTAATTAACAATACCTAAGTTTCCACTTCCCTAATATATCCTACCTATTGGAAACATATTGGCATGTCTCCACCAACAAGTTGATAGCTATGGCATAGAACTCATTCCTCATGGTTTTGTAAAGCAACAAAGTACAGATTTACTGAAAAAGGGGGGCATAATTTTGCCCCAAATAAAGTAGCGAGTTGTTATGTGTATTTGACATCACGCAAAAGAGGTACACAAGACAAAAATAGTAAATGCACCAGAAAGGTGGAACCACACAATGAATAAAGGATTAGGACACCACAAAAGAATGTCACCCATTGTCATTTAAACCAGGGGTTGGCACTTCACTATTGCAATCCAACCTGCTTAGGGTTTGTCTTCTCAGCTCTCTTGTCTCCTCTCTTGTATCCTCTCCCCTCCTTTACTCCCTACTCTTTTCTGCTCATCTTCTTGTCCCTCTATCCCTATTTTCCTATTATCTTATCTCATCTCTTTTCTCATTCTATCCTCTGCCCTCTCATTTTTCATTTTCTATTCCATCTTACTGTCTCTCTCACCTGGCCGGCAGTCATGAGCTAGATCCCTTATCTGGCCCTTGAGGTAAAAAAGTTTGCCAATGTCATGACGTGAACGACATGAATAGGGCATGAATAGAGTATTAGTCAAACAAAAGTGGTACACATGAAAAAGGTAAATGCATCAGATAGGTGGAAGACTTATATATAGTTAGGTATAAATGGGTCTGGACTCATATAAATACAGGAAAAATGCATGGGAAGAACCTATTAAGTTGAGTTAGTGAGTACTTGGCATCTATTAAGCACCTCTGCTAAAAATAAAACTAAGTTACAGTTCCTCATTAAGGCATTCTGCCTTCGCTATCCCTACCTGCGCAGTGTTCCCCTATTCAAATAAATTCACAAATCCCACGTAAGATTTAATTAATTAGTAAGATTAGTAAGACTAATTAGTCCCATAAGCCCAATTAACCCCATACAAAACTAGTAGCATCAATAAGATTCAACCCAGATTAATTCGTCAGGAACTAGACATTAGCAATAGGATAGTAGTAGCACTGTTAAAACTTTCTTCGCTTTAACATTTTATTATGCTGGTTGCACATGCCCAGGCTGTATCTATAGAAATGAGAGCATATAATACTCGTTGTCTACAATGCTGGCTGCAGTGGCGGAAGTAGTGGCTGCTGTTGGGGGAACTGCGCTGGAAACTAGTATGGCGCAGTGGCAGGCATTGGCTCATCAGGGTCAAAAATGAGCCCTTGCAAGGTAAGGCCTGAGCTAGGCAATGCCAGTAGTGCCGGGTTGCAGACCATTAATTGTGCCACCTCATGGCAGATCAAAAGCACTACTGGTGCATCAAAGCTGTAGTACCTTACCTCTACACCCACAATGGCCATGGTGACATTATCTGTCGTACAATAGCCACAGGGGATGCTCTCCTTTAACAGCATTTGTAGCAAGAAGCCGATGAGATCTTTCCGGCCTTTTCTGCATTGATAGGCCACATCAAATCTGCCTGCCTCCTAACTGAGTAGCACCAGCAGAGCGTCGGCTCAGTCAGCCAAAGGCTCCATGCCCATAACGGCAGGTTTTTCTATTCCTACTTTTTGTGGCAAACGCAGGCCCATGCCCCGCTGCTGAGCCCAAGATCTGAGCAGGTGGAAACAGCAGTTAAGGCCATAGTCACGCCTAATCACGTCTTGTAAGCCAACTTGGATGACAACTAGCCACTCCAGCATAGCAGCAGGTGCCATGCTGATGTTGCATGAGTCATCCTCTCCATCCTCCTCTCTGTCCTCCTCTCCATCCTGTTCGTCCTGCCACAGAAAGCCCATGTAAGTGTTCATTAGGCTTTCTATGATGGTTGTGAGGAGACCCATAATGTCGCAAAACATTGGCAGGGGCCATTTCTGCACAGTGATGATGGCATTGCAGCCACACTGGCTGGAAGCTGCCGTCTTTTTTCTATTGTATTCAACAGCCAATTGCACAGCAAAGTGTTTTGACGGCTTTGCAGTGATGCATTTTTCTGGTCCAAAGTTGACAGGCGACCGATGCAGCGGCTTTTTCAGTGGCAATTCACGCAAACATGTTATGTACCACTGCCAGTGCTTCAGGATGGTGTCAATGTTAGCATCTGGCATGAGCAACTGGCCAACTTCAGCCACTGTTGGTTGTTGTTGGCTGCGGCGCCAGGATTGGCCTTGCCTGGCAAATTGGGTTGTCTATTTATGCCGAATCTGGGTACAAGATCCGTGAGCCAAAGCCACACACCATCTGTGGCGATTCTCTGGCTATACCGATCTATAAGTTCCCCAACGCTGTTACATTTGAGGTCGGCAAGAGGAATTTCAGCGCCTAATAGACATTGGTACGACATCAATACAGACTCAATGCGCACCCAAGGTGCTGGACAGCCCTGATGTGCTAGCATTTATATGCTAGTTAAGCCTATGGTTTATGAGCAAGCAATTAAATCTAAAAGAAATAGGAAAAATACATATATTTAGAGCCTCTTTGTATATTGTCCATGGTAAAAAGTAAAAACTCTAGGAACTACACATAAGGCCTAAGAACTACACAGAGAGTAAGCTCTATATAGCATATATTGGATTAGGCCAATATTCCACTGTCTTGGATTGAGGGCATTGAAATTTAGCAGTAAACTAGTAAATGTAGGCTTGTGATAAACCTATGTAAAGACTTGGTCATTGCTTAGATTAACCTCAACATTAAGAAATGGAAGTTTTTGCCTCCTATCTTAATGGTGAATTGGATGTTGCTGTGGGTTAAGTTCAAAGCCAGAAAAAAACTCTTGGTGCTTAGCCTAGTCATCAAAAATGACAAACATGTAATCAACATAATGCTTAAAGAAAGTTGGGGCACACCCAAGAGATCCACTTAGTTTCCCAGTATGCTATGCAAACATTGGCCAGAGTAGGAGCAAGAAGGCTTCCCGTGGCACAGCCATCTATCTGGCAATAATATTTGTCATCAAACAAGAAGATGCCAGAGATAGCAAAGCCTCTAATAACTTTTTAAATACCATCTTTAGTAACCCAGGCAGATTTAGATTATACATATGATCAGTGGCAAGATCAATAGCTAGCTTCAAAGGTATATTGGTAAAAAGTAAAGTCACATCAAATCTGCAAAGAAAATCCTTACTTTTTGGACTGATTTGACTCAAGGCTTGAAGGAGCTGGCAATTGGAATTGATAAACAAATATTATTTGGAAACACTGTAGTTAAACAAAAAATAAAGGTGGAAAGTTGAATGCAGTTTACTTTCTAAGAAAGAAAAAGTTTTAATTGTAGAAAAAGAATATTCTATAAAACAAGTACTGTATTATTATAAAATGAGCACTACATCACATGGTTTGATCAGACAATCCAGGGATCTGGCAAGTTCATACTCAGCAGTATTAATCAGACACAATCAGTCTCAGGGGTTTGTCAGGTTTATGAACCTTACAAAGGCCATACAGCTAGCCAGGTTGGCTGTCACTAGGCATTAATGCACTTCAGAATCTCATTGCTAAGATGCTGCTTGGCATGGGTCCTCAAATAGGTCTGAAGAGATCTCTCAGCCTTGAAAACAGGGCTACAACATAGTATATATTATATGTATATTATCTATATAAAAATATAAAAATTCAAGCTTGATTGGAAAGGGTGCCCTATGTGTCCTTGGTTATTTTGCTTTAGGGTTTCTTTTATAGGTAAGTCACATTTTTGGTCAAAAAGTAAATCACATAGCCAGGTAAAATTTCAAAGTTGGGCATGTATGGACATGTACCCACAAAGATTTCAATAATTTTAGCAAACAGTTAATAAATACATTGAATACGGAGTTTGGGCCTCATTAAAAATAACTTAGTAATTATTAATTTAGTTATAGATAATTGATATCATGTCATTTTTATTATATTTATATGCTATATATAGCATATGTATGTAAATAAATACCTGAGCATTAAAATTATTAACAAATTTATGTGGCTGAATATTTGCAGGTAGCCAAGGCTAATGGAGCAATGGCTGATGGGGACCCAGCTCTACCATTGTCCTCTGCTGAGGCTGACACAGCCAATGAGATTGAGCAGCGATTGCTGCATCAGCTTAGTCAGCTGCAATCTAGTCAGTCTGACCAGTCTGAAGCCACAGACATTGGCCATCTCCTAGAAGAGGCCTTACAGTGTCTGCGAGACCAGTCTCCTCTACATCAGTCATCTGCTGCTCTGGTTGAAGCCTCAATGGACTGCCTGGTCACCGCGGTGCCGGACCAGTGGATTGAAAAGTGTCGCCAACTGGCTGGGCTGGTGTTTCGAAAAAATCGCGAAGCTATGGTGCATAGTTTAGCGAGCCAGGTGCCGTTCTATGCCAGGTAAGTGATTAAGCTTTAAGATAATTCGTTTGACAGCCCTATAGATCATTTATAATGCAACCATCTAGATCCTCATTAATCTCCCCTCTAGATCATTCATAATGAAACCATCTAGATCCTCAGTAATCTCCCCTCTAGATCCTCAGTAATCTCCCCTCTAGATCATTCATAATGCAACCATCTAGATCCTCAGTAAAATTCCCTCTAGATCATCACTAATCTCCTCTCTAGATCCTAAGTAATCTCCTCTCTAGATCATCACTAATCTCCTCTAGATCTCAGTAATCTCCCCTCTAGATCATTCATAATGCAACCATCTAGATCCTCAGTAATCTCGCCTCTAGATCATCACTAATCTCCTCTCTAGATCCTCGGTAATCTCCCCTCTAGATCATCACTAATCTCCTCTCTAGATTCTCAGTAATCTCCCCTCTAGATCATCACTAATCTTCCCTCTAGATCCTCAGTAATATCTCTAGATCCTCATTATTCTCCTTTCTAGATCCTCGGTAATCTCTCTATCTAGATCATCACTAATCTCCTCTTTAGATCCTCAGCAATTTCCTTTTTAGATCAGTAATCTCCTCTCTAGATCCCTAGTAATCTCGCCTCTAGATCTCCGAAAATCTCCCCTCTAGATACTCAGTAATCTCCCCTCTATATACTCAGTAATCTCCCCTCTAGATACTCAGTAATCTCCCCTCTAGATACTCAGTAATCTCCCCTCTAGATACTCAGTAATCTCCCCTCTAGATCCGTTGGAGCTCAACCTTTTTGATCTCATCGCCATTCCAGAGACGCCCAGCCAGACCGAGTGATTCTGCTTCTTCGCGTTGCTCACGGCGTCCTTAGCGACGGCGGCGGGGTCGGAGGTGGAGGTGGCGGCGGCTTCTCGAGCTCCCCATTGGACATGGCATTTGCCAGATGCGTACGAAAGAATCTGACGGATCTACTTCGCCGTTGCTGCGACGCAGCCAATGCTAATGAAAATTCTCAACAGATTAGCCATGTCGAGCCGGGGTCAAATGAAGGTCAAATCAATCTGCTAAAATCGGCGGCCGAACTGTGCGACTTAGCCAGTCGAATTGACAATTTAAATTTGACCGATTCTGACGCCTGCTGCGTGGCGATAGTCCAGTGCCTCGGCGAGGTCCATCGGTTGCCATGGCAACTAGCCATATCCTGTTTAGATCAGTTTAATCGATTATTAACCATACTGTGGGCTGGTAATGATCGGGCTATTTACCAGTCATTGGAGATGCTGTTTGCCAAACTTGCTGCCTGTCTACCTGAGAAACCAAATTCAATCTATCGTGGCCAATTGATAGCGCTGAGCTTGAGAAATGTTCCTATCGGCATTGTGCCGCTCTGCTGCGATAAGGTGGCTGAAAAGTGAGTCTGTTTTGATTCTCAGTGTATTTATTTCTTTTTATGATTTTTTTGCCATGGGAAAGGTGAAAAAGAGAGTTTACTCGCATTGATTGACAAGTGATAAAGATTGTAATCCCACTGATTGATTGACACACGATAGAGTTAATAATCCCATTGATTGATTGACAGGTGATAGAGATTGTAATCCCACTGATTGATTGACACACGATAGAGTTGGTAATCCCATTGATTGATTGACAGGTGATAGAGATTGTAATCCCACTGATTGATTGACAGGTGATAGATGGTAATCCCATTGATTGATTGACAGGTGATAGAGATGGTAATCTCATTGATTGATTGACAGGTGATCTCAGTACCTTGTGCCTTACGTACACACGCAGATACGCAGCAGACAAGGCCGCCTATGAAGCCATCCTGGACTTCGTGCTGCACAGCCTTCGCTATCCTGGTCACGGCGCGGTCGAGAGCGGCTGGCTTCTTTACCTGCTTAGAGCGGCGCTTCGCTACAACAAAACGGTGATGTGCCTGAGCTACATGCGCTCCAGACTGGACACCGTGGCTGATCTATTGATCTCTAAGCCAAGCAGGTCCCCGGCGTTGACTGTGTTCGACTTTTTTGTCCTGACTAATCGGCCCGGTGTGGAGTTGGCAAGGTGAGTTGTTTGTGTGTCGCCACACATCCTCAATTACCCCAGTTAATGCTGGGTCTTGCTCAAGGACACAAATTGTTCCTGAGTTAGATCCAGAATCGAACCCCCGACCTTCCAGTTGAGAGTCTGGCGTTCTGTAAATAACCACTAGGGTACATTTATAACCCCTTGAAAGACTGGCATTTGATATAACAGGCATCATAAACTCGTATCAGCCAAATATCTCATATTTGCGCACCTTTAAAACAGGAACTGCTTAAGAGACCGGCTGTTGCCAGCTCTGTCTGAAGGCGAGCCCGACACTGAGGCATTGCGAGATCTTGCTGAACTAGCTTGGGCAATGCGACTTATCTGTAAAAGGAAGAACAAGGTAGGACTACGGTTTGTGTTGCTCATTACTGTGGTTTATTGTACACTGTGTTGGTCATTGTCAGTAAATTGATCATTCACTGTTTGGTCATTGTCAGTAAATTGATCATTCACTGTTGGTCATTGTCAGTAAATTGATCATTCACTGTTGGTCATTGTCAGTAAATTGATCATTCACTGTTTGGTCATTGTCAGTAAATTGATCATTCACTGTTGGTCATTGTCAGTAAATTGATCATTCACTGTTGGTCATTGTCAGTAAATTGATCATTCACTGATGGTCAGTGTCATTAAATTGATCGGTCACCGTTGGTCATTGTCAGTAAATTGATCATTCACTGTTTGGTCATTGTCAGTAAATTGATCATTCACTGTTTGGTCATTGTCAGTAAATTGGTCATTCACTGTTGGTCATTGTCAGTAAATTGATCATTCACTGCTGGTCATTGTCAGTAAATTGGTTATTCACTGCTGGTCATTGTCAGTAAATTGGTTATTCACTGCTGGTCATTGTCAGTAAATTGGTTATTCACTGCTGGTCATTGTCAGTAAATTGGTCATTCACTGCTGGTCATTGTCAGTAAATTGGTTATTCACTGCTGGTCATTGTCAGTAAATTGGTCATTCACTGCTGGTCATTGTCAGTAAATTGGTCATTCACTGCTGGTCATTGTCAGTAAATTGATCATTCACTGCTGGTCATTGTCAGTAAATTGATCATTCACTGTTTGGTCATTGTCAGTAAATTGATCATTCACTGCTGGTCATTGTCAGTAAATTGATCATTCACTGCTGGTCATTGTCAGTAAATTGATCATTCACTGCTGGTCATTGTCAGTAAATTGATCATTCACTGCTGGTCATTGTCAGTAAATTGATCATTCACTGCTGGTCATTGTCAGTAAATTGATCATTCACTGCTGGTCATTGTCAGTAAATTGGTCATTCACTGTTGGTCAGTGTCAGTAAATTGATCATTCACTGTTGGTCATTGTCAGTAAATTGATCATTCACTGATGGTCAGTGTCATTAAATTGATCGGTCACCGTTGGTCATTGTCAGTAAATTGATCATTCACTGTTGGTCATTGTCAGTAAATTGATCATTCACTGATGGTCATTGTCAGTAAATTGGTCATTCACTAGTCATTTACCCGTCATTCCCATCACTGCCCAGGCCAACCGTCTGCTCCCTGGGCGACCTCAACAAGCGGCCGCCAAGCTAATTCCTGTTTCTTCGACAGACTCAAGCTCAGAGCCAGACGACCTGTCAATCACTGAAGAATTTTTCGGCCCAGTTGGCAGCCCGCTGCGCTGTCTGACTGAGCACTTTGCCTCGCCAGATCTGAGCATCCTGCGACGGAGGCTGCATGATCACAACATCAACCAGCTGGTTGCTGCCGCTACAGCGGAGGCCAATGCGGCCGCTGCGGCTTCCATTGCTTCCGCGGCCTCTCCATCATCTGCTGTGGCAGCATCTAGCTCTGCAGTTCCAGCTTCTCTGTGGCAGGTGAGGGTGCTTGTCTGCTTTCAGGCTGATTTTGTCTGTCATCAGTGAAAATGAAAGTGTCATTATTAGGCTGCCAGATTTCATAAATTCTTTTCTGATCGCTGATTAATCAGTCACACCCACCCCCAGATTCCCCTCTCTGATCGCTGATTGGCCAGTGACACCCACCCCCAGATTCCCCTCTCTGATCGCTGATTGGACAGTCGCACCCACCCCCAAATACCTCTCTCTGATCGCTGATTGGCTAGTCACAGCCACCCCTAAATTCCTCTCTCTGATCGCTGATTGGCCAGTGACAGCCACCCCTAAATTCCTCTCTGATCGCTGATTGGCTAGTGACAGCCACCCCCAAATTCCTCTCTCTGATCGCTGATTGGCCAGTCACAGCCACCCCTAAATTCCTCTCTCTGATCGCTGATTGGCTAGTGACAGCCACCCCTAAATTTCTCTCATGAACCCGCAGTCTCCCATCAAGCTGGACAGAGTTCCGGGCCGCCTCGGTCTGCTGAACCTCGGCAACACCTGCTACGCTGGCGCGGCCATCCAGCTACTGTCGGCCTGTGCTCGACTCTATGTTGATCTGCCTGAAGCGCTGGCTCAGGTTGCGGAATCGTCTGCGACCGCTGCCGGAGCCCCTGGTAGTTCTGGTAGCTCTGATAATAGAGCCCGTGGGCCTACTGTAAGTGGGCCTTTTTAATGAAGGTTGCTATGAAGCTTACTGTCACACCCTACGATCACATCTTACTATCAAACCATACGGTCACATCTTACTGTCACACCCTACGGTCACATACTACTGTTACTGTCACAACCTATGATCACATCTTACGGTCACATCCTACGGTCACATACTACTGTCA
This sequence comes from Macrostomum lignano, assembly GCA_002269645.1. Lineage (NCBI taxonomy): Eukaryota > Metazoa > Platyhelminthes > Macrostomidae > Macrostomum > Macrostomum lignano. The sequence continues at coordinate 300,211 of NIVC01000085.1, read as the reverse complement.
CATATTACTGTCAAACCATACGGTCTAATCTTACTGTCACACCCTACGGTCGCATCCTACTGTCACTGTTACAACCTATGATCACATCTTACTGTCACTTACTACGGTCACAACCCACAGTCTCATCTTAGTGTCACAGCCTACGGTTACATCTTACTGTCACGCTCTACGGTTACATCTTACTGTCACGCTCTACGGTTACATCTTACTGTCACACTCTACGGTTACATCTTATTGTCACGCTCTACGGTTACATCTTACTGTCACACTCTACGGTCACATCTTACTGTCACACCCTACGGTCACATCTTACTGTCACACCCTACGGTCACATCTTACTGTCACATCCTACGGTCACATCTTACTGTCACACCCTACAGTTACATACTATTGTCACACACGTCAAATCATACTGTCACAACCGGTCACATCTTACTGTCACTCCCTACAGTCACGTTTTACTACCACATCTTACTGTCAAATCTTACGGTCACATCCTACTGGTTATTGTCACACCCTACGATCACATCTGACTGTCACACTCTATTATCACTTTCCAAATTATTTCATTATAGTCACGACTCACGTGATTACTTAGAGTTAATTCCACCTAATCATTGAAAATTTTCTCAATCCACATTCTCCCCTCAGGTCAGCGAGCACCTGGTCAATCTGCTCCGTCGCATGTCTCCATCTCTTGACTCCGTGGCCCCCGCCTTGAATCCTCACACCTTCCTGCTCCGCTCCCGACCGGTGTACATGAGCCACGGCAGTCAGCAGGACTCCGCCGAATATCTTCTACACGTGATTGACAGCCTGATAGAAGAGGAGAAATCGATTGGACCACAGCTGGACGAATCCAAGCGGTTTGTTGCCCGTTGTTTCAGCGGCCGTCTGGGCGTGCATTTGCGATGTAAAGCTGCCGGTCACTCGGTGCGAACCACAGCCCCATTTGTCACTCTGCATTTGGCGTTGCGCAAGCATTTGGAGAACAGCGTGTCCCAGATGCTGGCTGACTATCTGCAGCCCGAGATGCTTGCTGGAGACGACAAGCTGCTGTGCGCTGAGTGCAATGATAAGGTGACTGTTTTACTGTGGTGATTTCCCATCCTTAGAGGGGATGGAATTCCTTATCCTCATCAGAGGTTGGATTCCCCATCCTCCTCATCAGAGGTTGGATTCCCCATCCTCCTCATCAGAGGTTGGATTCCCCATCCTCATCAGACGTTGGATTTCCCATCCTCAGAGATTAGATTCCCATCCTCATCAGGGGTTGGATTCCCCATCCTCATCAGAGGTTGGATTCCCAATCCTCATCAGAGGTTGGATTCCCAATCCTCATCAGAGATTGGATTCCCCATCCTCATCAGAGGCTGGATTCCCAATCCTCATCAGAGATTGGATTCCCCATCCTCATCAGAGGCTGGATTCCCCATCCTCATCAGAGGCTGGACTCCCCATCCTCCTCATCAAAGGTTGGATTCCCCATCCTCCTCATCTAAGGTTGGATTCCCCATCCTCCTCATCAGAGGCTGGATTCACAATCCTCATCAGAGATTGGATTCCCCATCCTCATCAGAGGCTGGACTCCCCATCCTCCTCATCAAAGGTTGGATTCCCCATCCTCCTCATCAGAGATTGGATTCCCCATCCTCCTCATCAGATGTTGGATTCCCCATCCTCATCAGAGGCTGGACTCCCCATCCTCCTCATCAAAGGTTGGATTCCCCATCCTCCTCATCAGAGATTGGATTCCCCATCCTCATCAAAGGTTGGATTCCCCATCCTCCTCATCAGAGATTGGATTCCCCATCCTCCTCATCAGAGGTTGGATTCCCCATCCTCATCAGAGGTTGGATTCCCCATCATCATTAAGTTGGATTCCCCATCATCAGAAGTTGGATTCCCCATCCTCATCAGAGGTTGGATTCCCCATCATCATTAAGTTGGATTCCCCATCATCAGAAGTTGGATTCCCCATCATCAGAAGTTGGATTCCCCATCCTCATCAGAGGTTGGATTCCCCATCATCATTAAGTTGGATTCCCCATCATCAGAAGTTGGATTCCCCATCATCAGAAGTTGGATTCCCCATCCTCATCAGAGGTTGGATTCCCCATCCTCAGAGGTTGGATTCCCCATCACCTGAAGCTTGGGTTTTATCACCTGAAGCTTGGATTTTATCACCTGAAGCTTGGATTTTATCACCTGAAGCTTGGGTTTTATCACCTGAAGCTTGGATTTTATCACCTGAAGCTTGGATTTTATCACCTGAAGCTTGGATTCCCCATCCTCAGAGGTTGGATTCCCCATCACCTGAAGCTTGGATTCCCCATCACCTGAAGCTTGGATTTTATCACCTGAAGCTTGGATTCCCCATCACCTGAAGCTTGGATTCCCCATCACCTGAAGCTTGGATTCCCCATCACCTGAAGCTTGGATTCCCCATCACCTGAAGCTTGGATTCCCCATCACCTGAAGCTTGGATTCCCCATCACCTGAAGCTTGGATTCCCCATCCTCAGAGGTTGGATTCCCCATCCTCAGAGGTTGGATTCCCCATCACCTGAAGCTTGGATTTTATCACCTGAAGCTTGGATTTCCCATCCTCAGAGGTTGGATTCCCCATCACCTGAAGCTTGGATTCCCTATCACCTGAAGCTTGGGTTCCCCATAACCTGAAGCTTGGATTCCCCATCACCCTGAAGCTTGGATTCCCCATCACCCTGAAGCTTTGATTCCCTATCACCCTGAAGCTTGGATTCCCTATCACCTAAAGCTTGGATTCCCCATCACCTGAAGCTTGGATTCCCCATCACCTAAAGCTTGGATTTTATCACCTGAAGCTTGGATTCCCTATCACCTAAAGCTTGGATTTTATCACCTGAAGCAATAAATGCAACACTGCAGGTTGAAGCTGAGAAGCAGCTGAGTCTGCAGAGCCTGCCCAACTGTCTCCTGCTGGTGCTGCAGCTGTTCCACTTCGACTTCGCTGCTCGTGTGGCCTCCAAGGACACCCAGTCCACTGTCAGGCTGGAGCCCAGGATCCATGTACCATTGGAGCAGCCGACTGCGGATGAGGCTACGCCATCACCAAGCATCCAGCAAGTGCCGTATCGCCTGGAGGCGTTCGTGGTGCATCACGGAATGTCCCTGCACAGCGGTCACTACACTGCCGTTTGTCGGCATAGCAACCGAGAAAGTGCTGCTACTGCTACTACTACTGCTCAAGACTGCTGGATCCACGCTAATGATGATTGTGTGACAAAGACCAGTCTTAGTGAATGGGGCTGCAGTGGCGGTGGTCACTACAAGACTCCTTACATACTGCTCTATGTTAGAGATGACTGACTGACTCACTGACTGACTAACTGACTGACTCACTGACTGACTGACTCACTGACTGACTCACTGACTCACTGGTTCACTCACTGACTGACGGACTGACTGACTCACTGACTGACTCACCCACTCACTCACTCACTGACTGACTGACTGACTGACTCACTGACTGACTCACTGACTCACTGACTCACTCACAAACTGACTGACTCACTGACTCACTGACTGACTCACTTACTGACTGACTTACTGACTGACTCACTGACTGACTCACTGACTGACTCACTGACTCACTCACAAACTGACTCACTGACTCACTGACTGACTCACTTACTGACTGACTTACTGACTGACTCACTGACTCACTGACTGACTAACTGACTCACTGACTGACTCACTGAATCACTGACTGACTCACTGAATCACTGACTGACTCACTGACTGACTCACTGACTCACTGACTGACTCACTGACTGACTCACTGACTCACTGACTGACTCACTGACTGACTCACTGACTCACTGACTCACTGACTGACTCACTGACTGACTCACTGACTCACTGACTGACTCACTGACTGACTCACTGAATCACTGACTGACTCACTGACTGACTCACTGAATCACTGACTGACTCACTGACTGACTCACTGACTCACTGACTAACTCACTGGCTGACTCACTGACTCACTCACTGACTCACTCACTGACTCACTCACTGACTCACTCACTGACTCACTGACTCACTAGCTGACTGCATCGCTCACTAACTAAAATGCCTAACCCAATGATATCCAGTTAATTGGACTTGCGTTACAAAAATTGCTTCCCATAATTTGTTGTAGAAGATTCTTGATAACTGTTAGTGACTTTCTATTATTGATTCAGTGCTCCTGACTTTCAGAGTTCTTTTTTGCGCACTGTATACTACTTGCATAAATAAGTACACGAGAGTGCAGGTTTTGTTAAACTTTTTTGTGTGCCAACTTAAGACTTCGATTTTTTTATGTTTTTTTTTGCTTAGGTATTTGGGCCGTGCTAGTGGCACTATTAATTTAACTACTATTAGTAGTACGTACAGACTTATTGCTAAATAGTATCCTTAACACTCACTACATCTACAACAACAACTACTACTACTACTACTACTACTACTACTACTACTACTACTACTACTTCTACTACTACTACTTCTACTACTACTACTTCTACTACTACTACTACTACTACTAGTTGATTTACCATCGGGTAACTAATTTGTAGCCGTACCAGTAACTATAAAAAAATCTATTCAAGTTTCAATGCATTATTTCATGGATCCGCAGCAGACGCAAGAGGACTCGCCAGAAGAAGGCGTTTCTGCTTCTGCAGCAGCAGCAGCGGCAACAACAGCAGAAGCAGAAGCAGCCGAGACCAGCGTTGGGAAACCAACTGAGCTGCCAACAGCTGCAGAATCAGTTGATGAAGCTGCTTCTGCTGCCCAGACTCCGACAGAAACTGCAACAAATGCAAACAAAGAAGAAGACCGGCAAACTGAAAGCGAACCGCGAGCGGAAGAAGTACAGCAGCAGCAGCTACAACTAGAAGAAGAAATAGAAGAAGACAGTTCAAAAGAGCCGCAACCATCTCCTTCGCCGCCTTCTCCACCGCCTCCGCCGCCTCCTCCAGCAGCTCAGGAGCGGCCATCTGAGGTCAGTGGCGGTGGCGGCGGCAGCTTCCAACATCGCCTCACAGATCCTTGGTCTCCGCTGCCAGATGAAGCCAGCAGCGCTCCAGCAGCCTCAGCTGCCCGACTCTCCCGTCGGGAGCGTTACGAAGACAGCGAAGCAGCTGCTGCCGCCGAAGTCGACGAGGAGATGTCCGGTTATAGTGGCCGGAGATCTCCGAGTCCGGCCGAACGGGCCATCCGCTTAGAGGCGGCCAAAAACAGCATCTACGCGATGCTCGGCCGGCCCGCCTCGGCCTCACCGTCGCCGCCCCCGCCGCCAGCTGCCGCAGCTGCGGATCTGCCAGAATTCGACTACGAATCATTGCGACGCGACTTGGACGAGATTCAAAGCCGACTGGCCGAACGGCGCTTTCTCAATGGCGGCGGCGGCGGCAGCGGAGGCAGTGGCAGTTCGCCAGTCAGGCTGAAATGGGACTACGGGGCGGATATTGGGGCGGATGGAGATGGCGGAAATGGAGGCGGAGGCGGTGGGAGCGCCGTAGCTGACGAATCAACTCGGCAGCGTTACTACGAGACGCATCATCAATCTGAGCCTCCAGCTGCCCAGCCTCCTCAACATCAACAGCAGCAGCAGGTGCAAGGCCCCTGTCCTATGGTGAGCGGGGCATTGACGGCTGGCTGTGCCATGTTGCAGTCAGACCGTTCCCGTAGGCCCATTGACCAGGTGACCCAGCGGGGCCGGCATCAACAACAACAACAACAGCAGCAGCAGCAGCAGCATCATTCGCAGCCTCAGCTTCATCATAGAGGCTATTACCTAGGCGACGAGGCGACATTTCTGAGCAGCCCGGATCCCGAAGATCCCGAAAATGCTCGCTATTATCGGCCCCAGGCCCGGCGGAAGTACCAGCTTCATCAGTTTGGTGACGCTAATCAGGGCACCGCCCAGTATCAGCGTCTGCTAGATGAGGCGGAGGCTGCAGATCGCGGCTTGCGTCAGCGACTAAATGGCAGTGGCAGAGTTCAGCGCTCAGCCACCGCTCCTGAGGGATTCTACTATTATGACGAGGACAATGATGAAGCTGGAGAGCGCCGGCAGGAGGAGGCTGAGCCTGCAGTACCTGAAGATGATGATGATGAAGAAGAAGAAGAGACCCGAGAGTCCACTCACCCAGGCTCAAATGATGCCGTGCCGCCCAGGTTTCCTCGCGAAGCTTTCGGCTCGTCTCGGGTTGGCCGCAATGGGGGAGGAGGCGGCGGCGGAGCTACGGAGGATGACGTCACTTCCTTGGACGACACTCCGCGGGCGGCGGCTACTGCTGGCGGCTCGTCTGCTGATGCCCAGCTGCAGCAGGTGAGTCAGATGTGGGAGCTCAGTTGCAAGAATCGCTATAGAGAGTCATTGCGAACAGCTCACTGGTGACTCTAAGGACTCTGGGGGCGACTCTTGTGACTTTTTTAACGACTCAAAAGCCTAGTGGTCCGAGCGTCGGACTCACGACTTGAAGGTCGGGGGTTCGATTCTTGACTCACTCGGAACAATTTGTGTCCTTGAGCAAGAGACTCAAACTCTGCATTGCTTCAGTTCACCCAGCTGTAAAATGGGTGCCAGCATTAGCTGGGGTAATTGAGGCTGTGTGTGGCGACCCCCTCTCCAAGTCCTTCGTACTCAGCCTTCAGATGCGCCGCGCAATAGCTGCGGCTGAGCTGTCGGTTGCACATCTGGCCATTAGGGCAGGTGTAATCAATTATTATTATTAATTGATAACGACTCAAACAACTGTAATGAGCCTGTTTGAGTCGCGAGTGCTTCTAAAGTCATTATAGAAGCGTCAAACTGACCCAGGCGACTCTTTAGCGACTTGTACCGCGACATCTCGTCGTTCCTAGAGTCGTCTAGAGTCATTGAGACGCCTCTTGGCCTGGATGCCACCATAGAAAGTCAGGGCCCCTGTACATCCTGTGTGAGCTGGCTGCAGTATTTTCCTCACTCTCCATCTCAAACATCTCGCGCCCGCAGGCCTGGGAGAAATTCCAGCGGGCCAGGCGACCCCGCGGCCTTCGCCAGCTGCTGGCCGACCCGCTGCCAGCCGTTCTCGGCCGGGTCGACCCGACCTCGCTGACTTCCAACTCCTCATCGGCCGATCGTCACCAGCATCGCCGAGACGACTTGAAAAAGGACGACGAGATCGAAATTGACGATGTGGATGTCGATGATGCCGATTTCGACGCGCCGACATCGGACGTGAGTGACCTGGACGCGCAGACGCTCCGCCTGCAGGCGCTGCTGCTTCGCCAGAAAGAGAAGCTGATGGAGGCGCGCGCGGCGGAGCGGAGGCGCCGGGAGCGGATTCGAATTCTACAGCGCCTGCTGTGTGAGCGCGGCTCCGGTTCCGGCTCCGGATCGGGTGTCGGCGACGGCAGCGTCGTTCGACGTCGCGTCGGTGCAGCTCCGAAGCCGATTCTCGCCGGCGGCGGTCAGCAGCAGCAGCAGCAGCAGCCGCGCAAAACCGTCACGATAACAACCCGAGGCCGGCATGACTTCAACTCCAATGCTGACCCGACAACAATCAGCGCCTCGGCGGCAGCGGAGGACAGCGAAGATCTGGAAGACGAGGACGATGAGTCCTGCGGCACGGTGACTCCGCTGCCGACAGATCGGACCGATGCTACTCAGACTCTGGATGAGCCCACTCTGCCGCACAGCATGAGCAGCGTAGGCCGGCGAAGGCAGCAACAGCCGCAGCAGCCGCCCCCGCCGCCGCATCATGAGCGGCCGGACGAGATCGATCAGATTTTTCTCCGAGCCAATCGGTCGGCCAAAATCGCTCCCCGAGGCCTGGCCTGGTTCCTGCCTGTTGAGCGGCAGAAAGCGACATCACAATCGACTCCGACTCCGCCTGAGCCTCAAGAATCCCGACGGAGGATTATTGAACTGGAAGATGAGGAGCGTCCGGATGAGCAGCAGGAGGAGCAGTCAACCAGCCAACCGACCAAACAACTGCAGGACGCCTTCAACCAGCGAATGTCGGATTTTGTTAGTCGAAGCCGGGCCAGACAGCGGCGAGTTCGGCTGGCTGCCGAGGAGCGGCAGGTGGTGGCGGACCTGGAACGCGATCGGCTCCAGCTGTTCGCCTCTCCAAGGCTGGCCGCTGCGCCGGCCGCTGAGCAGCAGCGACCGACTTCGGCGAAGCTGCCCCCGACCAAGACCTGGGCATATCGGCTCAAGGTGCGGTCGCCAACCAGGAATTCTGCCGCTCCTGCTGGGCAGCAGCAGCGGAAACAGCAGAAGCGCAAGCCTGTGCTGATTGTCAATGGCGGCGGCGTGAAACGCTGGCCAGAGACAGTTGCACGCGAGGAGGCCGAACGTCGGGCAGCTCGACTGAGGAATAACAGGCTGAGACAGCAGGTGTACGGCGAGAGGCTGCTCAGGAATGTGCTCAAACGGAATGGCGGCTGGAGGGCTATTGACTGATTAATTTTGTTTTTGTGTGCTCCGGCACTCCCCCAGTGTGCACAGATACTACCCAGTGTGCTCCGGCACTCCCCAGTGTGCTCAGGCACTCCCCAGTGTGCTCAGACACTCCCCCAGTGTGCTGAGGCACTCTCCAGTGTGCTGGGGCACTTTCCAGTGTGCTCAGACACTCTCCAATGTGCTCAGACACTCCCCAGTGTGCTGAGGCACTCTCCAGTGTACTCAGACACTCTCCAATGCTCAGGAACTTTTCAGGCTGCTCAGACACTCCCTAGTGTGCTCAGGCACTCCCCAGTGTGCTGAGGCACTCTCCAGTGTGCTCAGACACTCTCCAGTGTGCTCAGGCACTTTTCAGGCTGCTCAGACACTCCCTAGTGTGCTCAGGCACTCCCCAGTGTGCTTAGGCACTCCCTAATGTACTCAGACACTCCAGTATGCTCACTGCTCACTCTCCCTAGTGTGCTCCGACACGTCTATTGCGTTCTCCTAGCTGTCTTAGTTATTTATTTGTCTACCTTAATCTGTCACTCATTTTCGGAAATCTTCCCTAATTTGCACAACGAAGTTTATTTAAAATATTAACCATACATTGCTTACGTGTTTAATTGTTTGCTAGATTATAGAATACTCGTAGACCGTAATGAATATTTTCTACAACATGTGATCTAGGTTTTCGCGGGTACTGTAACTAAATGCTGTGCATACATTTTACGAGTATATAGTACTTGTAACCGTGTCTGTTTCATGTTTATCCGAATTCATTTTTTAGAGCTGGATTCCCAATTAATAGATATCAATTCACTTTGCCACAATGTTTAAGCCATGTACTCAAACAAAACATGGTTTGTCTTTTTTAATTTCAGATTTTATGTAGTTATCTGCTGTCATTGGCTACTTGTTGCACTACTCACTAATGCTGCGATCAGTAGTACAGTAAGTGTTTTCCCCAATTATGGTTATTATTAGTTAAAATTAACGCAATTTCAGTGCTTCATGACCTGAATTCATTCCATTAACTTGCGTTTTTAATATCTCTGTTAATTGTCCTTTGGTTCGTGTAATTGCGAAAATCCGTCCATATCAGAGTACAAACAGTTATATATGCTGCCTGTTGGTTTAGTGTCATGTGTTTTACATTACATTTTTTAAATTATATTTGGCTGTGGAAAAAACTCATTCTTAAGTTCATTGTTTTGACTTGTGCTTGCTTAAAAATATGAAATCTGTATTTTGTTACTGAGCTGTGCTCTCACAGGCCGCATGTGTGTTCGGGTACGATGTACCTTGTAGCTGATAACCACTGTTCATTATCTTTTATTTATCTGATTTATTGTTATCAAGTTAACAAAGTTTTTTAAAACAAAAAAGACATTCGCTTTTCTATTTTATTTTTTTAGCCAAATATACGTCTGTACTGCCCATTTGTTGACAAGTTGGGCAATTTCCTGAACTAGAATTGACTTGTCTGGCGCTGTTGTTACAGTTTTGCATTTTTATTGGTATATTCTTTAGACAATACGTGTTGAAATGGGTTTTATTGTCGGGCCTGATTTGAAGTGGCTGGCTGGACTGTTGGGGTTTGGGGTTTTATTGCCGTGCCTGATTTGAAGTGGCTGGCTGGACTGTTGGGGTTTGGGGTTTTATTGCCGTGCCTGATTTGAAGTGGCTGGCTGGACTGTTGGGGTTTGGGGTTTTATTGCCGTGCCTGATTTGAAGTGGCTGGGGCTGGGCTGTTGGGGTTTGGGTTTTATTGCCGTGCCTGATTTGAAGTAGCTGGCTGGGCTGTGGGGGTTTGGGTTTTATTGCCGTGCCTGATTTGAAGTGGCTAGCTGGGCTGTGGGGGTTTGGGTTTTATTGCCGTGCCTGATTTGAAGTAGCTGGCTGGGCTGTGGGGGTTTGGGTTTTATTGCCGTGCCTGATTTGAAGTGGCTAGCTGGGCTGTGGGGGTTTGGGTTTTATTGCCGTGCCTGATTTGAAGTGGCTGGCTGGGCTGTTGGGGTTTGGGTTTTATTGCCGTGCCTGATTTGAAGTGGCTGGCTGGGCTGTTGGGGTTTGGGGTTTTATTGCGACAGGATTATACTACTTTAGAACACCTGGAAAGCAGCTTGCAATTAATTATAATTGATTAAACTAATCTAATAAATTAGGAGACTGCATTAAAATATTATTCTGGTGTTGATGATGGTGTAGATCAGTTCGCATTCTGAGAGTCCGTTTTGAGCGAAGCTGCCATTTGCTCCAAGATGCTTCATTTTGTAAATTATAAGTATGCAGCTGTCAATGTGTCGGTTTCGCAGCTGGCATTTTCCATCGCCCCCCCCCCTCAAAAAAATACAAACAAATTCCAGCTCTCCAGCAGCACTGCAGAAGCAATATTTCCTCTCGTCGCGTGCTTCCTCCCAAAAAATCGGCCTTGAATTTCCATGTCTACTTGGGGACTGCTACTTCACCCCAGAAGAGACTCTTATTTCGTTTCCTCGCACAAGATGAGGCGAAACGCCAGATAAAAAAGGCTGAATGCTACACGCGACCGGTTCTGTTCTTCCGCAACAAAATGGCGGCCCCAATATTTCTAACCCAAGCGAAAAAGGCAATGCAAGTTTGTTGCCTGCCATCCCCCCTCCCCAACCTATATTGCAAAGTCTTAAACATAACCTTTTGTCGAAGGGACTGCCTACTTCAATAGCATCGGATATGAAGCGGTGGCATTGGTGACTGCGCGCTTCTGAATTGCGCTCACACACTTACGGCACCTGGGCCTATTCGTAATTGCACTTTCTGCGGCCCGCCCGCAAATCTCAGGATATCCGTCACACCTGCAGAGGCACTTGTGCCACCTTTCAGCCAGGAAGTCAGGCTCATAAAATTTTTCAATATTTCGTGCTGAAGTTAGAGTTCAATAATAAAATAGGAGCCCGTAGAGGTTTATGACGGTCTCGCACTCTCATCGCCGACAGTTGCTCACTTGGGAACTGACACAGTTTCACTTGGGAACTGACACAGTCTCACTTGGAACTGACACAGTCTCACTTGGGAACTGACACAGTTTCACTTGGGAACTGACACAGTCTCACTGGGGACTGACACAGTCTCACTTGGGACTGACACAGTCTCACTTGGGACTGACACAGTTTCACTTGGGACTGACACAGTCTCACTCGGGACTGACACAGTCTCACTTGGGACTGACACAGTTTCACTTGGGACTGACACAGTCTCACTTGGGAACTGACACAGTCTCACTGGGGACTGACACAGTCTCACTGGGGACTGACACAGTTTCACTTGGGACTGACACAGTCTCACTTGGGAACTGACACAGTCTCACTGGGGACTGACACAGTCTCACTTGGGACTGACACAGTCTCACTTGGGACTGACACAGTCTCACTTGGGACTGACACAGTCTCACTTGGAACTGACACAGTCTTATTGGGACTGACACAGTCTCACTTGGGACTGACACAGTCTTATTGGGACTGACACAGTCTCACTTGGAACTGACACAGTCTTCTTGGGACTGACACAGTCTCACTTGGGACTGACACAGTCTCACTTGGAACTGACACAGTCTTCTTGGGACTGACACAGTCTCACTTGGGACTGACACAGTCTCACTTGGGACTGACACAGTTTCACTTGGGACTGACACAGTCTCACTTGGGACTGACACAGTCTCGATTGGGACTGACACAGTCTGACTTGGGACTGACACAGTCTGACTTGGGACTGACACAGTCTCTCTTGGGAATGACACAGTCTGACTTGGGACTGACACAGTCTCGCTTGGAAATGACACAGTCTCGCTTGGAAATGACACAGTCTGAATTAGAACTGACACAGTCTCGCTTGGGACTGACACAGTCTCACTTGGGACTGACACAGTCTCACTTGGGACTGACACAGTCTCACTGGGGACTGACACAGTTTCACTTGGGACTGACACAATCTCACTTGGGAACTGACACAGTCTCACTGGGGACTGACACAGTCTCACTTGGGACTGACACAGTCTCACTTGGGACTGACACAGTCTCACTTGGGACTGACACAGTCTCACTTGGAACTGACACAGTCTTATTGGGACTGACACAGTCTCACTTGGGACTGACACAGTCTTATAAGGATTCAATTTCATATGCATGTAGGCCTTAGGGACTATTTAGGGACTATCGTAGGAACTATTAGGAATATGACTTAGGATTTAGGAAATTAGGGAATTGCATTGTTATCAGAGCGTGGTGGAGTGTAGCAGTTGTGGACAGCTGCACTCTTACAAAAAGCCACAAGTGCTTGATGACGGCATTGCAAAGGGCGAGTGCAGGCCGCCGTAAAAGTCTGCTTCCACTTTAGAGGGGTTGTATGCCTTTATGTGGGGCGGGGTTCAATTACATTTTTTAACAGAGGCATTTCAGGAATCGCACGAGAAAGGGGAACCGTGAGAATCGGCCGGAATTGCGCGGTGGCTGGAAGACGTGGGAAATGATAACGCAGACAGTTTCACAGGGACTTCATCGGGGAAATTTACTATAAATAAGCGAGGGGTTAAATGCTAAAAACTTTACCCTTTTCTCACTCTCTTTTCACTCTCTTTTAAACGCCTTGTATTAACTTTTGGATTGCTTAATAGTTTGTAAATCACGACGACCGCTTCTGCAGACACCTGTGACCGGAGGGTAAGACTGAGCACTGACATGACTATAGATTTATGAATATTAGCGTATCGGTCTCAGACCAGGTAGATAGGCGTAATTTATATATATATATATAATAGATTAATAGGAGTATTTGAGTAGCTTAGTTATACCGTAGTGTCTCAGACTTGTTCTCCCTGCTTGTAGCTCGCTTATTTGCTTATTAATACAAACGTTGAAAATGCAGTAGTAAATATAATTATATGGTTGATCGGTAAATAACATCCAAGCATATTCTACCTCGTTTGAGTCACTATTAATCATATGTAAGGTTCTTAGTTTGCGGCCAACTAGGAAGCTTATAAGTCTCACTTGGGACTGACACAGTCTCACTTGGGACTGACACAGTCTCATTTGGAACTGACACAGTCTCACTTGGAACTGACACATTTTCACTTGGGACTGACACAGTCTCACTTGGAACTGACACAGTCTTATTGGAACTGACACAGTCTCACTTGGAACTGACACAGTCTCACTTGGAACTGACAGTCTCACTTGGAACTGACACAATCTCACTTGGAACTGACACAGTCTCACTTGGGACTGACACAGTCTGACTTGGGACTGACACAGTCTCACTTGGGACTGACACAGTCTCACTTGGGACTGACACAGTTTCACTTAAGACTGACACAGTCTCACTTGGGAATGACACAGTCTGACTTAGGACTGACACAGTCTGAATTAGAACTGACACAGTCTCACTTAAGACTGACACAGTCTCACTTGGGAATGACACAGTCTGACTTGGGACTGACACAGTCTCGCTTGGGACTGACACAGTCTGACTTGGGACTGACACAGTCTCGCTTGGGAATGACACAGTCTGACTTGGGACTGACACAGTCTCGCTTGGAACTGACACAGTCTGAATTAGAACTGACACAGTCTCGCTTGGGACTGACACAGTCTCGCTTGGGACTGACACAGTCTCGCTTGGAACTGACACAGTCTCGCTTGGAACTGACACAGTCTCACTTGGAACTGACACAGTCTCGCTTGGGACTGACACAGTCTCACTTGGAACTGACACAGTCTTCTTGGGACTGACACAGTCTCGCTTGGGACTGACGCAGTCTCACTTGGGAACTGACACAGTCTCAAATTGGAACTGACACAGTCTCACTTGGGAACTGACACAGTCTCACTTGGGAACTGACACAGTCTCACTTGGAACTGACACAGTCTCACTTGGAACTGACACAGTCTCACTTGGAACTGACACAGTCTGACTTAGGACTGACACAGTCTGACTTGGGACTGACACAGTCTGAATTAGAACTGACACAGTCTCGCTTGGGACTGACACAGTCTCACTTGGGACTGACACAGTTTCACTTGGAACTGACACAGTCTTATTGGGACTGACACAGTCTCAATTGGGACTGACACAGTCTTACTTGGAACTGACACAGTCTCACTTGGAACTGACACAGTCTCAAATTGGAACTGACACAGTCTCGCTTGGGACTGACACAGTCTCACTTGGGAACTGACACAGTCTCAAATTGGAACTGACACAGTCTCACTTGGGAACTGACACAGTCTCACTTGGGAACTGACACAGTCTCACTTGGAACTGACACAGTCTCACTTGGATTTGACACAGTCTCACTTGGAACTGACACAGTCTCACTTGGAACTGACACAGTCTGACTTGGGACTGACACAGTCTGAATTAGAACTGGCACAGTCTCACTTGGGACTGACACAGTTTCACTTGGAACTGACACAGTCTCACTTGGAACTGACACAGTCTCACTTGGAACTGACACAGTCTCGCTTGGAACTGACACAGTCTTCTTGGGACTGACACAGTCTCACTTAAGACTGACACAGTCTCACTTGGGACTGACACAGTCTCGCTTGGAACTGACACAGTCTTATTGGGACTGACACAGTCTCACTTGGGACTGACACAGTCTCACTTAAGACTGACACAGTCTCGCTTGGGACTGTCACAGTCTCACTTGGAACTGACACAGTCTCAAATTGGAACTGACACAGTCTCACTTGGAACTGACACAGTCTCACTGGGAACTGACACAGTCTCACTTGGAACTGACACAGTCTCACTTGGGAACTGACACAGTCTCACTGGGAACTGACACAGTCTCACTTGGGAACTGACACAGTCTCACTGGGAACTGACACAGTCTCACTGGGAACTGACACAGTCTCAAATTGGAACTGACACAGTCTTACTTGGAACTGACACAGTCTCACTGGGAACTGACACAGTCTCACTTGGAACTGACACAGTCTCACTTGGGAACTGACACAGTCTCACTGGGAACTGACACAGTCTCACTTGGGAACTGACACAGTCTCACTGGGAACTGACACAGTCTCAAATTGGAACTGACACAGTCTCACTTGGAACTGACACAGTCTCACTGGGAACTGACACAGTCTCACTGGGAACTGACACAGTCTCACTGGGAACTGACACAGTCTCACTGGGAACTGACACAGTCTCAAATTGGAACTGACACAGTCTCAAATTGGAACTGACACAGTCTCACTTGGAACTGACACAGTTTCACTTGGAACTGGCAAAGTCTGGCTTGGAACTGACACAGTCTCACTGGGAACTGACACAGTCTCACTTGGAACTGACACAGTCTCACTTGGGAACTGACACAGTCTCACTGGGAACTGACACAGTCTCACTTGGGAACTGACACAGTCTCACTGGGAACTGACACAGTCTCACTGGGAACTGACACAGTCTCAAATTGGAACTGACACAGTCTCACTTGGAACTGACACAGTCTCAAATTGGAACTGACACAGTCTCACTTGGAACTGACACAGTCTCACTGGGAACTGACACAGTCTCACTTGGAACTGACACAGTCTCACTTGGGAACTGACACAGTCTCACTGGGAACTGACACAGTCTCACTTGGGAACTGACACAGTCTCACTGGGAAATGACACAGTCTCAAATTGGAACTGACACAGTCTCACTTGGAACTGACACAGTCTCACTGGGAACTGACACAGTCTCACTGGGAACTGACACAGTCTCTTTGGGAACTGACACAGTCTCACTGGGAACTGACACAGTCTCAAATTGGAACTGACACAGTCTCAAATTGGAACTGACACAGTCTCACTTGGAACTGACACAGTTTCACTTGGAACTGGCAAAGTCTGACTTGGAACTGACACAGTCTCACTTGGAACTGACACAGTTTCACTTGGAACTGGCAAAGTCTGACTTGGAACTGACACAGTCTCACTTGGAACTGACACAGTCTCACTGGGAACTGACACAGTCTCACTGGGAACTGACACAGTCTCACTGGGAACTGACACAGTCTCAAATTGGAACTGACACAGTCTCAAATTGGAACTGACACAGTCTCACTTGGAACTGACACAGTTTCACTTGGAACTGGCAAAGTCTGGCTTGGAACTGACACAGTCTCACTGGGAACTGACACAGTCTGACTTGGAACTGACACAGTCTCACTTGGGAACTGACACAGTCTCACTGGGAACTGACACAGTCTCACTTGGGAACTGACACAGTCTCACTGGGAACTGACACAGTCTCACTGGGAACTGACACAGTCTCAAATTGGAACTGACACAGTCTCACTTGGAACTGACACAGTCTCAAATTGGAACTGACACAGTCTCACTTGGAACTGACACAGTCTCACTGGGAACTGACACAGTCTCACTTGGAACTGACACAGTCTCACTTGGGAACTGACACAGTCTCACTGGGAACTGACACAGTCTCACTTGGGAACTGACACAGTCTCACTGGGAAATGACACAGTCTCAAATTGGAACTGACACAGTCTCACTTGGAACTGACACAGTCTCACTGGGAACTGACACAGTCTCACTGGGAACTGACACAGTCTCTTTGGGAACTGACACAGTCTCACTGGGAACTGACACAGTCTCAAATTGGAACTGACACAGTCTCAAATTGGAACTGACACAGTCTCACTTGGAACTGACACAGTTTCACTTGGAACTGGCAAAGTCTGACTTGGAACTGACACAGTCTCACTTGGAACTGACACAGTTTCACTTGGAACTGGCAAAGTCTGACTTGGAACTGACACAGTCTCACTTGGAACTGACACAGTCTCACTTGGAACTGACACAGTCTCACTTGGAACTGACACAGTCTCACTGGGAACTGACACAGTCTCAAATTGGAACTGACACAGTCTCACTGGGAACTGACACAGTCTCAAATTGGAACTGACACAGTCTCACTTGGGAACTGACACAGTTTCACTGGGAACTGGCAAAGTCTGACTTGGAACTGACACAGTCTCACTGGGAACTGACACAGTCTCAAATTGGAACTGACACAGTCTCACTTGGGAACTGACACAGTCTCACTGGGAACTGGCAAAGTCTGACTTGGAACTGACACAGTCTACAGCAGTCTGGCATCAGGGGCAGTCACAATTCTGTTCGTTCTTTATAAGACTCAAAATGAAGCGTCAGCGTGTCCTTTTTTACTAGCTCGGGTGAAAACGTACAAACAATAATTACATAGCAACCAAGGTCGTATCATCTCTCTCCTCCTTCACCTGCAGGCCTCTCCGTAAAACAAGCCAATAGTCAGGCATCCGCGTATCCGTTTTATCCGTGTATCCGTGTATCTCCCAATTGCAGTTCATCATATCTCAGGCCGTTGCTCAGTTAAAAAAGACGAGAGCAAATAGTCGATTTTCGCTGCTCTACCAAACCCGTAGCATCCTCCCGGTTTTCTCATTGTCTGTTCGGAGAGGGTTGGGGAGGGCAGGTGTCCACTTTTCACACAATTTTATGTCCTATAGTTTTGCGCCCTTTGCCAGACTAGAAACACTCTGGTCGTTAGGTCTGTGATTGGCTGAGGTCTGTCATTGGCCTTCCATCATTTCTAGCGCGTAAAACATTAAAGCCACTTAAATCCGATCATTGATTCTGAGAGAGTTGATTTTTGGGTGTCATTCTAAAATGCCGGTCGAGCACCTGTTCTACCTGCTGTCCCTGGCCTGGCTGCTTGTGAGCAGTCGGGCTGCTACAAGTTCAGCAAATAATAACTGCGGCGAAATGAAGCAGTCGGTCTCCAGAAACTGCTGTCAGTGCAGAGACAGTGACAGGTATATGCTGAGGAATCGATTATTTTTCTTGCTAGTGCAAACAAGGTCAACTAAGAGAGAGAGAGACAGAGAGCGTGTGTCAGGATAAATCAAATTTAATTTTGGAAACCTGAATTTTGACGCCCCCCCCCCCGATTTATTCCAACTGGGTGGAGTTTTAATTGTGGAATTGTAAGCCGCCCTAGTGGTGGGGTAATTGAGGCTGTGTGTGGTGACCCCCCCCCAGTCCTTGGACTGGGGCTGAGCGGGGTTGCACAACTGCCTATTAGGGCAGGTGTAATCAATTATTATTATTTTGAAGTACATAAACTTCTGCAACTTTTGTGGGTGCTCAGAAAGGCTCTGCAGTGCGCAGTTCGTGTGCATCTTACAAGTGTGCGTACGTTATTGCTCAGGGGTCAGTGGAGTGGGCCTGACTGCACCATCAATAAAATGCCTTTGCAGCCGAAGAGTCGGGCTCGACAGCGCCAGGACTCCCGTGTTTAGCATGATGAACAACTTTATTGCCCCGCCACACCTCATCACAGGTGAGTTTACGGATTATTGCAGCTTGTTTTATTATTTGACTTAGCCAGGATTTTTCATTAGGGGCCACGCCCAAGGGGCGCCAGCACCAAGGGGCACGAGCACCAAGGGGCGCCAGCACCAAGGGGCGCCAGCACCAAGGGGCGCCAGCACCAAGGGGCGCCAGCACCAAGGGGCGCCAGCACCAAGGGGCGCCAGCACCAAGGGGCGCCAGCACCAAGGGGCGCGAGCACCAAGGGGCTTTAGCACCAAGGGGCTTTAGCACCAAGGGGCGCCAGCACCAAGGGGCGCCAGCACCAAGGGGCGCCAGCACCAAGGGGCGCCAGCACCAAGGGGCGCCAGCACCAAGGGGCGCCAGCACCAAGGGGCGCCAGCACCAAGGGGCGCCAGCACCAAGGGGCGCCAGCACCAAGGGGCGCCAGCACCAAGGGGCGCCAGCACCAAGGGGCGCCAGCACCAAGGGGCGCCAGCACCAAGGGGCGCCAGCACCAAGGGGCGCCAGCACCAAGGGGCGCCAGCACCAAGGGGCGCCAGCACCAAGGGGCGCCAGCACCAAGGGGCATCAGACAACTGATTGGACCCCATTTGCCTTTACTTTCCACGGGTTGCATGCAGGTCTCTATACTGAAGCCTCACAGCACGTAAAAGTACAAACACGCTTTAACATTCCAGGCCGGCCAACTGTAGTTGAAATCGGCATCTATGTCAACACGTTCGACTCTGTTAATGTGGAGTCCATGGTGAGTCTGACCAGGGATCCAATCATTTTTATCTGAAATGAGCCATCAGACTAAGTAAAGACACCAACCACGGCGCTAATGCAAACATTAGCATTGCGCCTCTGTTGCGCAAACGAACAAACTTATGAAGCTATGAAGTCAGAGATATTGCCAAAAGTCATACGCTGAGACTGAGACATCATTTGAATTGATTACCAATGGAGGGTGTACACAGAGCTCACAGCTATCCTAAATCTGATTGATTCTGGATATATGAGCAGCGGAAATGCCTAGGTGGCGAGGCTGCTGCGATCGTCTCTCGACGAAGCTGTAATCTCCAGCTGGGAAGAAAGAAAAGCTCTCTACTCATATGAGTAGAAGTTATTGATTGACTCGCTGTTGGGGAGAGAACCGCTACACACACACTCTCTCTCTCCTCGTATCGCGACCTTTCTGGCATCTTATAGAAAGTGGCGACTTTGATTGCTATAAGCTGCAAGCTGGAGAATTCGTCACTCTGGTCCACTTGACTGTCCTGAGCGGTCAGGCAGGCTGCAGAGAAGCTCAAACCAGCCATATAAATCGCTAGAGAGATGGAGAGACATAATATAAACCTAGCTATTCCCATTTATAATCCGTGCCCCCATCCCGCGGCTGCCGCCACATGACTAGGGATGTAGTGAGCGGTGCCTCTGTCCACCCCATCCTGCCCCTTGCTCAAGGCTAATTAAATTTTTATTAAATTTGGCCTACGCTCAGATGAGACGCTCAAATGCACACAAATCTGCAGCTCCCGGCATGGTAGTTTTGTGTGTGTTGTGTTTTTCATACTAATCTTCCCAGATAAACGGTTTGGTTAACGTATATATAAGGCTAATTTGTGTAAGAAAATGTATTTATACAATAAAATTTAAATCGAAAAAAGCAGCAACTATAGGGAAGAAAAATCGATTTTTTTTAATCAGTCTCGAATCTTTTCTTAAAAGTATTTTTGTCCTTAGAGATTTCTAATTTCTAACCGAACTTTTGTGACGGTTGCTCACATGTACTTCTAAAGCTTTCAGAACTATTAACGACTTGTGAAAAAAGCAAAAACCTTGAGCAGCTTTCTTCAGCTTTAAAATATTCAGTCTTAAAAGTTCAGACTCTAAACTTGATCTTTCAATCAATCACGTATGGACATAAACACAAACCATGTTTAGTATATAGGACTAGCAATTAAGACCCCCTTGGGGGACCTGGACTACATTCTAATTACCCGTTAAAATGTTGGCTACATTTCCCCTGGTTCATCCGGTCCAGTCCTTCAGGTCATCTTCACTGCCTTTTCGGTCTATTGATTCTTCTTTCACCTTCCATTGCTCTCCTTGAATACAAAAACCTTGTCATAGCTCCATTCCTCGTCTGATGTCCAAAATATTTTAGATTTCTCAGCTTAATAATCTCCGCAGATTCTGGTTCCAAACCCAGGCATTTGACGTCTTTTTCTCTTTTCATGAAATCCTTAGCATTCTTCTGTAACATTTCATTTCGAACGCTTTGGGTGTCTCCATACTTTTCTTCCCCAGAGTCCAGCTTCTTCCCCAGAGTCCACCCATAGAGCAGTGTCCCCCATGTGACCGCCTTTGTAATCTTGGGGCGATTATTCAAACCGACTCCTTTGAGCCGCGAAAGCTCTTCAAGCCCTATCATTGAGCTGGTTGCGACGCCAATTCGGATTCTGATCTCTTCCTCCGATGTCCCATTCTCCATGATGGTTGCCTCCAGATACTTAAACTTTCTTCACCTGTTTCAATTCTTCTCCATCAATCACAATGAGTTATATATTAAATATATATTGGAAGACGTATGAGGGGAGACCCCTTGCGCGCCTATATGGAGCACGTCCTGGAGTAAAACTTGAGCCCCTCTAATTTCCTCCGCGACAGGACTACAGCATCCAAATCTTCCTAAGGCTGTCCTGGATCGACAGGCGACTGTCCTACAATGTCACCGACATGCGGGGTCACGGCGTCCCGCAGCCGCTGCCGCAGTTCCAGACCGCCCAGCCTCCGACTGCTCTGAACGACACCACAGGCCTGACCATTGATCCCCGCCTCATCGACGAGATCTGGCTGCCGGATATCATCTTCATGAACGAGAAGCAGGCCAAATACCACGACATCACCATCCCCAACAAGCTGCTCAGGATCAAGCCTAACGGCGAGGTGTACTACTCTAGCAGGTCTCGGAAACTCATGCCTATATCCATGTCCCATTATGACCCCAGCTTGAGCCATAGACTAATCTCAGGAAACTGCATTCAATTTTGCTACAACTGCGACCTATAGTTTGCCCAAAGATGACTGTCATTCAGTCAAAGTTTTCGACCAGCTCTTGACACACCTCTGGACGTACGTTTGAGTATGGTTCCACTTAGCTCGCTTAGCTGGGTTGATAAAGGATGAATATGGCGGCAGGAAGTGGCAGTTGTTGGCAATTCTCGCTCCTTTCATATCTGTCTCTGGTGCTTGGCTTGCTCTGAGCAAACTAGGTCGCAAAAAGATAGATTATTTTTACATTTCTAATATTCAATCAAACACCCCTTAATCTGCAGGATTAGCCTTCGTCTTGGCTGCCACATGGGGCTCTACAGATTTCCGCTGGACACGCAGACTTGCGAGATCATCATGGAGAGCTGTGCGCGATGCTGCTTTCATCTATAGGGAATTGCTTTATAGAAGAGAGAATAACAGATACAGGGATTTTAGCAAAATATTTCAAGATCCCTGTCCTATCTCAAGTTATATCTCAGCCTTAATATCTCATTCCTATGTCAGTTTTAAGTCCCATCTCAGTCCAACTTCCATCTCAGTCTCAGTCCCATCCCAGTCTCAAGTCCCATCTCAGTCTCAAGTCCCATCTCAGTCTCAAGTCCCATTTCAGTCTCAAGTCTCATCTAAGTCTCAAGTCCCATCTCAGTCTCAAGTCCTATCTCAGTCTCAAGTCCCATTTCAGTCTCAAGTCCCATCTCAGCCTTAAATTCCCATCTCAGTCTCAAGTCCCATCTCAGTCTCAAGTCCCATCTCAGTCTCAAGTCCCATCTCAGTCTCAAGTCCCATCTCAGTCTCAAGTCCCATCTCAGTCTCAAGTCCCATCTCAGTCTCAAGTCCCATCTCAGTCTTAAGTCCCATCCCAGTCTCAAAGTTCCATCTAAGTCTCAAGTCTCATCTAAGTCTCAAGTCCCATCTCAGTCTCAAGTCCCATCCCAGTCTCAAGTCTCATCTAAGTCTCAAGTCTCATCTAAGTCTCAAGTCCCATCTCAGTCACAAGTCCCATCCCAGTCTCAAGTCTCATCTAAGTCTCAAGTCCCATCTCAGTCCCGATACCCCAGTTGCATCTCACACTCGATTTCAGATACTTATGCACACTCACAAGGAGAACTTTATTAACAGATCTAGACAGAAACCCAATTTTAGGCTGACATCTTGACAGAATTTAAAAATGTATTCACAATAAATGTCAAAGCAAAATATTATCAGGTCATCCACGAAGCCCGAAGAAACATCCTTGAAAGTTAAAGTTAGCAAGACTTCGATAACCACTCAGAGCAAGCAGTTCAAAATTTGCTGATCACGAAATTTCAGATCGATTCACCAGACAAGAGCTGCGACTGCGCTGGCGACCGGAGAAACCCTTCGAGATTAACAAAAATTTCCACCTGCCCCAATTTGTGCTGACTAATTGGAGTACGACGAGCTGCGATACCGAATACATTTCTGGTCAGCTGATTTTGCTTTCAAAATGCTCACATTATTTTAGTATACTAGACTAGCAGTTAAGACCCCCTTCGGGGGGCTTGTACTTTATCTACTAATTTACGTGTTAAACTGAAGGCTGCATCCAGATAGAAGGGGCTTGTAGCCTAGTGGTAGGAGCGCCGGACTCACTACTGGAAGATCGAGGGTTCGATTCCTGGCGCATTCGGGACAATTTGTGTCCTTGAGCAAGATACTTAACTCTGCAATGCTTCAGTTCACCCAGCTGTAAAATGGGTGCCAGCATTAGCTGGGGCAATTGAGGGTGTATGGCGACCCCCCAGTCCTTGGACTGAACAGCCGTACGTAGCCTTCAGATGTATCTGCCTATTAAGCTAGACTAGCACACCCCGCTCCCCTCTGGGGGAAATCAAATTTACATGTAGACATAAAGAAGCCATACTTGAACAAATAATTATTGTGTAAAAACAGCATAAAACAGAAACTCGACCAACTTTAGTTTTGATAAGTCTGCAGCATAATGGATTTTTGCCCTCTACACGGGACACATTCCCTAGGGAAAGTGTATTAATATACCAGTAATGTCCGCCATCTACTCATAGCACAGTAAATCATTGTTTGTTCTAAGAGTGGAGAAGAGACTCCAGTATTAGGTAAAGCAGGAGAGTCTGGGCTACTGTATGAGAGCGCCTGCCCGCGTGCGTACATCAGTTCGAGTGTGTTGTGCGTTCTGGTTGTCGGTCGATTGTCGGCTTGCTTATACAAGAAACAGGAAATGTATGATCTATACAGGAAATTAATCCTGTTAAACAGGTATTTTACGATTGTTAAGCGTGTTGATCTGATCATATTTATTCAATTTCCTGAATTTGAAATGGAAACGAGATTTGATTGAGCTAAAAAGCGGAAAGTGTTCTGACAGTGGAATAATAGGGATAGGGAAGTCAGGAAAGTCAGATAGGGAATAATAGGGAACAATAGAAAAAGGAAATTGAATAATATTTAGTCGGCAAAGAAGATGTGGAAGAAGGTTAGTCAATACGCGCTCGTAATAAAATATAAGAAAGAGGAAGAATGGTAGGAAGAGGGAGAGGAAAAAAGGGGGAGAGGGAGAGAGAGGGAGAGGAAGAGGGAGAGAAAGAGGGAGAGGGAGAGGAGAGGGAGAGGAGAGGGAGAGGGAGAGAGTGAGAGAAAGAGGGAGAGGAAGAGAAACAGGGAGAGGAAGATGGAGAAAGAGCGATGCAGAAGGGAGTCTCAAGTACTCAATTACTCGCTCGCTCTCCCCTCCCAGGCGAGTACCCCTGCCTGAGGGTGCAGTTCGTGCTCCGCAGGGTATTCGCGGTGTACCTGATCCAGTACTACGTGCCCAGCACTCTCATTGTCATCCTGTCCTGGGTGTCCTTCTGGATCAGCATCGAGGCGGTGCCGGCACGGATCTCGCTGGGTGAGCAGCTCCCCGACTGCCCGCCTGAGTGGCTGGGTTTTTTGGCGAGAATGGAACAGCTGTGTCGTCTTGTACAGTCACCTCTGAGGCATAGTGCTGTGCGCTACTAGTTACCTTCCAGCTCTCCCCTCTTCTCTCACTTTCTGCCTCTCACCCTCTCCCTCTCACCTTCTGCTTAATCTCACCCTCTCCCTCTCACCTTCTGCTTCTCACCCTCTCCCTCTCACCTTCTGCTTCTCACCCTCTCCCTCTCACCTTCTGCTTCTCACCCTCTCCCTCTCCCTCTCACTTTCTGCCTCTCACCCTCTCCCTCTCACCTTCTGCTTCTCACCCTCTCCCTCTCACCTTCTGCTTCTCACCCTCTCCCTCTCACCTTCTGCTTCTCACCCTCTCCCTCTCACCTTCTGCTTCTCACCCTCTCCCTCTCACCTTCTGCTTCTCACCCTCTCCCTCTCCCTCTCACTTTCTGCCTCTCACCCTCTCCCTCTCACCTTCTGCCTCTCTCCCTCTCCCTCTCACCTTCTGCCTCTCTCCCTCTCTCTCACTTTCTGCCTCTCACTCTCTCCCTCTCACCTTCTGCCTCTCTCCCTCTCCCTCTCACCTTCTGCCTCTCACCCTCTCCCTCTTCTTCTCACCTTCTGCCTCCTACCCTCTCCCTCTCACCTTATGCCTCTCTCCCTCTCCCTCTCACCTTATGCCTCTCTCCCTCTCCCTCTCACCTTCTGCCTCTCACCCTCTCCCTCTTCTTCTCACCTTCTGCCTCCTACCCTCTCCCTCTCACCTTATGCCTCCTACCCTCTCCCTCTCACCTTATGCCTCTCTCCCTCTCCCTCTCACCTTATGCCTCCTACCCTCTCCCTCTCACCTTATGCCTCTCACTCTCTCCCTCTCACCTTCTGCCTCTCTCCCTCTCCCTCTCACCTTCTGCCTCTCACCCTCTCCCTCTCTTTCACTTTCTGCCTCTCACCCTCTCCCTCTCACCTTCTGCCTCTCACCCTCTCCCTCTCCCTCTCACCTTCTGCTTCTCACCCTCTCCCTCTCACCTTATGCCTCCTACCCTCTCCCTCTCTCTCACTTTCTGCCTCCTACCCTCTCCCTCTCACCTTATGCCTCCTACCCTCTCCCTCTCTCTCACTTTCTGCCTCTCACCCTCTCCCTCTCACCTTATGCCTCCTACCCTCTCCCTCTCACCTTATGCCTCTCTCCCTCTCCCTCTCACCTTATGCCTCCTACCCTCTCCCTCTCACCTTATGCCTCTCTCCCTCTCCCTCTCACCTTATGTCTCCTACCCTCTCCCTCTCTCTCACCTTCTGCTTCTCACTATCTCTCTCTCACTTTCTGCTTCTCACCCTCTCCCTCTCCCATCTCTCCCTCCTCCCTCCGTCTCACTCCCTCTAGTCCATTATTTCTCTATCATTTTCACTGTACGAAATTCGCACTCAAAGGTACGAGCTAATCCCTGCATTTCTTAATCCCCGTAGTTCCAATAGTCTGGCTTTTTCACTTTAAAAACTATCACCAACTTATTTCGTATTTTCTCCGATAAAAGTCAGTGAAAAGTTGATCGTTTTAACTCGAATGGGGATCACTCGAGCGGTCAGTCTGTCACATCCGGACTTTAAAAGGCTTAAAAAGCATTTCTGAAAAGTGGCACAGAGACCGTGTGTGCATATTAATCCAATCAGTTCAAGACGTCTGACAGCTTAAGATCTGGTCGGCAAAGTTCTTACTATTTTCGAGCAGCGAAGGCTTAACTTTAACAAGATAAAAAACTTGAGTTATTGACTCAGTGCGGGGCTGGCGGCTTGGATTACTCTGACTTCTGTAGGACCTCCGCTTTACAGTGTCAGTCAAGACAGACAGGTAGCCGTGTAGTATTTGAATTTCTGACAGCGTCTCTTTTACTTTTGCCTATAGTCAAATATTTGCTTGGCCGTTTTCACCAGCTCCTAGTCTGTAGGACTGAGCAGTACTCAAGCAGCTGTTCTTTGTTTTCATAATTCATAATCCAATCATATTTCATAATTCATAACCCAGTCATACTTCATAATTCATAACCTGATCACGTTTCATAATTCATAACCCAATCATATTTTATAATTCATAACCCAGTCATATTTCATAATTCATAACCCATTCATATTTCATAATTCATAACCCAGTCATACTTCATAATTCATAACCTGATCACGTTTCATAATTCATAACCCAATCATATTTTATAATTCATAACCCAGTCATATTTCATAATTCATAACCCATTCATATTTTATAATTCATAACCCAATCATATTTCATAATTCATAACCCAGTCATATTTCATAATTCATAACCCAGTCATATTTCATAATTCATAACCCATTCATATTTTATAATTCATAACCCAATCATATTTCATAATTCATAACCCATTCATATTTCATAATTCATAAACCAGTCATACTTCATAATTCATAACCCAGCCATACTTCATAATTCAAAACCCAGTCATACTTCATAAGTCATAATCCAATTATATTTCATAATTCAAAACCCATTCATATCTCATAATTCATAACCTGATCATATTTCATTATTCATAACCCATTCATATTTAATAATTCATAACCCATTCATATTTCATAATTCATAACTCAATAATACTTCATACTTCATAATCCAAAAGTTCATCTCTAACACTAATTCATAATCAATTTCCAGCTCATTCACACTCCATGATGACTCACTCACTGAAGCACTCATGCCTCAATCCCCAGGCGTTATGACCGTCCTATCAATGACCACCCAGTCAATGGGACTGTGGATGACTCTGCCAAAGGCGTCCTATATCAAGGCCATAGACATCTGGATGGGCGTCACGGTGATGTACGTGTTCGGGGCCATGGTGGAGTTCGCGATGGTGAACACGATGGCCAGGAATGAGATCCGGCGTGTGACAACCCGGGTGAGAAGGGCAGC
>NIVC01000085.1:232500-267500 GCA_002269645.1 Macrostomum lignano | reverse complement strand
GCTAACTTAAATTGAGACTGATACTGGCTGACTGAGAAATTGATTATGTCATAACTTTTTACTCCAATTGACTTGCTGTAAGAATTGAATTATAAGGGCCACAATTCATGTTCTCCAATTGAAAAGAGATAGCCCTGATGCGAACAGACTGGAATGCTAATAATGTAGCGACCTGGGTTCGAATCTCAGTAGTGCAAAAAGATTTTTTTTATTAAAACACCTTAAAAACACAACAAAACTGCTAAACATCAAAGAAGCGCAATGTCAAACATAGAAGAGCCAACATATCGAACATAAAAGAGTTACCATGTCAAACATAAAAGAGCCACCATGTCGAACATTAAAGAGCTACCATGTCGAACATTAAAGAGCCACCATGTCAAACATAAAAGAGCCACCATGTCAAACATAAAACAGCCACCATTTCGAACATTAAAGAGCCACCATTTCAAACATTAAAGAGCCACCATTTTGAACATTAAAGAGCCACTATGTCAAACAATTAAGAGCCACCATGTCAAACATAAAAGAGCCACTTTGTCGAACATTAAAGAGCCACCATGTCAAACATAAAAGAGCCAACATGTCAGACATTAAAAAGCCACCGTATCAAACATAAAAGAGTTACCATGTAGAACAAAAAAGATCCACCATGTCGAACATAAAAGAGCCACTATGTCAAACATAAAGAGCCACCATGTCAAACATTTGGAGCCACCATGTCAAACATATATGTGACTTTATGTCAAATATTAAAGAGCCACCATGTGAAACATTAAAGAGCCACCATGTCAAACATTTAAGAGCCACCATGTCGAACATAAAAGAGCCACAATGTCAAACATTAAAGAGCCACCATTTCAAACCTAAAGGAGCCACCATGTCGAACATTAAAGAGCCACCATGTCGAACATAAAAGAGCCACCATATCAAACATAAAAGAGTTACCATGTCAAACATTAAAGAGCCACCATGTCAAACATAAAAGAGACAACATGTCAGACATTAAAAAGCCACCGTATCAAACATAAAAGAGTTACCATGTAGAACATTAAAGAGCCACCATTTCAAACCTAAAAGAGCCACCATGTCAAACATTAAAGAGCCACCATGTCGAACATTCAAAAGCCACCATGTCAAACATTAAAGAGCCACCATGTTGAACATAAAAGAGCCACCATATCAAACATACAAGAGATACCATGTCAAACATTAAAGAGCCACCATATCGAACATTAAAGAGCAGCCATGTCAAACATTAAAGAGCCACATTGTCAAGCATTAAACACCCACCATTTCAAATCTAAAAGAGCCACCATGTCAAACATTAAAAAGCCACCATGTCAAATATTAAAGAGCCACCATTTCAAACCTAAAAGAGCCACCATGTCAAACATTAAGAAGCCACCATGTCAAACATTAAAAAGCCACAATGTCAAACATTAAAGAGCCACCATTTCAAACCTAAAGGAGCCACCATGTCGAACATACAAGAGCCACCATGTCAAACATTAAAGAGTCACCATGTCAAACATTAAAGAGCCACCGTTTCAAACCTAAAAGAGCCACCATGTCGAACATTAAAAAGCCACCATGTCAAACATTAAAGAGCCACAATGTCAAACATTAAAGAGCCAAAATTTCAAACCTAAAGGAGCCACCATGTCGAACATTAAAGAGCCACCATGTGAAACATAAAAGAGCCACCATGTCGAACATAAAACAGACACCATTAAGAACATTAAAGAGCCACCATGTCGAACATTAAAGAGCCACCATGTCGAACATTAAAGAGCCACCATGTCAAACATAAAACAGCCACCATTTCGAAAATTAAGGAGCCACCATTTCGAAAATTAAGGAGCCACCATGTCGAACATTAAAGAGCCACCTTGTCAAATATTAAAGAGCCACAATGTCAAACATTAAAGAGCCACCATTTCAAACCTAAAGGAGCCACCATGTCGAACATTAAAGAGCCACCATGTCGAACATAAAAGAGCCACCATGTCGAACATAAAACAGACACCATTAAGAACATTAAAGAGCCACCATGTCGAACATTAAAGAGCCACCATGTCGAACATTAAAGAGCCACCATGTCAAACATAAAAGAGCCACCATTTCGAAAATTAAGGAGCCACCATTTCGAAAATTAAAGAGCCACAATGTTAAACATTTAAGAGCCACCATTTCAAACCTAAAGGAGCCACTATGTCAAACATAAAAGAGCCACCATATCGAACATAAAAGAGTCACCATGTTAAAAATTAAAGAGCCACCATGTCGAACATAAAACAGCCACCATTTCAAAAATTAAAGAGCCACCATGTCAAACATTAAAGAGCCACCATTAAGAACATTAAAGAGCCACCATGTCAAACATTAAAAAGCCACCATGTCGAACATTAAAGAGCCACCTTATCAAACATTAAAGAGCCACCATGTCGAACATTAAAGTGCCACCATATCAAACATAAAAGAGTTACCACGTTAAAAATTAAAGAGCCACCATGTCGAACAATAAAGAGCCACCATGTCAAACATAAAACAGACACCATTAAGAACATTAAAGAGCCACCATGTCGAACATTAAAGAGCCACCATGTCGAACATAAAAGAGCCACCATTTCGAAAATTAAGGAGCCACCATTTCAAACCTAAAAGAGCCACCATGTCGAACATTAAAAAGCCACCATGTCGAACATTAAAGAGCCACCATGTCGAACATTAAAAAGCCAACATGTCGAACATTAAAAAGCCAACATGTCAAACATAAAAGAGCCACCATGTCAAACCTAAAAAAGCCACCATGTCAAACATAGAAGAGCCACTATGTCAAACATAAAAAAGCCACCATGTCAAACATAGAAGAGCCACTATATCAAACATAAAAGAGCCACCATGTCAAACATAAAAGAGCCACCATGTCAAACATAAAAGAGCCACCATGTCAAACATAAAAGAGCCACCATGTCAAACATAAAAGAGCCACCATGTCAAACATAGAAGAGCCACCATGTCAAACATAGAAGAGCCACTATGTCAAACATAAAAGAGCCACCATATCAAACATTCAAGATATACAATTTCAAATGTAAAGGTATAAAGCGCCATGCTAATTTAAAGGAACCACTATAAAGCTAAGGAAATTGTCGCTCTAGCTACTTATTGTCTGGTGGATGGTTGCTATTTGGGGATGCTATCTATCTGGGGGATGCTTGCTATTTGGAGGATGCTTGCTTTCTGGGGGATGCTTGCTATCTGGGCGATGCTTGCAATTTGGGGGATGCTTGCTATCTGAGGGATGCTTGCTATCTGGTGGATGCTTGCTATCTGAGGGATGCTTGCTATCTGAGTGATGCTTGCTATCTGGGGGATGCTTGCTATCTGGTGGATGCTTGCTATCTGAGGGATGCTTGCTATCTGAGTGATGCTTGCTATCTGGGGGATGCTTGCTATCTGAGGGATGCTTGCTATCTGAGGGATGCTTGCTATTTGGGGTATGCTTGCTATCTGAGGGATGCTTGCTATCTGGGGAATGCTTGCTATCTGGGGAATGCTTGCTATCTGGGGGATGTTTGCTATCTGGGGGATGCTTGCTATCTGGGGGATGCTTGCTATCTGGGGATGCTTGCTATCTGGGGTATGCTTGCTATCTGAGGGATGCTTGCTATCTGGGGAATGCTTGCTATCTGGGGAATGCTTGCTATCTGGGGGATGTTTGCTATCTGGGGGATGCTTGCTATCTGGGGGATGCTTGCTATCTGGGGGATGCTTGCTATCTGGGGGATGCTTGCTATTTGAGGGATGCTTGCTATCTGGAAAATGCTTGCTATCTGGGGGATGCTTGTGGTCTTGGGAAGATTTCTTATTGCAATTCACTTCATTTGAGCAGTTTGTCTGTTGTCTTTGTGAAGGATTTTTTGGCTGTCTTTTTGTTACTTGTAGAGAACAGAGATTCTATCCAGATGTCCCCCATCGGGGGGCGAAGATTGCTAGTTTTTTGTCTTTTTTTGAAAATGTTTTCATCAAATTATTACTAATCGTTTGGCGTGTAAGATTATCAATTTAGAGTCTGTCCCTCGCTAGGCGGAACTGATTTATCTTCATCAGAAATCAATGAGATTTATCGCCTAGCCTTGCTCTTGAGCGTATTGCTCAGCCAGTCGAGGCCTTCGTAGAGACCTTCGCCGTTAGTGGCGCAGGTGGCCTGGATGTACCAGGTGCGATTGCGCAGCGAGTGCAGGCCCAGCTTGTCGGTGATCTCCGCGGCGTTCATTGCGTTGGGCAAATCCTGCTTGTTGGCGAACACCAGCAGGATGGCGTCGCGAAGCTCGTCCTCGTTCAGCATCCGCATGAGCTCTTCGCGGGCCTCGCCAACTCGTTCGCGATCGTTGCTGTCCACCACGAAGATCAGGCCCTGCGGAGGCGGGTGGATTAAGGGCGATTTTTTCCATAGTGGTGGATAAAGGGCGATTTTTCCCTGATTGTGGATTAAGGGCGATTTTTCCCATAGTGGTGGATGAAGGGCGATTTTTTCGCTAACAGTGAATTAAGGGCGATTTTTCCCTAATGATGGATTAGGGGCGATTTTCACTAATTGTGGATTAAGTGTGATTTCTTCTCTGATGGTGGATTAACCACGATGAGACTGATGGCACGATTTCGTGCCAAGCCAGCAAAACCGCCCCCGACTGACGCCTGGCTCAGACCGGTGGATTAGAGCAGTCAAACCCTTTTCCTGACTAGCCTACTATGCCAACACATCCGTTCCCGACGGCTTGGTTCGATATCGTGCCATAGAATTTTTTAGCTCAAGTTTTTAAGCTCGTATACAAACCCCTTCCAGACTGAAGCAACTTTTCACGCAGTCTTTGCCAAGTAGATTTTGAGACACAGCCCTAGTGTTCCCACCGGTGCAGTCAAACTTGCTTAAGTTCTTTGTTTAAGTTTTATAGCATTGTATTGCTAGCAGCGTTGTTCTTGGACGAGCGTACGAGTAGTATAAATTACGAGATCATGAGCGCTGAGTCTGATTGGGAGACCGACGACGCGACGGAGTCCCCAATAGTTACCGATGACGAGTCTCTGAGCGACTATGAAGAGCTGAATCCAGACGTACATGAAGAACAGAACCTTGTGGCTCCACCTGGCGATTGGGTGCTCGTACAAGAAGGGGCGGACAACAGGCCATCCGCAACGCCCGACTTTCTCGGATCACCTGGAGTTCGACCCGACTGGCAGCCACCTGAAACTGCCGATGGAAACGAGTCGGCCTTCCTCAAGCTGCCGGACGATATGTTTGAAAATCTACGCAGATGGACCAACAGCAAGGCATGGAAGAGAGATGAAGAGTGCGAGGCCGTCGAGGCTGTTCCCAAAATTATCATGAGCTGGAAAGACTGCACGACTGACGAGATTCGCAAGGTGATCGGCATTTTGCTTTTGATGGGTTTTGACAAGAAGCCAGAGCTGGCCCACTACTGGTCGAGTGATTCCGTGTACTACTGCGACTTTCTGGCGCAACCGTTCTCTCTGTCAAGGGATCGATTCAAACAAATATTGTCCTGCCTGCGCTTCTACGACTCGGATCAACTCATCGGTGATGAGCTGTTGGCGAAGATGCGTCCCTTTCTGGAGCAAGTGCAGTTGTTGTGCAAGGAGAACTATATTCCCAGTCAGAAACTATCCGTGGATGAGACTCTGGTCCTCTACAAGGGCAGAGTCGAATTCAAGCAGTACATCCCTTCAAAGCGAAGCAAGTATGGCATAAAAATCTACTGCCTTTGTGAGGCCGAGACTGCCTACTTGTGGAACATTGCTGTCCATACTACAACTGAGGCAAACCAGCAGTTTGGCAACGGGCTCGGTTGTCATGAACTATCGATGAGCGAGAAAGTCGTGGCCGAGCTCTGCCGTGGTCTGTACCACTTCGGCCATCATGTCTTTACAGACAGTTGGTTTACGTCTGCTCGGCTTGGGAAGTGGCTGCTAGAACGTGGCACCCTGCTGACTGGCACTGTGCGTTCGGACCGAGGTGTTCCTGCAATTTTACGCGCCGTGAATCTGCACCCGACTTCATCTGCGTTTGCTCGCTCAGGAGACTTGCTTGCCTGCAAGTTTGTCGACAGGAAGCAGAGTGGCACGAAGGTTTTGTACCTGTTGGACCAGTCGTCTGCTTCAACCAGTGGCATGCGCAGAATGGGCATTGAACTGGCATTTCTAATGGTTTCGTACAGTTTTTGTTATTTATTATTTATTAGAAGACGATAGAAGAGAGGAGAAAGGAGAGAGAGGAGTCAATAGAGGGGAAAAGAATTGTTGACTGTGTTCAACCTTTACATTTCGTTAATGACTTTCTGAATATTCTAAAAGCTTACTGTTAGAAGTCAGTTAAGGTGCCGTTGTAATGCTTATGTTCCTGAATCTTTTGTAAGCTTTTTCTGTATTTTTCAGGATAATGTGCATAGCTTATATTATGGTTCGCGGGTTGGTTTTATAGTTGTTATTTCTTTCATTAGTTTCACACACTTTATTGCATTCTTTCGAACTCTCGAACAGTAATACTGTTACAACACCGGTATATCAGGTCCAGCAACGCACGTTCACATCAGTCCACATGTTCTTTTTATCAAATATATACACAATTCTCAATTATGTTCTGCTCTATCTGTTCAAAAAAGATTTTTGTCTTTCAACAAAAGCCATGGCACGAAAACGGTCCATATCAGTCTGCAATGGCTGTGCTATCTACGCGAAAGGTGATGCAAACATAAACTAAATAATCGTCAGTCGGGTGCGGTTTTGCTGGCTTGGCACGAAACCGTGCCATCAGTCTCGTCGTGGAGCGCAAAAATGTCTATGGCACGATTTCGGTCCAAGCCGTCGGGAACGGATATGTTGGTATAGTAGACTAGTCAAGAAAAGGTTAAGGGCGATTTTTCTCTAATACTGAATTAAGGGCGATTTTTCTCTAATACTGGATTAAGGGCGATTTTTCTCTGATGGTGGATGAAGGGCGATTTTTTCTTTGATGGTGGATTAAGGGCGATTTTTTCTTTAATGGTGGATTAAGTGTGAATTCTTCTCTAATGCTGGATTAAGGGCGATTTTTCTCTAATATTGGATTAAGGGCGATTTTTCTCTGATGGTGGATGAAGGGCGATTTTTTCTTTGATGGTGGATTAAGGGCGATTTTTTCTTTGATGGTGGATTAAGTGTGATTTCTTCTCTAATGCTGGATTAAGGGCGATTTTTTCTCTGATGGTGGATTAAGGGCGATTTTTTTCTAATGCTGGATTAAGGGCGATTTTTCTCTAAAACTGGATTAAGAGGGCGATTTTTTCTCTGATGGTGAATGAAGGGCGATTTTTTCTTTGATGGTGGATTAAGTGTGATTTCTTCTCTAATGCTGGATTAAGGGCGATTTTTCTCTAATACTGGATTAAGGGCGATTTTTTCTCTGATGGTGGATTAAGGGCGATTTTTCTCTAATGCTGGATTAAGGGCGATTTTTCTCTAATACTGGATTAAGGGCGATTTTTTCTCTGATGGTGGATGAAGGGCGATTTTTTCTCTGATGGTGGATGAAGGGCGATTTTTTCTCTGATGGTGGATTAAGGGCGATTCTTTCTCTGATGGTGGATTAAGGGCGATTCTTTCTCTAATGCTGGATTAAGGGCGATTTTTTTCTCTGATGGTGGATGAAGGGCGATTTTTTCTCTGATGGTGGATTAAGGGCGATTCTTTCTCTGATGGTGGATTAAGGGCGATTCTTTCTCTAATGCTGGATTAAGGGCGATTTTTTCTCTGATGGTGGATTAAGGGCGATTCTTTCTCTGATGGTGGATTAAGGGCGATTATTTCTCTAATGCTGGATTAAGGGCGATTTTTTCTCTGATGGTGGATGAAGGGCGATTTTTTCTCTGATGGTGGATTAAGGGCGATTCTTTCTCTGATGGTGGATTAAGGGCGATTCTTTCTCTAATGCTGGATTAAGGGCGATTTTTTCTCTGATGGTGGATTAAGAGCGATTTTTTCTCTGATACTGGATTAAGAGCGATTTTTCTTACCGTGGATTAAGGGCGATTTTTCTCTAATGCTGGATTAAGAGCGATTTTTCTTACCGTGGATTAAGGGCGATTTGTCACTCTAATGGTGGATTAAAGGCGATTTTTCCCTAATGGTCGATTAAGGGCGATGTTTTCCTAATGATGGCTTAGGGTGATTTTTCTCTAATGGTGGAATAAAGGCG
Organism: Macrostomum lignano; assembly: GCA_002269645.1. Lineage (NCBI taxonomy): Eukaryota > Metazoa > Platyhelminthes > Macrostomidae > Macrostomum > Macrostomum lignano. Next base: position 259,243 of record NIVC01000085.1, on the reverse strand, counting down.
ATTCTTTCTTTAAAATGGGCTTGTTTAAACAAATGAATCAAAGATATAGAGTCTCACCTGGGTATTCTGAAAGTAGTGACGCCACAACGGGCGGATCTTGTCCTGACCGCCGACGTCCCACACGGTGAAGGAGATGTTCTTGTATTCCACAGTCTCCACGTTGAAGCCGATAGTGGGAATTGTGGTGACAATCTCTCCCAGCTTCAGCTTGTACAGAATGGTGGTCTTGCCAGCCGCGTCAAGGCCAACCATGAGAATCCGCATCTCACGCTTGCCAAACAAGCCGTCAAATAGCTTGGCGAACATGCCACCCATGGCTGATTGATTGCTTCTGGTGCGTGCTTTGGTTCAAATATTAATTGGATTGAATTGCTGTGCGAATTGCGAGCTGGAATGGTAGGAGTTTTTTAGGACAAAATATTATTACTACGATACATATCGGTACATACATACTTTAAATCCTCTACTATATAAACCTGGAGCCATGGAGATCATGCACCATTGCACACCTAGGGGTCATAGTGGGCATAATTATCATGGACCATTGCACACCTGGGGGTCATAGTGGTCATAATGATCATGGACCATTGCACACCTGGGGTCATAGTGGTCATAATGATCATGGACCATTGCACACCTGGGGTCATATTGGTCATATTGATGATCATGGACCATTGCACACCTGGGGTCATATTGGTCATATTGATGATCATGGACCATTGCACACCTGGGGGTCATAATGATCATGGACCATTGCACACCTGGGGGTCATAATGATCATGGACCATTGCACACCTGGGGGTCATAATGATCATGGACCATTGGACACCTGGGGGTCATAATGATCATGGACCATTGGACACCTGGGGGTCATAGTAGTCAGTCATGGACCATTGTACACCAGGGGGTCAGTAATCATGGACCAATGGACCATTGCACACATGGGGGTCATAGTGGTCATAATGATTATGGATGATTGCATACCTGAAGGACCATTGCACACCTGGGGGTCATGGTGGTCATAATGATCATAGACCAACGTACACCTAGGGGCCATAGTGGTTATAATGATCATAAACCATTGCACACCTGGGGGTCATGGTGGTCATAGTGATCATGGGCCATTTCACACCTGACCCTATAAAAGAGTATAACACAATACTGTTAGAAATAAAAAGCTGTAAAGTAAAATTTGTGTATATTTAAGTGTTTCCGCAAACTAGATTAATTAGGAAGAGTATGAAAGACGCGAGTACAACAAAATGTCAGTTTCTTCAGACTCTGAGCACCATTGCACTTTTCCTAGGTAAAAATGTACTTTTCACGCAGGGTTCGACTGCTGATAATTACTTGTAGTAGAGACAGTTGGTCATTCTCTAAAATTACAGGTTAAAAAATTATAGTTAAGATTTAAAGCTAAAAGCAACTGATAAAATTAATTTCAGCGGTGTTCATCCTACTTACCAACAGTAGTTAAAATTTTCTAGATATCCATATTCAAGCAAATCTGAAAATAAAAAATGGGGCCTTTGATAAATGGGATAAAAGCTAATAATACCATAACAACCCACTCTAAAGAAGACAAAAATTTTATTCAGGTGCAATTATATTCATTTCACATTAATTCAACAACGAGGAATTCGAAATATTCTTCATCATATCAGCATCATCAACTAGCTGCTACTGCAAGTAATAAACTTGGGAAATTTACCTAAAATTAATTGATGAAGTTCTCTTAGTCCGTTTTGATCTACAAGATTACATTAAAGGTCAATATTAAAATCTGTCATCATGCAAGAATAAACGCAATTATAAATTCGGCTTATTTTAACAAATATTATATATTTGTAATAAAAATGGATTCAGTAGGAAAAATATAATTTCATTTTAGCTGAGTGAACAAAATCAACAACGAGGAATTCAATATTTCATCATAATTTTTGTTACTATGAGGACACAACATGCTTCTAATGTTCGGTTTAAAAAATATTCAACTCACAAATTGCCAGGTTCCGCAGCTGAGGCACTGAAAAAAAGTGAGCAATAAATTGTAAAATAAATATTACTAAAATAAAAGTTTACATACGGTTATATAAAAACTCAATCATAGGTGAAATTATCGATCACTTGGTCTCAATATTTTGAGTCAGTTGGATCGCCGAAAAGGCTTAAATCATTTTGTTTGAAAGTTTTATATTAAGAAATTTAAATTACAGTCAACATCAGATGTCTTACCTGACTACGTGGATATTTTCAATAACATTTCAGACGATCTGCAAAAAATTGAAAGCAAGTCAAGATTTATTGTTAAAGCCATATCTTTATCACTGCTTTAAAACAACTAGAAAATGTCAGATTATTAATAATTACTCATTTCACTGAGACAAACTCAACAACGAGGAATTCTTTATTAATTCATCATACAACGTACATTGTCCGCTTACACAGGGTATATATAGTATTAAAAAGTATTACGTAACTAACTCACATAAACGGCAGGGCTTATATATATCCACGCTACAACTCGAGGAAATCATGAAAAATCTAAAAAATAGGAATTTCATTAATAAATTTAGCAACAAAAACCAGGAACAAAAACATACTATTTCAATAGGCATTCGCATAACTAGTCAGAGAAAGGTAACTTGTAAGACCAATTCACAGTTAAAGTAATTCAACTCAGAGGTGTCCCAAGAGTTTTGTCATCATTTAGATATAGAAAGAAAAGAAATGGCATAACAAACTAACATATAGTGCATTACTTACCCCATCAACACCAGCTGATGTGACATCTGCAGACAAGAACTTTGATAATCTGAAATTTATAGTTAAAAATTATTTTTGAAACTGTAATCTAAAGCAGTAAAAGTGCATGACATTACAGTAACGCAGCTGATTAATCAGAGAAAAGGTAACTTGGGGTCAAAATCAAATTTGATAGATCAGAAGGTGTCCCAAAGGTTACGTCATCATAACAATTGGAGGATCTAAGTGTCACAATACTGATAAACAAACTTACAATTTCTTAGGGAAAAACCGGTGCAATAAGACATCTGAAATTGAAAAAAGAAAATTGCTAGGGTAACGACAATTTATTGAAATCAGTATGAAGTTGCTACAGATATGAAACTTCAGATATATATTTAGTTATAAAACTCCTACACTGTTTTCAGAAATGCAAATAATTAAAAATCAAACTGCCTCATTTGAAGCAGTAATAAGGTCTCCAAGTTTTTTTCATCATTGATAAGGTGGGGACTGTATAGTAAGTAGTGATAAAACTTGGTACTCACCATGAGTAGTATACCACGGAAAATACGCAATTTTTCTGCAAAAAGTATTAAAAAATCTTTTAAATCACGACTTTGTCAATAAAATAAGAAAATTTGTAAATTTCTATTAACCTCATAGGTGAAAGTGTCATTCATAAACTTTAAAGTTCTGTTGGGTCGCCGTAAGCATTTTCTAATCACAGGTAGATCAATATGTGCGAGTGCGAAACACACTTAGGGGCGTAGGTAGAGGCTCTAGAGATGTGAGAGGCTGGCCCAGCAACTGAGGATGTGGGAGGCTGGCCCAGCAACTGAGGATCTGAGAGGCTGGCCCAGCAACTGACACTCTGGGAGGCTGGCCCAGCAACTGACACTCTGGGAGGCTGGCCCAGCAACTGAGGATCTGGGAGGCTGGCCCAGCAACTGACACTCTGGGAGGCTGGCCCAGCAACTGAAGATCTGGGAGGCTGGCCCAGCAACTGACACCAGGAAGGCTGGCCCAGCAACTGACACACAGGGAGGCTGGCCCAGCAACTGACACCAGGAAGGCTGGCCCAGCAACTGACACACAGGGAGGCTGGCCCAGCAACTGACACTCTGGGAGGCTGGCCCAGCAACTAAAGATCTGGGAGGCTGGCCCAGCAACTGAAAATCTGGGAGGCTAGCCCAGCAACTGAGGATCTGGGAGGCTGGCCCAGCAACTGAAACTCTGGGAGGCTGGCCCAGCAACTGAAACTCTGGGAGGCTGGCCCAGCAACTGAAACTCTGGGAGGCTGGCCCAGCAACTGAAACTCTGGGAGGCTGGCCCAGCAATTGAGGAGCTCAATCGTATGACAACCCACACAGCCTAACCAGTATAAATACCATATTTATAGCATAGTATAAAAAATGATTAGGTTACTAACTCACATAAACGGCAGGGCTTATATATATATTTATATATATATATCCACGCTACAACTCAAGGAAATCATGATCAATCTAAAAAATAGGAATTTCATTAATAAATTTAGCAACAAAAACCAGGAACAAAAACATACTATTTCAATAGGCATTCGCATAACTAGTCAGAGAAAGGTAACTTGTAAGACCAATTCACAGTTAAAGTAATTCAACTCAGAGGTGTCCCAAGAGTTTTGTCATCATTTAGATATAGAAAGAAAAGAAATGGCATAACAAACTAACATATAGTGCATTACTTACCCCATCAACACCAGCTGATGTGACATCTGCAGACAAGAACTTTGATAATCTGAAATTCATAGTTGAAATTATTTTTGAAACTGTAATCTAAAGCAGTAAAAGTGCATGACATTACAGTAACGCAGCTGATTAATCAGAGAAAAGGTAACTTGGGGTCAAAATCAAATTTGATAGATCAGAAGGTGTCCCAAAGGTTACGTCATCATAACAATTGGAGGATCTAAGTGTCACAATACTGATAAACAAACTTACAATTTCTTAGGGAAAAACCGGTGCAATAAGGCATCTGAAATTGAAAAAAGAAAATTGCTAGGGTAACGACAATTTATTGAAATTAGTATGAAGTTGCTACAGATAAGAAACTTTGGATATATATTTCGTTAGATAAATTCTACACTGTTTTCAGAAATGCAAATAATTAAAAATCAAACTGCCTCATTTGAAGCAGTAATAAGGTCTCCAAGTTTTTTTCATCATTGATAAGGTGGGGACTGTATAGTAAGTAGTGATAAAACTTGGTACTCACCATGAGTAGTATACCACGGAAAATACACAATTTTTTCTGCAAAAAAGTTGAAAAAATATTTTAAATCACTTGACTTTTTCGATTGAATACGAAAATTTGTAAATTTCTATTAACCTCATAGGTGATAGTGTCATTCATAAACTTTAAAGTTCTGTTGGATCGCCGTAAGCATCTTCTAATCACAGGTAGATCAATATGAAACACTTAGGGGCGTAGGTAGAGGCTGGCCCAGCAACTGAGGATGTGAGAGGCTGGCCCAGCAATTGAGGATCTGGGGGGCTGGCCTAGTAACTGAGGATCTGGGAGGCTGGCCCAGCAACTGAGGATCTGGGAGGCTGGCCCAGCAACTGAGGATCTGGGAGGCTAGCCCAGCAACTGAGGATCTGGGAGGCTGGCTTAGCAACTGAGGATCTGGGAGGCTGACTCAGCAACTGAGGATGTGAGAGGCTGGCCCAGCAACTGAGGATGTGAGAGGCTGGCCCAGCAACTGAGGATGTGAGAGGCTGACTCAGCAACTGAGGATGTGAAGCTGGCCCATCAACTGAGGATGTGGGAGGCTGGCCCAGCAACAGAGGATCTGAGAGGCTGGCCCAGCAACTGAGGATGTGAGAGGCTGACTCAGCAACTGAGGATGTGAAGCTGGCCCATCAACTGAGGATCTGGGAGGCTGGCCCAGCAACAGAGGATCTGAGAGGCTGGCCCATAAACTGAGGATCTGGGAGGCTGGCTTAGCAACTGAGGATCTGGGAGGCTGACTCAGCAACTGACGATGTGAGAGGCTGGCCCAGCAATTGAGGATCTGGGGGGCTGGCCTAGTAACTTAGGATCTGGGAGGCTGGCCCAGCAACTGAGGATCTGGGAGGCTGGCTTAGCAACTGAGGATCTGGGAGGCTGACTCAGCAACTGAGGATGTGAGAGGCTGGCCCAGCAACTAAGGATGTGAGAGGCTGGCCCAGCAACTGAGGATGTGAGAGGCTGACTCAGCAACTGAGGATGTGAAGCTGGCCCATCAACTGAGGATGTGGGAGGCTGGCCCAGCAACAGAGGATCTGAGAGGCTGGCCCAGCAACTGAGGATGTGAGAGGCTTACTCAGCAACTGAGGATGTGAAGCTGGCCCAGCAACTGAGGATGTGGGAGGCTGGCCCAGCAACAGAGGATCTGAGAGGCTGGCCGAGCAACTGACACTCTGGGACGCTGGCCCATAAACTGAGGATCTGGGAGGCTGGCCGAGCAACTGACACTCTGGGACGCTGGCCCATAAACTGAGGATCTGGGAGGCTGGCCGAGCAACTGACACTCTGGGACGCTGGCCCATAAACTGAGGATCTGGGAGGCTGGCCGAGCAACTGACACTCTGGGACGCTGGCCCATAAACTGAGGATCTGAGAGGCTGGCCGAGCAACTGACACTCTGGGACGCTGGCCCATAAACTGAGGATCTGGGAGGCTGGCCGAGCAACTGACACTCTGGGAGGCTGGCCCATAAACTGAGGATCTGGGAGGCTGGCCCAGCAACTGAGGATCTGGGAGGCAAGGTATGCTACAGTAACTAAAAAAATGCATTCTTGAAATCGCTACTTACATTGCAAGTTTCACTGGTGAAGATTATAACGTATAATCAATTTTTGCATTTCTCTTGGACGCTGATCTTTGAGCTGAAATATATAGAAAAATGAAGTTATGTTTGCGCTAATTAATTCACTCTGAAGTAGGTGAAATGATGAAAGACAAAATTATTAAAATATAAACAAAGATCAGACAAAGGTAACTAGAAAATTGAAGTCACTGTCACTCAGAGGTGTCCCAAGAGTTTTCATCATTAAAAACTATGACTAGCTTTATCCATCAAACATACGAGTTTGAAATGTAATTTCATGTTAAATAACTTACCAAATATTTGGCAGTAGAAAGTATTCCAATTTTTGTAAGCTGAAATAGTTGAATATGATTTAACCATTTTCAAATTTGTTGTAAATTGTATCAAAGTTGAGTCCATACAAATGGCATAGATAATTACTCAGAAAGGTAACTTAGAATTAAAAATCAAATCAATTGATCAGAAGGTGTCCCAATTTTTGTCATCATTTGAGCCTAAATGCTTTAATAAAATTACTATAAGGGGTCTAATTTTTAAGATTAACAAAAAAACACAACAAGCTTACTCACCATAAGTAGTATGCCTAGAAAAACACCGATATTTTCTGCAATTATTAATGAAAAAAATACATTTAATAATTGTAATTAAATTAAAGTATAAATTTCTTATTATAATCAAGATCAATGATAACTTAACCTCATAGGTGAAAGTGTCATTCATAAGGAAAACATCAGTTGGATCGCCGTAAGCAATTTCTAATCACAGGTTCATCTATATACAGTATTTGCCCATTTTGCAAGCATATCAGTGACTACAGATAAACTGTGTCAATGTATATTCAATACATGCTTAATCAATACTTACATTGCTAAAGTACTACACTGGAGTTGATTGACCAACGCTTTGCATTTTCTTTTGTTAGCAAACTCTGAAATTTAAAGTATTATTTAAAAAATTAAGCTGTGGTTACTACAAATTCAATTTAAATGATGAGACCAAGAAATATTTTAATCTAACAAAAAAATCAGACAAAGGTAACTAGAACTGTGAAATCATTGCTTTAAGTTTCGACTCAGAGGTGTCCCAAGAGTTATTTGTCATCATTACAATTAATATGCTAATGATAAATACAATACTGTACCATGTCAATAATTAACTTACTTAGATTAATCTCAAGGTTAAATTTGCCTTCTGAAAAGTAAAAATGATTTTAAAAATTTAGTAAAACATACACAATTTAATGATTCATACGCGTAGTTACTATCATAAAAATGTTTATCAGCACAAAGGTAACTAGAAGCACAGGTCATTTCAATTTGATCAGAAGGTGTCCCAAATGTTTGTCATCATTTGCCATGTACACTGTATAGTTAAACAAAAATAGAAGTTGAAAATAGCAAAAAATTACCTAACTGTTTCAGTTGGACTTTGCTCAGCTCAGCTGCCTCAATTGTCATAGCACAGTGAAAATCTGAAAAAAATAGATAAAAATACTTCAAATACTTGATCTTTTTGGTAAAACAAATCTTTATGCAAAAAAATCTATTCAGAGTTTTAAAAAACTTTTCACACAATCAAACGAAGTCAAAAGGTCTCCAAGTTTTTTCATCATTTTATTTATGTTTATTAACGATTTTTGCAAAACAAAAAATAATGCAAATGAAACTTACTATAAGGTAAATCATGACCATTAGTTCTGCAATCTGCAGGATATCTAAAATAAAAGTGAAAAGTGAAAATAAAGCATTAATTTTTCGTAAATAAATAAACTTGTTCACTGTAATTAATTTGGTTGAGTGCCTCTCTCATAGGTGAAAATGTCATTCATTACTGGGATCTGTTGGATCGCCGTAAGCATTTTTTAATCATAGTTTTCAGCTGCACAGAATAATATAATAATCTAAAATCTTGCATAATTATTAAGCAATTCAAGAATAAAAATAATGCTATTTACCTGGTCTTGTAGGCTTTCAATGTGACTATAAAAATCTAAAATCTGAAAAGGTTGAAAACATATGCACTTGCAATAAAATAATTATATCAATCAAATATTTCTTTAAAAATTCAATTCCAAGTGGATATGGCTCAGAAAAATGGTAACTAAAATCATTCAAGTCTTATTCAAGATGATCATAAGGTCTCCAAAGATTGTATCATCATATTCATAAATTATAAATAAAATAATTTTTTCTATATATTGGAAAACTACAACAAAGTACACAGAAGAAAGTTACCTTTTTTAAACCAAAAAGCACTGATTGGTCCAATATATAAATGCAGATATCTGCTGACACATCCTAAAAAAATCAATGCACATGTTATGTCAATCATGTTGGAAACTTGGACTAGATTAGGCTTAGATTAGACAATATAGCCTGTCATAGGTGAAAGTGACATTCATAAAAAGTGATCAGTTGGATCGCCGTAAGCATTTTTTAATCATTCATTACTAAAAATCCTTTATAGCTATTCATGCATATTGCCATACCATAGCTAATGAAGTTTTAAGAACTTTTTCCTATCTTTTAATGATGTCAAATTCAATGCCAAAAGTTCCTGTATCATTCAATATAATATAGTGAGGATTTAAAGAGTGACAGCAATAGTTTAACTGGGCACTCATCAAGTGTCTCATTTATTTATTGTAGAATAACCAGTGTAATCTCCAACTTTGTGTATATATGATGCATAATGCACATGGAAAAAAACTTGTGTGTTTCTGTTCCGGCACCTATTATCGATATATTTTCTAAAACATATGCATAATGTAACTTCCCATAATCCCATTGCTATATTTCAAACTATGTTAGAACTGTAAAAAGCCCTATTATAAATTTCAAATTAACTGCTTTAAGTCTTTGAAAAAGAACAGCATAGCTTACCAAATATCAATTTACATGGCCTATATTCCAGGACCAATATTCATTGATGATTCTAAAACAAGTAGGCAATAACTTTTTGTAATTTAAGCATACACAGATATAGTTAAACTACTAATGTACAAATGTAAAATCAGCAAAAGGTAACTGGTTAAAGTGAAGTCATGGTAATTTAGACTCAGAGGTGTCCCAAGAGTATATTGTCATCATGTAAGAATAAATCTATATAACTAATTCAAAAAGTTAATTTTTTAAACAATGATAATTAATTGGAGTCATTGAACTTACCACTTTATTATAATCATCATTGATGACAAGATTTTCTTCATTGGATATTTATCTGGAAATGCGAAAAAATAAATTTAATAATGTTTATTGACTTAATATTGAAATAAGCAATAGCTTCAAAAAAGATATAGATGTATTCAGATAAAGGTAACTTGTTGTTAGTATCAATTTAAATCAAAAGGTGTCCCAATTTTTGTCATCATATGTTACTTTTCAACCTAGGAAATGGAAAAAAACAATATTTTAAATAATGCACAAACCTTTTTGGTAATTTTATACTAGTCTTCTACAAAAATAGCCAAGATATCTGCATAGGAAAATGTTTTTATCAATATAATAAGATACAAATACAAAGTGAAAACAATATCTTTAATAGCCACTTCTAACTTTTATATTAATCAGATTAGCAAATAAAATACATTCTGTTTTTTTAATAGTCATAAGGTTTCCAAGTAATATTTATCATTTTATTTCAAACTAGGCCTAAGATTTGAAGATTAAGGTGCAAAATTTGTTTAGATTAAAAATGTTAATACTACTGATAGACTATAAATAAGAACTATAATGTAATGCTATTATTAATAAAAAAATATTATTAAAATATTTGTATCACAGATATTTATTATTCTATTTCTAGGCTAGAGGAAAGGGTATATATGCTTTTGGTTCTTATGCTTTTTAATACCAGGCAATTAGGAGGGCTGTAGCCCAGCAGTAACGCAGCTGCTCTGGTATGCCAGCAACCCAGGCTTGATTCCAAGTGCAGTCATTAATTTGAGGCTGAATTGGAATCTCGGCTTGGCTTTGCTTGTGCAATTAATGGCAATTAGTCGGCAGAATATGCAGTAATGCCTCTCGCCGGTTGTGTGCCTATGTTGCTTAAAGTGCACCAGGGTGCATATAACCCCCTTGTCTCTAAAAAAATTAAGAAATTAGGACTCTATTGAGATTTTATATTAATTTTTTAGATTTAAATTCTATTTCAATAATATTATTTGCCTGAGTAAAAATATGTCTTACTAACACATAATAAAATCAGACAAATAATAAAGAAATTGATATCTTTTATAAAAAATTCAAGTATATTCAATATTAAAAAAATATTTAGGAATATAAAATAGATTTTATATTAACTTTTAATATATTACTTCATATTGATCAAGGCCCATATTGCAAAAGGTTTTCTGTGTACGCCGGACATATTTTTATTGAATTTTCAATGGTATGCCAACAGATTTTAAATGTATGCCATTTTTAATAAAAATGGTCAAAAAAATCAACGAATATTTAAATTCAAATTTAAACTACAAAAAATTGATAACATGACAATTGTTGTGACAATTCCGGTAATTAAAATGATTAGTAAATGAGAAAATAGTTTTTGAAATAACTTAACACAGAAAAAGCACAAAAAAATCTTTATATATATATCTACGCCAGTTGCCATACACCACACTGTACACAGCCAAGAAATGTATGCTGGTGTACGCCACGGAAATCAAGTGTATGCCGGAATTTTCCAGCGTATATCCCACCATCCGCAAAATGGATCAAGGCACTCAGGCTGTAAACTGAAATACTAGACAGAGACAGACAGATCTTATTGATTTAATATAGACTATAGTGTAACAGTTGGATAATATTAATTTTTTTATATTTTTAAGCTTCAATACTTTGTTGATAATACATTATAAGATATGATTAAGACTTGAAGATATTTATTTAACTCAATTAAAGCAAAGCTTCATTTATACACTTTATTGGAATAAGTGGACAAAAGGCATCTGCCCATCCATTGCAATTTTGGAATTTTTTGGTGTTGCATTGGGGCTAGAATAAAAGTAGATAATATAGCAATGTATGTAGTGCAATTTTAGGGTAAATGGCAATAATAAGCAAATGTAACTATGACTATCTTATTAAGGCTAAATGCCCCATTATCTAATTAGTACTACATCTGTATTTGGTGCAAAAGTTAGGCCTAACCCTAATATATTCTGTGTCACAATGCATTTTTAGGCAACAATTTTAGACATTGTATTGCTTGTTTGTAGGTTTTCTATACTTATTTTAATAGGGTTTTATATTTAGTATCACATCTTAAATCACAACCTATGATTTGCAAGAAGCAAAAATTTTAGGTGCATCATTTTTTAAAACTAAAGGCACAACATGAGATTTGTTATATTTGCTGCACTAGGCCTAGGCCTAGTAGATTACATGCCTCCTATGTGAGAAAGAGGCCTCTTCTTAAAAAGGTCACTCACAGCCAATGGCTACATGCTAGGTGAATGGTGAATATTAGCTGTAGGAGCCTATAGCTGTAGTCCTGCAGAACTTTAGTCCATAGACCATAGACTGTTATTACAATACATGGCATAGAGTAGAGTCAGTCAATGACCAATTATTAATTGAATTAAGGTAGGCCTACAGACGGGGGTACATGTTGCTTTTTTGTCCTTATATAGAGTTAGAAGAAACTAATTAGGCCTGCTGCATAAATACTAAAGTAAGCAGTAGCATTTAGCAGTAGTAGGCCTATCTAAATAGATAATAGGCCCCAGATAAAAGGTTAAAAACAGTAACAGTTTGCAGCGCATGTGATGTGCATTTATGCACAAACAGAAGCTGCTAAGAAATCAGAATGTTCTTTAATATCTATGCAACAACGATTAGAAATCGGGAGAGAACACACCAGCCGAAGAAAGGTAGGCCCAGCAGGCGATCCGAGAGACGAAGTTAAGGAGAGCTATCTTACGAGCAGCAGCCGCTCGACATGCAGCAGAATTCCGTGTAGGTGTTTTGCGTTTAAAAATTAGTTTTTTGTTATAGTGCTTCTAAAGGTTTCAACAAAAAGTACTAAGTAGTTACAATAATATACAATTAATTATAACTGATTTGTGCGAAAGATTTTAAAATACTTTTTGCATTAGAAAAAAATGTTTATTATAAAAATTAAAATGTCTCTAGAGTAAACACTTGTCTTAATTAACTTCGCAATAAAAGTTTCTTTTTAATACAAGCTTTACACTAATTTCCATGATTTAAAACAGTCTAGTCTGTGGAGAGACAGTTAAAGTAAAACATTGGATAGGCTTAAACAACAGAAATAACCGTAAATCATATTTTAGTCCAAACAAAAAGAAAAAGCTCTAGTTCTCAAGTCAGCTGATGAATTACAGCTTTGAATTTCTGCTTTTTTTCAGTTAAAAAATCTTACTAAAAAATAAGTGCTTTTAGAAGTGCTGATTTGGGACTGTAATCTATCATAAAAAGCCAATGTTGAGATCTGAGCGATTGTTGATATTTATCCTAAAGGCTAATTTCAATATATGTATGATCTATGATTCTATGTATTTTTAAAGCTAGCTCTTGCTTTCAATATATAGCATAGGCACAGATTAACTCAAATATGTTTTGTGTCAACAAATTCTAGATTCTTTTAGATGTTATTTATGTTTGATACTTAAATTCTATTTAGTTTCGACTTAAATTTTTAGCAATTATTGAGAGACTTATTAAGTTCTTACTTTTTAACATGGGGAACAATAACGGAACACTACTTCTAATGAATTAATTAATAAAGAAGTAAATACAGCTAAAATTACATAAAAATAATGGTGCAAAATGTTTGCTGAAAAAACGTATTTAGATTTGTCTTTTGAAGGCGCTTTTTTACTATAAAAACTATAACTTCAGAATGATGTCAGCTGCAGCTATTCAACAGCATCAGCAGCCGGCGCCGAAGGGACCACCGCCACCCGCGCAGCCCCTGAGACAGTCCTCTTTGCATGCTGTGGCAAGTCGAGTGCAGGTAACATCCCTGAGCATGGGCACCTCCGCGCCAGCGGATTCGGCAGGCCGACGTCGACAGCAGCATCAGCAGTATCAACAGCGGGCACATCGTCAGAGCAATCAGGCGGCCACCTCCGAGATGTTCGTGCCTCGAGTCCGCCTAGCCGAAGACTCCGTCAATCCCGCGTGCTGGGTGCCGTATCAGCCGATTTAAAATTCGACGAGAGCGTCGTCAAGGAGCGCTGCTCGCACACGCTGCCGTACTCGGACGCGCTGTTTGCTGATGTGTACTCGCCTGGCTCGGTACTGCCGCACCGGCGGGCCGCCCGAGCCGAGCAGCAGCAGCAGCACTTCGGCCTGCGCTGCGGTCACAAAGGTCCGAACTTCCGCTGGCCTCAGCTCCGACAAAAAGAGAAAGAGGGCCGTCGACTTGAACCCCTGACTGCGCCAGCGCAGCGTGCTTCCACAAGGTGAGTTTTATCTCAGCATCATGCTCAGAAAGTACGCTGTGTCCTAAATTCCTTATCATGAACTTTATGCTGACGTTCTCTATCGAACTCCACCCCTTAAATTCCAGTTTTCCTAAATATTTAAGATCTATGACATGTAGATCAAAAAACTATTGAAACATACTCTCTTAGCTCTCCCTCTCCTCCATATCCCATTCCCGAATTATTCCGCAATATTCCTTGAAAATCCCATCCTGAATGTCTGAGTCATACTTATAATGCTGTTACCCTACTGGGACAGCCTATTGGAGCTGTGCAACCAGCTTGGGGTGGGGGAGGGACAGGGGGACAGGCAGCCAACGGACAGTCGCGTCACCCTCACTCCACCGGCCAGCCAATCACGAGCCGCCGCCGGTGGGGGATGGGGCAGAGAAGAAAACCAATTGGGGGGGACCCAGCCTGACCCACCGAACCAATCAGAGCGAATGGAGGCAGAGAGAGACACATGGCTATAGAACTAAACTACTATTCCTCAAGAATCCTCTCTTTTTATCGCAGACTTCTTGTTACGTATAGAAGCCATGTGAGTTGATAAATTCATTTTATAATCCCATTGGCCATTATTGTAACTCCTGACCAACTTAAATTAATAGTGTCTGAACAACTTATTAGCAAGTTATCTAATAAAATTTTGGTCCTAAAAAATTCTGTCAAAAGCAGATCCCCAGCCAATCAGCAGCAACAACAACAGCAACAAACTCAGAAGAGCTCCTCAGGCGGAATTTTCCTCACCGAAGGCGTTCCAGCGAAGGCTGACAGTCGAGCGACAACAGCAACGAAGGCGGCCACCGAGGCAGCTGACGGCTCCGGCAGGGTGTCCGGAATGGACACCGCAGGCTACGATTGGGACGATTACGTGCTGCGCCAACTGCATCCCAACACGGCCGCTTATGTTGCTAGGGAAGCGGTGCACAATCCGGTGGATAGGAGGGCGTACGTTGATCGATTGAAGCGATGGTGAGTTGGCTGCCAAAATTATGTGCCTCTAAGATTGGAAAGAATAGTTGCACGTTCCGGCGGGGTCCATGGACATCTAAAAATGCCTTAGGATTGGAAGGTATTTTGTATCTACATGTACATAATACATGGACACTTTCAAAGCACGTGTCCTACAAGTTTGAGTCCTGCAGCTCAACGGGAAAACGCTTCCGACTGTGGCACCGCGATCCTTGATTCGATTCCCCATGCTAGTAACTTCTAGTGGTCCTTGGTTCCACTAGGGTGGCTGTGCTTGTGAAATTTCGAGCTTGTGAATTTCTGATCGAACTTATCATGCACTACAGTTTACTTGCCTTCTACGAAGCGACGAGAGCAATTCTCGATAAAACACACCGATATCACTAAAGCAAATTGATCAAATCATCGTCATGATTCTATATCAATCCTCACCAACAGGTACGGGCAGGCGCCACCTGACCTGGTGGACCTCGTGCCCGACCGTCCGGACCTCACCGAGTACCCACCGGTACCGTCGCCCGATCATTATCTGCTGGAGGCCACAGCTGACGAGGCCAGACGCAAGCTGCGACGCAATCGGCCGAATTCCAACGCTTTTCGTTTGTCTTCGCCGTTCCTGCGCCTGCTGGATGACGAGAGAAGCAGGGAGGCGGCTGGCGAGGCGGTCGCGGACACGGATCCTTATGGAGAAGCTAACCGGGCTGCGTTCTACCGACTGCCGTTGGGATCCAGGAAGCGGGTCAAAGAGGATCAGGCTGTTAGCGATGGTGAGCATGTGAAATGATCTTTATACCGTATGTTTCTGCTTTTATGGTTTAACAAGCTCAATTCTAATCTTCTCTCAATATCAGAAAATTTGTGCGATAGGTTTAGGAAAGCCTTGAGCTCCTGCACAAAAGTTACGATTGTACCGCAGCGATCATCCTTGGGACTGAACTCCAGTTGGCTGTCACCAATTTGCAAGAGATTCATTTAAAAAATTGATAAGCTGCTGCATCCCCAAAATGCAGCCCTCACCCTCCATGTTGGTTATCAATTGCAATCCAAAATCTGAAGTCATACTCATGCTCATCTCTCCTCTCTTCTCTTTCTTCTCTCCTCTCTTTTCTCTTCTCTCAACTATTCTCTCTTCCTCTCTTCTCTCTTCGCTCTCATCTCTTCTCTCCTCTCCTCTCTCTTCTCTCATCTCTATTCTCTTATTTATCGTCTCCTCTCTTCTCTCTCCTCTCTCCTCTCCCTCTCTTTTCTCTCATTTCATCTCTCCTCTCTTCTCTCTCCTCTCTTCTCTCTCCTCTCTTCTCTCTCCTCTCTTCTCTCTCCTCTCTTCTCTCTCCTCTCTTCCCTCTCCTCTCTTCTCTTCTCTCTACTCCCTCTCCTCTCTTCTCTTCTCTCTCCTCTCTTCTCTCTCCTCTCTTCTCTCTCCTCTCTTCTCTCTCCTCTCTTCTCTCTCCTCTCTTCTCTCTCCTCTCTTCTCTCTCCTCTCTTCTCTCTCCTCTCTTCTCTTCTCTCTACTCCCTCTTCTCTATTCTATTCTCTCTCATCTCTTAATTTCCTCTCCTCCTTCCTCTCCTCCTTAACTCTCCTCTTTGTTTTCTCTCATTTCATCTCTCCTCTCCTCTCTCGTTTCTCCTCTCTCCTTTCTCCTTTCTCGTCTCTTGTCTTCTTTCCTCTCTCTCTTCCCTCATCTCTACTCTCTCCTCTCCTTTCTCTCCTCTCCTCTCTTCTTTCCTAAAGCCTCTGGTTGCAAAGCCCCCTGTAAAGCCCCAAGTCCATAGCGTTACAAGTTGTTTTAGGGAATATATTTTAAATCAGGCGCATCATGAAGCGACTTAGTAACCAACAATGGTCTTCAGTGTAGATCATAGATGTTCGGCTCTCTCGATGATGTGAAATGTTGAGTTTATAAAACGCTCCCATTCCCGCAGACCACGGCAACAGCACGGCAGCCGCCATCAGTTCTGAATTGCCAGCAAAGTCGCCTCTGCCGCAGCTAAAAGACTCGATGAATCCTCGAGTCGGTGACAAATGCTACACTACCGACAATGACTATGAGAGGGAGCGGCTGTCTGGAGTGAAGCTGGTGCACCAGCCAGGCAACCAGAAGGAGCTGCTACTGCAGAACTACAATCGCTACACCCTGCAGTTGGCTCCACAGGTTCCAGACGAACAGGGCGATGGTGCCAAACCGAAACGAGGAATGAGAAAGTGGATTGGACTACCTTTGGCGCAGGATGTAAGTCTAAGTGATCCTAGTTAAATGCATTAAAAATTATCACTGAATTCAAGTTGTTTAGACTAGAGACAGCGTTCAGACAGACGGACAGACAGAAACTATAGATAGATAGAGCCGATATGTATCGAAAAGTAACTTTACTATAAAAGTTGAATTGCAGTTCGCGCATATTAACAATCATGCACCATAGCAACTGAATATTCGCACCTGGACTAAATAAATCATTTTATTGCAGCAATTGAATTAACATTTATTCTTGATAGAAACTAATTTTTGCACGTACCTTTTTCATATCGTGTTAAATGTTAAATTAACATTATTTATAGCCTACTTACAGTTGCATGTGTTAGTAGTAGTATTACTTTAATAAATGCAATGGCGCTTAAAAATGAAATCATCTTGTAATATACGAGTGTATGAATGCTTAACACCATCAATGAAAATTATGATTTTCAGGACAATCAAATTAAAGGTTCCAGAGGAAAGGTAATTAGCTGTAATTGTCGCTGTGTTGTGTCACAATTAAGCTCGACCTTGCACATATAAAGTAATAGTTAAATGGATTATGTTCATGTATAAAAAGGTTCTACGATATTGCTGTACCTGTAAAATTTGATGCTCATCTTGGTTATAACTAATAAAACTGAACCTCACCTTGTGTTGATTGACCTATTTTATAACTACCAAGTAACCATAAAATCATTTTATAATGAATTTGTGTTTTTAACTTTTGAAAATGGCTGCTGGAAATACAGTTCAAACTGACAGGTAAACCAAGCATTATTAAGCACCGATGAATGTTTAAGTTGATAATTTTGAAGCAAACTAATAACTTAAAAACGTCTGAATCTGAAAATATGTCTACAAGTGGTGTATGCTTCCATATCAGTATTTGTGCTTAGCTAATTATTTTTGCAAGAACTCGTATTAAATATTTGTGGATTTCGGTTTGTGTCAAGTCGATGCTTCGTAAACTATTTTCGTTTATTAAGTTTATACCTTTCAATAATGGCGTTGTAATTCTTTACCCAGCTATACATATACTTGTGTATATCCTATATTTCAGCCTACTCAGCACCTGAACAAGCTGGGAAGCGAGGTAGAGGACTATGAGGAACAGCGCAGACGGCTAGAGAGCAGCAAGCGAAAGCGAAATGACGAACATCTGCACAATGTTGGTGAGTCTTTTTTTGCATTGAAAACATTTGCTAATTCTTTTTTTTCCATAATAAAGAGCTCCAGTTAATAATAACCGTTGCGTCTACTGTCAGTAGATGAAACAGCGTTTTTTGCTATTTCTATTCTTCTTGCCTCGAAAGGATGTGAATCCACTGCAATGCTACTCGAACAAAATAATTAAGCCATTCGAGCAAAACTGCGATTTTTCAGACGAAACAGACGACAGGCCAAAATCGCCAGTGGGAATTCGTGAGATCTCATAAAAATCAAATTTATTCGCTTTGCTTTTATCAATTTTATATATCCCAAGATCCATCCCTGTAGCATTACCTGATATTTATTCGCTGCTGAATGCTTGGCCAATGATCTCGGAAGATGTAAACCTTTTTTAACTTTCTAGAATGCTTGTTAACATATCTAGTAAAGAAGAGCATATCAAATCGAAATTTCAATTTGAATTTCCAGAGATGTTTCATTGTAGAGGTTTTGAATGGCCAACGATTTAAATACTAATGTATTTGGGGCATGCTTTCATGTATACAACACCTAGACTATTGACTATCGCTGTCAAGCCGTCATTATTTTACTTTTTTATAGGTTAATAATAAGTTTTGCTAATTTTGTATGAGATTTCGTCAGACCTTAATTAAAATTTGATTTTCGTAGCTAAATGCATATTTATTGTCTATTTATTTAAGTTTTGGTACTTGATGCGCAATTAGTTCTACTCATGTACCTAAGGTAAGTAGTATAAAGTTAGGTTGTGTGTCCTACTACTGAAGTAGCTTTGTTTCAGAGGTTATAAGTGATTTGGACTTCATTAAAAAGTTTTAAAACACAAAAAGCTTAATTCTTGAATTAACTAAATTAAATTGTATAAATTTTATACAATAATAAACGCCTGAAATGTTTCTTTTAGTGCTGTTACGAAAACGAGGTTTTTAGTAGGCACAACCACAGCTTAGTATTATATACAAAGGCTTTTCACCCACAATCAGTAACTCTGGTTTCTCTTCATTCCACGATTAAATCTTTCGCCTTTTACTAAAGATTTCTAAAAGTATTTACTAAAAGTATTTTACTAAAAGTATTTTTAGATGTCCTGTTTTTATTAGATCCCTTCTTTGTGTGGGATTTCCCTCCCCTCTTTTTTATCCCCAAATGCGTGCAAAATGCTGCAGAGTATTGAAAAATAGTTTTATATATGTATATTTTTAATTTCAATATTCGTATTAAATATTCAAATCGAAATCTTGTAAATATTTTTAATTCTTTCGATCAAATACAAAATATAACTGCGGCAGAGTTCTTCGGAACTGACCCGCGCCGGTTTCGACGGCACCTCGTTTTAACAACAAAGATTTCCGTGGAGAGGAACATTCAATGAGTGTTCCATGATTTGTGAAACCCTCTTCCAAGAAGAGGGTACTAATCAATTAAAAAATTAAATCCACTTGTAAAATGCCACACCGCCTTCATTCATTTTTATTAAAACGAGGTGCCGTAGTAAAGTTCCAGGGAACTCTACCGCAATATTACTGTTTTATTTGATCGAAAGAATATTTAGTACAGATTTCGACGGTAATATTTATATTTATGTCGAAATAAAAATAAATAAAACTATTTTTCAATATTTTGCAGCATTTTGCACGCGTTTGGGGATAAAAGGGAGGGGAGAGAAATCCCGCACAAAGAGGGAATCTCATAAAAAATAGGTAATCTAAGAAAATACGTGCAAGAATATTTGAAGGCCTATTGAAATAAAAAGAGAGGCAATTTAGTAAAAACAGTATGAATAGTAAAGGTGTAAAAAAGCAATTAGGAATATTTGTAAAACAGTTAGGTAAAAGCACAGTTGGAAAAAAGTGTAGAAATAAGCAATGAGGAGATCAGAAATTAGACAGTCAGTCCTAGTGACTTATCAACCGATCTCTGTCTCAGGCATCGAGCTTAGTTTTATTTAGTGCATCTCAGCGTGTTGTCACTTCAGATCTGGGAGGCTGGTGGCCAGCCTAACCCTAGGGTGGGAATCCCCTGTTTCTTTCCCGACGCCTCATGCCATCCCAGAGGGCATTGAGGATGGGGGTTCGGCCCGAAGCTCGAGGGGCTTCCAGCTCAATGTGGAAGCTGTGGAGCTTGGCTGCCCTCATCTTGAGCAGCCAAGCCACCCCCAGCTGCTCCATCCTTTAGGTGTACAATGTAACTTCTTTAGCCACTTACGATCTTAATGTGGTCTAATTTTTTTAAATATTCGGAATGGAACATGACTCAATTCAGTCAAAAGCAGAATAAATTGTCCACAATTGAATTCTCATAACTTTCAATATTTCCAAATGGTGCAGGAATACAGTATAAGTAGTATGATGCAGAAAGCGAACCAACCAGGCGCAAATCAATGTTTCTCTCCAATTGCACTCGCAGTGGACGAATGGCGCCGCAAATGGCATTTGAACAGTCGCTACGGCGACTGCACCGTGGAGGACCTTCTGCGCGACATGGTCGACGTTCATCCGACAATCCGACTGCAGGCGGTGCTCACCTGCGCCCACGCCCAGCGATACGTGGCCGAAGCCGATGACGCGATTCATTTTGACGAGTCAGCTGAGTCAGCCACCTCCAGTCAGCTGCCGCAGTCGTTGATGACTGCCCTGGAGCTGCTGCTGGACGATCAGCATGCGCAGGTGAGAGCCTGGGAGATGCACTTTATTCGACAACATTGTCACACAACTGGCGAGAGGCACCACTGCCATTCCGCTGACTCCCCTGAGGCAGGCAATTTATCGTTAGGCATGTACACTTCGCTGTTCCTTAGGGGTTGGCCCTCAAGGGTGTTAATTGCACGAGCAGACAATAACAGACAATATAGCGATGATAATTAAGATGAGTGTCAAAGCACCGTAGAAAGGTTTAGGTTCGTCTTAATTGACAGCCTACAGTACAATTAGTGTCTATCATTCCTCCTAACAGTCGAGTATTAAAAACTCATACCTGCCCAGGTGCGGTACGCCGCCGCAATCTGCCTGTACCAGACCAACAAGCCCACGCCGCGAGCCGAGGCCCTCCTACGCGACTGCCTCGTGAACGGCAGCGGCGACGATCGCTGGGCCGCCGTCCAGTGCCTCGCCGGTCAGGGCGCTTTTGACAGCGACGTCATTGGGGCGCTGGTGCACGAGCTCATGACTAATGAGGACACGCTGCGACATCACGTGACCACCCAGCTGCTGGCCAGCCTGAGTCAGCACACGCCACTGGTTCACGGCCTGCTGGCTGAACAGCTCAACAGTCCGAGCTGGCGTCGCAGGGTGATCGTCTGCAAGACTCTGCCTACTCTGAATGGTTCGCTTAATCGCGACCTGGCTCAGAAGCTGAGCCACCTGATGTGGAACGATTCGCATAAGGCGGTGAGGAATTTGGGGAAATTGAATGAACTGGACTCGAACTAAATAGGACCCCAAATGACTTTTGAAGATCAAAAGCATCCGTGATCTTCAGAAGCCAATTTTTTATTGTCAATTTAAAGCCGAACTCTTTCTATGACCACCAAATTGAAGCCGAACACTCTCTGAGAAAGTTGAATAAAAGTACATACGGGCTGAGAAACCTTACTATTTACTTCATATGACTAGGAAAAACTATTTAACAAATAATCACGTTGATGTTGATGGTCACTTCAAGGGCCTATAGATTACAGAAAAGCAGACAACGCCTTTACAATGCCAGTCCGACCAATTTCGCTCAGGTACGTCGCTCGGCGGCCAAAGCTCTCGGCCAGACAGGACACGGAAAAGACGTCCACGACGATATTCTTCGTCGACTTCGCGAATCCGGCGAACGAATCCGCGCCGATGCTGTTGAGAAGCTCGGCCTGCTCGGCGTGATGACCGGACGACTGATGCCGGCCTTCCTGGCCTGCTTCGACGACCAGTACGCCTCCGTCCGTATCGCCGCCTGCGTTGCCTGCAGCCGTCTGCGCATTCGGGACGAGCAGTGCGTGCGAGGCCTGCTCCGACTGGCCGCTCACGACCCCTGGTGGAAGGTGAAAGCTAGAGCAATCCAGGTGAGTTTGCACAGGTGTTCTTGTAAGCATCCTGACGCAACGCCTTCGGCCACATCGTCTCGCAACCAGCGTTGACGGAAACTGCGTCACATAATGCGGCTGCTCACAGAATCGAAGCAGGGGTCGTGACGTGTTTATCATTGAGCTGCCCTGCCACCCTCCCTCCAAGTTTAGGCCATTAGGTTTCGTTAGCAAAATAGTTTCTAGGGATGGATGTGAACTTAAAGTAAAAATCTAAAAGCTCTCGTTATGTCTAAAACCCGACCATTTTAGCATTTTGGGGATTTCTATGAGTAGAAATGGTTGTGAGGGAGATTAGAAACTTTGACCATTATATCTAAAAACGTCAGGTTAGCCTCCATTTCGTCGAGGTAGAAATCGTCTGTCTATAAAACGTTTGATACAACCCCCCCCCCCCCCCGACGCTATTTGTCTCACATCCCCTTACGCCCATGTACCCGGATGTGTAACGCAGTCGGTCCAACTCCAAAGTCTCATTAATACTTTGAAGGGGATTGTGATACAATTTTGTCGAAATTAGTGCAGGGCGTCCATCCACTTGTATTCTACACGTACTTTCCTTAAGAAGAAGAGATTATATTGACGTCCAATTAGAAATCGAGTGCATGCAAAAAATGTTCCACACCTTGCAGGCCATCGGCCTCATCGGCTTGGTCAGCACCGACGTCGCAGAGACGCTGCTGTGGGCAGCCCGGTTCGAGCCAGAGGAGCGAGTCCGGGCCACCGCCGTCCGCACCATCGCCCTGCAGCTGCGGTTGCGGGACGAACCAGCCAAACAGGCGCTGCGCGACCGCCTCCTAGTGGAGAAGTCGCCGCTAGTGCTCGAGCAGCTCCGGCTCGGCCTACAAGCGATGGGCCTGTCGCCGACTGCCGACGGCGATACGGTCGCCCAGATTAAAGAGGCCGTTCGTAAGCTGGACGAGAAAGGTCGAATCTGTCGCGAGGTGATGGAAGCCGAGCGTGCTGAGGAATTTTCCGATTTGCACCAGCGCATGATTCCGAAGTCGCCCAGTCCACTGCCGCCGATTCAGCAGCAGCAGCAGACGGAGGTTGAGCCCACCGAGGCTCCTTCAAGTACGGTGCAGTTCAGCCGCGAGCTGCTGGCTGACAGCCAGGATAGGGACATCATTGAGGAGCAGGACGATGACGCAGAGGAGGAAGAAGAAGAAGAAGAAGAGAGCGACTTTGACGAGGATGAGGAAGAGGAACTCGATGGGGAAGCGGAGGAAGAGGAGGACTTGGAGCGGGGTGCCGAGGGCCGTCTCTCGCTGATCCCGGAGGACTCGGAATTGTCGCCGGCCGACTTTGCTTCGCGACCGGCCACCTCTCAGGTGACGTCGAAGTCGAAACGATCGTCACTGCTGGCAACGCCGGCTGCCACACCTGGGTGAGTGCGGTAGGGGATATTAGCATGGTAAGCACAGGTTAGAAAGATACAAGTCTGTCTGTTTACCATAGCGTCCGTGCTTTGATTGCAACGGTTGTTTTCTTAAAATCGGGTGCTGCCTGTATTACAATGGGTGTTGCCATCACTTTGTGTTACCATAGCAACGAGTTTTCTCATAGCTTTCTGTGTTACGATAGCTACGAGTCCTCTCATAGCTTTCTGTGTTATCATAGCAACGAGTGTTCTCTTAGCAACGAGCGTTACCCTAGCAAAGAGTGGTCTCTTAGCAACGAGTCTTACCCTAGCAACGAGTCTTACCCTAGCAACGAGTGTTTTCTTAGCGCCGGGTGTTACCATAGCAACGAGTATTGCTATAGCCGCGTTTGCTTCCGATTCGCCATTCTCCGCAGCCGTCGCCACTCGCCCTCCGGCTCGGATGCTGGCGGCGGCTCCATCTCGCTTCGCGACGAAATCGAGCAGTCAGCTCGGCGCCACCGCTCCGCCTCGGCCGACGACGAAGCCGCCAAGTCGGCGCGCTCCAAGCTGTCGCTGCCGGCCGAGGCGCTCAAGGATCAGCGGGCGCGCTGGGCCGGTCAGGAGATTGGCGAACAGCGGGCCGCGGAGCTGGAGGGCTTCCTGCAGCCGGAGAGGCGTGACGAAATCGACAGGGTGGCCGCTGTTCAGGTGAGCAGCCTTGGCTTCAGTGTGACAACCAGCCCGTGACAGTTGCATGAACCGGTACCACCCCGTACCACCCCAGTACCACCTCAGTACCACCTCAGTACCACCCCAGTACCACCCCAGTACCACCTCAGTACCACCCCAGTACCACCCCAGTACCACCTCAGTACCACCCCAGCACCACCTCAGTACCACCCCAGTACCACCTCAGTACCACCTCAGTACCACCCCAGTACCACCCCAGTACCACCCCAGTACCACCCCAGTACCACCCCAGTACCACCCCAGTACCACCCCAGTACCACTTCAGTACCACCCCAGTGCCACCTCAGTACCACCCCAGTACCACCCCAGTACCACCCCAGTACCACCCCAGTACCACCCCAGTACCACCCCAGTACCACCCCAGTACCACCCCAGTACCACCCCAGTACCACCTCAGTACCACCCCAGTACCACTCCAGTACCACCCCAGTACCACCTCAGTACCACCCCAGTGCCACCTCAGTACCACCCCAGTGCCACCCCAGTACCACCCCAGTACCACCGCAAGTACCTACAGAAACTGCAGAAAACAACATCAAATTCAACAATCAAACAAATGTTCCGCAGGGCCTGGACTTCTCCGGTCAGGAGGCCCAGCTGAGCTACAGAGAATCCAGCGACATGATGCACTCCGTGGCCAACGCGCTGGTCAGTCTGGTCATGGACGAAGCGGTGGAGCAGTTGGCGTAGAGACCATGGACTACTAAATTCTACATACTGTATTACACAAGAACTGTCGATTTCACTTGAGACTGCATGCATTTTGCTGCAAAAATGCATTAGCGAAAGCTTTCAGAGCACTTTTTTATTGCACCTGACCTAATTGGGCCAAATGTGCAACCGACAGCTCAGCCGCAGCTATTGCACGTCGCATCTTAAAGCTGCGTACGGCTGTTCAGTCCAAGGACTTGGGGGGGGGGGGTGTAGCCACTCCACACACACCCCTCAATTACCCCAGCTAATGCTGGCATCCATGTTACAGCTGGGTGAACTGACGCAATGCTGAGTTAAGTGTCTTGATCAAGGACACAAAAATTTTCGAGTTAGGTAGAGAATCGAACCCCCGAACATTTATGCTCTACTAGATTAGGGTTCCAGCCATAGACAAATTTGATCGAGACGACAATTCTATATGGATGTTTCTTACCGACCGACTGTAGTGTCCCTTGTACTTTAGATGCCCATAAGCAGCGGTTGTCCATCAAAATTTGCAGCGGTGAACAAGGATTCAGGTACTCGTAGAATGTATACAAGAAGGCACCTCTTATAAGGTTCTGTAATAGACATTTAAGCCGTACAGTAAAGTACATTTGATAGACATTTGATGGAAATCTGCAAGTATAGATGTACACTCTGTGTGAACCATTCTTCAGCAAAAAAATTCATAGATTTGCCTTTGTGTGACGCCAATTTTCTAAACTTTTTTTAGAATTTCCCAACTTTTAGCTTTGGAGAATTTAAGAAATAATCTACACTGCCAGAGCCTGTCTGACTTCTACATAGATGATTCATTATCGTTCAATTGTCAATAGTTTTAAGGCTACAGAACTTTTATTACATGCTAAACTCTCTACTAGCCTACTATAAGTAGACGTATGGTATATTTTAAAATAATTTTAGGCTACACGATGATTGTATTTTTAATCGAATTTTTCCATGAAAACCATGCATAACCATAATATGAGGTGAAGCTTTAAGATTTCAAAGCAGAGCAGAAGTCAAAAATGAGAAATAAAACAGTACAAATTCATAAACATTATGATTTACGTTCTTCGTCACTTTATACTTGTGTGTACAAGTAATTGCAGACTCACCCAATTGCCTCGTGCAAATCTCTGCAAGCAACTGATCGTAAGAATTGAATATCCTGAAGTGGATTTCGGATGCTTACGCATTGAATCCCATGCAGACGAAGTTACGCTCCCCACTTCCCACCATGCAGTCTCTGACGGAATCCCAAGATCTATGCAGCCACCCATGTTACGCAACAGCACAGAGAATGAGGAGGATGAAGAGGAAAACTAAGTTTTGTCCGGTCTTCCCGTTTTTACTCCGGTTTCGTCCCAGTCTCTCTCTCTCTCTCTCTCTCTCTCGCCTCTTTGACCCCCGGGTTC